>JAEMWC010001161.1:182500-247098 GCA_016490735.1 Pachyseris speciosa | reverse complement strand
CGAAAAGGCCATTTTTTCGCCGTTTCGCAACCAAAATTATAAAATTTCCTCAATTTCAAAACTTCGTTGAAAATCAGCTGGTGGAAAGACCTCTTTTACTGTCCCAAATTTTTATATATTATTCGAGAAAACTTGGATAACTTTATAACCATAAAACTTCGCTTCACAAGAAAGTGGAGTTGCGAGTATTTTAGCGGGTACAAAACAGTAAACGAATGTAGAGTAATATGTGCATCACACTGTACATACCGGGTCTTCGATCAGTACTCGTGAGCAACACGCTAGACGCCATGTTTTTCGACTGAAAACTTCGGCCTTTTGAACGACTAAAGTAAAGCGCGAACCATTTTTTGGCGTAAATACACCACGTAGAGTCAAAATAAAGTAAATATGACATACACTCATGGTGTAAAAACTTTGGGGGACGATGAAAGAAGAAAGTTACAGTGAAGTTTTTTGCTGAGTTAGCACTTTAAGAGGAAAAAAGCATTGACGCAAATCAAGGCAAAAACAATACAAAAACTACGCGGGAAATGAAAGCATAATCAAGTAAAATTGTAATAGTGATATTCGTATGTAGCTAATCACTTTGTGTCGCAGACTTGATCAGCAATCGACCAAAGATCTCCGAGATCCATGACTTGCAAATATGCATAAGTTCGCTGTTCGCAAACACTGCTGATCTCCCCGGTGCAAAATAATAACCACGGGGCGGAACTATTTTTTAAGTCTGGATTCCATGTCACTGAAAAGAGAACGGAAAGCCAACGTTGACAATGGTAATTTGATTCTGGGGACGGTCCAAAGTTTGAGCAAATTGCCATCGAAGTTGAAGCCAAAATCAGGTCTAAGCAAAAACATTTCGTCTAAACAGAGGCGTATATCTCACGATCGTTTTAAGATACAAGATTGCCCTTCTAGGTAGGAAAAGTCTAATGTCTACACACTCACCTCTGTTGTTTGTCTTCTAGTATGAGCTTCGTGATGTGGAGTGATCCCTTGGTAAAATCCCTTGACTTGGCGCCTTTTTCCTTCCACAGCGGAACTTTGATCAATAAAATCTCGAGACCGAATTGAACCAAAAATACCTTAACGGGTCACGGTTGTCAGTGCCATATGTATACATGACGTTCTCGTTTTTCTTTCTATGGAATCCACTTGTAGACGTAGATCCTCGAGTCAAAACTTCTCACAGTGAGCTCGAGACAACAAAATGGCGGACGAAGTTGTTTATTCCATCTCATCTGACGTATGCGCAGATAAAATGCCCCTCTGCTTATCTGAATAATCATCGCAGTTATGAACACTACCTATGCAGTAGTGAAAATAAATCCTGAAAAATTCAGGCATGTAAGGGTTTCGAACCCTCGACCTCTGCGATACCGGCGCAGCGCTCTACCGACTGAGCTAACAAGCCATCTGGGAGCTGGTCGTTTTGTTGGTTTCGTAATATACCCGTGAGTGTGAATATATGAGAGTGAATATATGAAAATCATATATTTGAACTGCGGATTAATGATTTCATATGTGAATGATCATCGCAGTTATGAACACTACCTAAGCAGTAGTGAAAATAAAGCCTGAAAAAAAAAATTGATTTCGTTACTGCTTAGTTAGTATTCAGAACTGTGCTTAGCTCAGTTGGTAGAGCACCGGACTACCGGGGGGGGGGGGGGGGCGGGTTCAAATCCCGGCCGGACCAACACTCAGGGTCTTTAAATAATTGAGGAAAAAGTGCTGCCTTTGTAATGACACCTACAAACGGTTAGACTTTCTAGTCTTCTCAGTTAAGGACGAAAACCCGAAGGTCCCGTCTCACAACACTTGTTCCTAATAATCTGTGGGACGTTAAAGAACCCACACACTGTTCGAAAAGAGTAGGGGACGTAGTTCCCGCTGTGGTGGTCTATCTCTGTCTTTCATATGACATTCATGTGTGGGTTGGGTGGGTGGGTGAGATCAAATATGGACTGATAGCGGCTGCCAGAGGCGCCTTTACAAGCTGACGTCCGATCTCACCCTGGAGAAGAATTGTAAACCGCCATTAAACTATGTGATACGTGCGGTATATAAATCCATTACCATTACCATATATGAAATCATTAATCCGCTGTTCAAATATATGATTTTCATGTAGTCGCTCTCATACGATGAGTATTGTCACGACAGCTGATCTGACTATAACATCTTTCATATTTATTTGGACAGCTTCTACTTTCCAGCTGATCTTCAAGTGGTTGCCGTATACATGGTAAACTTTGGTGGTCATACAGGTGTCATCGCTTCATTCGGAAACGGCATAGTCTCAGACAGCACGTGGAAATGTTCAACACAAGGCGCCCAAAACTGGAACACAATTGGCTTTGACGACAGCAATTGGCCAGCGGCTGTACTACATAGCGCTAACAATGGTTATCGCAAAGTCAATGGAATTGCACCGAATGCCATGTGGATTGGGACGAGTCAGAGGTACGTCGATGTCTTTTACTGCAGACGGCGCATGACTGTTGGTGAAACGTCCATGGTTGATGGAGGTAAGTTGGGTCGGGAACGGTAGGGTTTCGGTGTGCCGGTGCTCCGTCATATACAAAGATAACGGAATCTTCTGGATCCAGATTTTTCCTCACCTGTGTCAGGAAATTATCGAAACGCGCTGCATTTATTCCGCCAACAACAGCGGAGGAAAACACAAGTCCATTAGACTGCATTCATTATGTATACTACAGGGGGGGGGGGGGGGCAGAGGATTTTTTTAGACAGTGCAATATTTTCAGATCCCCCAAATCACAACAGATTTTTTACGAATCCTCCCACTTGATCAGAAGAAAAAACATGCCCCCCTCCAAACACACACAGACAGACTTAAATGGGTTTTTTATTTTTTTTTTAAATAAACTAGTGAGCAGCACGTCTGCGACCTCTTAGAGTTGTAAAACGATTTATTTTCTCCTATGCGTTTCGTGTGACTAACGCACACTTCGTCAGCGAGTTTACAAATACAACATAAGTGACCTGTATATCTACCTACATAAGGGACTGAAATACATTTTACAATTGCGTAAAACCGCACCTACTAGAGCGGATTTGCATGTAGGAAACAGGCGGAAAGGTGTGCAAGGCGCGACATATTTCGTTTTTGACATAATTTTGGCGCCCACAGTTTTAGCGAGAACTGTGGGCCTGTGCGTCTGTTTCCTACATGCAAATCCGCTCTAGTAGGTGCAGTTTTACGCAATTGTAAAATGTATTTTAGTCCCTTATGTAGGTACATATACAGGTCACTTATGTTGTATTCGTAAAACTCCATGACGAAGTATGCGTTTGTCACACGAAACGCGTAAGAGAAAATAAATCGTTTTACAACTCTAAGAGGTCGCAGACGTGCTGTTCACTAGTTTATTCTAAAAAATAAAAAAAATCATAGAAAAAATGATGATCAGAATCACAATGATGATGATCGATCAGGATGACAATGATCAAGATGATTACATTATTTTATAATGATAATTATTGACAACATACGCATAATTATTGGGTCTTATATATATATATATATATATATATTATATATATATTAAGTACAGTAAGGTAGGGAGGGGATATTAGCAACTGATTGCCTTAATTACTTAGGATCACCAACCTATTCCCGTTTGGATGGCGATTCATTAGGGATTTCTAAGAAATACAAACAGACAAGGTTAATTTGGGAACAGAAATCATCACTAAGTAATTAAGTGAAAATGTGGCTCAGCCAGGAATCGAACCTGGGTCTCCAGATTACCGGTCGGATGCCTTAACCACTAGGCCACTGAACCAACCACACTGGGAACACATATTTTAACTGTACAACACATGTACAGTGTGGCCTTCTGATGGTAATATATATATAATATATATATATATATATATATATATATATATATATATATATATATATATTCTTGGAGTTATATTAAAAGACAAAGGTTTTCCTGTTTGAATTTCATTCTATTATCAACACTTTCTTACATATATATGATGCCTCCACAAAAATATTAGCATCCCCCCATCATGTTATGAAAAAAACTTGTCATCCCCCCTTTTCCAATTCCTTAATTTTGAGATCCCCCCTCAAAATCCTCTCCCCCCCCCCCCCGTAGTATACATAATGACATAATGAATGCAGCCTTAATAGGCGATATTGCCATTGTCAAAGCCAAGTTTCGTCCTCGCTGGCCGCTAACTTGGCGGTAGGCTCTCTCTCCTTGCCACGCTCTACCCAGAGGCGGATCTCATATCCAGAGGGAGGGTTGAGGGGTTGCAATCCCCCCCCCCCCCCCCCGCCTTTGAGAAGGTTTCGAACTTTTTCTGGCTTCCTGTGGCTGTCCTTCTTTTCCTTGTTTAATAATTTAAATGGAAACAATCCATTTTGCGACTGTTATTTAGCTATCATATTCTCGACTCCTTAATCACCCCAATTTTTTTCACCCAAATGCAAGATCAATTTATTTGAAAATCACCAAGCCCGCCATCTGCTTTGTCTCGTACCATCGATTATAGTTGATAATACACTGCAGTTACATGATGAACTAAAAGGCATTTTGTATTGGGAAAAAGACATCCCATTTCCCAAACCCCTTGGAAATGAGCTGTATAGATGGAAAACACTCTTGAAGTCAACAAATAGGGAGTTTCCAAACAACCTTTTACAAGCACTCGGTGCTTGCGATGAAGATGCTTTTCCAAACATACATCAGCTTTTTGGTAATTGCCTGCACCCTATCGATCACAAGCGCAGAAGCTGAGAGGTCATTTTCACTCATGAAAGGGCTCATAAAAATAGGCCACCAACGTAAGGTTAGCCCCTACCAAAGTAACTACCATTTGATCGTTAAACACTTGAATAAGCCGCCAAGAGGGCGACAAACTCATAATTTCTACTTCAATTTAATATTACACAAATTATTGCGGTTAAAAAAAGTTGAGCATTTTGTTTAATTGCTCACTCCCAATTTAACCGCCATGTGATTGTTAAACACTTGACCATATCGCCAAGCGGGCGACAAATTGATACGATTTCTACTCCAATTCAATGTTGCTCAAGCGATTGCCGTCGAAGCAAAACAGAGCAAATTTAAGTGGCGTTTGATTACCACCAACAGGGCGGGAAATTCATAATTTGTATTTCAATTTAATGTTACTCAACTAATTGCTGTTGAAAAATATAGCATTTTGTTTGATTGGTGATTGCCAATGTAACTACCATTTCATTGTTAAACGCTAACTTGACCATAAGGCCAAGAGAGCGGCAACTTCATAATATCCCCAGTACTCCAATTTAATGTCACCCAAATGATGATTGCCGTTCCGTTGAATTTTCTCATTGGGGAGCTTAAGCAACGTTATTTCGAAATATAACTTCTCGTTTTGTAACTCTTTCGCGATTATTCCAAATTGCTGAACTTAAAAAGTGCTGGCGAACTGTCCAGGAACTAAATTGCTATTAACGACGTCAAAGTTAGGAAATAGAAAGAAAAACTTGCGGTCATGCGTTCACGTTCTTGTGAAAACGTAAAATTTGATCATTTCACGTTGTTTTTTGCAGAGGACGACAAAGAAATGTACCAAAATGTAAAACGCACGTGCAGAGTCATTGTTTTTGCTCATTCATCCTATTGTTTTGTGACGTTCTCGTTCTCGTCGTCCTCGTTGCTTAAGCTCTCTATTGTTGTACTTTACGGTAAGGCAAACTAATTTATGAAAACCATAAAATCCATGGTGCAAATCTCAGTTTGTTTTCTTCATGTTTGTTTTCGGTTTACTATTCCTTGCACCGTTGTGGGGCACTTAGAATTCGGCTAAAAATACCAGACATTTCGGGGAGAAACTAAACAATACAGGGCTGCTTAGATCCACCTCGTGTGCTTTTGTCAGAGGCTCTTGAACAAGACAATACAATAAACTTTATTGTTATTCAATGTAAGAAAGTACGTGGCCCTGTGCTCTATAGTTAAGCCAATTTTGGATGAGGAATTTAATAGAACAAGATTTTCGGAAAGTATCCCGGGAATTAACTGTATATTTCTTACTGGGTTGTCGAAAATGAAAAGAGCCCTGCCATCTGTCTATTTCTTTACCAACCCAGATTCTTGAACGTATGTTTTAAAATTATATTATTTCGGTTTGGGAAGAAAGCTTGGGAAAAGAACAGGTCTGTTCTTACTTCAGATTAAAATGTAACCGTACGCGAGTGTAATGTGTCTTTGTTCCCACCTTTGTTTTCGCTTCTCTTCATCGCAGTTTTAGTCGGCAGTATTTGATATAACTTCAGTGTCTTTTCTTAACGACTTTATTATCACTTCAGATTATATATTTCAGATATTAATTTTTGCTCTAGCTCACCTTGACATTCCAGTTTTCACCATTCAGTTTAGGCAAGCGTTTCTAGTTCTTGAAATTGCTGACGCTCTATAAGTCAGGACGCACTTTCCAAAACATGTACAAAAGTTTGAAGCCTTCAACTTCGTTACTTGCCTTGTGCCAAGTTTTCCTTGGCCATGGGTTGTTATTCCATACAAGCCTGAACAACTATCGCCTGAAATTTTTTGAGACTTCATTTCCACCAAAGTACTGTTCATAACTGCGATGATCATTCACATATTCAGACTTCTGAGTGTTCATGAAGAGAACTGCGAACGTCGTTTGCAGGGATTTTCATGCGCCAGCCACAGAGAGAAAGGAAAATGTTGGATCAGGCTGGTCACTTGTTTCAGTGTCCAAACAAACTCCACCAGAGTGTTCCCAACTACATACACGTGTAGTAACTGATCGAGTGAAAAATCTCAAACCAAAGTCAAGTTTGAACAAGAAAAACCATTTTATTCAGGAAGAGATATTGAAAAACTGTGATATGGAGATAAGTGGGCAACTGGAAATACAACTGACACGAACATGTAAATCTTCCTGATAAATCATTTAAAAAGCAACGTTACAAGATCGTGCCACAAATTCTAATTACTTTCAATAAGAATTTTTAATACAGGGTTTTATGTGAACTGCTGAGCCGTAGTTACAGCATGAGAGGTAATATTGCACCCTATTCACACCTACAATTTCACCTGTTCAGTGTTTCATACAACTTTTCTGCTGTAATTGGCAGGAGTTCTGTAAATGGGTCAGATGATGAGATTGCAGCTCCTGTTATTGCTGTAGTCACATAAATCTCATTTGTATGCTTATCTTTGTTCACTTTTAAGTCAGAGAATTTATATGTCTTCCCCTCTACAACTGCATCAGGTTGTAGAGTTTATTCATAGTGGTCTCTGGAGTTTGATGTTTGTTGTATGGACTTGCATGGTTCGTGCTAGTACTTTGGGGTTCTTCACTGAAGTACGTATTTTTCTGGTCAGAAGTGACTGCACTTTGTTTGTTACAGTGTTGTTCCTCACATTTCAGTAGATGTGACTTATGGATACATGTAGAATCACCAGATTACAACAGCTCATTCTCCAGGTCTGTGTCATGAGATAAGCAAATCTTCTGCAACTTCTTTTCCTTGGGTAATTGAAGCTATAGAAGGCTGGCAGGATTCTGTGAAGTTTTTTTTGACACTGAAAGGAAAGAAGCAAATATTATTAAAAAAATAGTGAAAATTGGTTAAGTGTACATAGTCAGGATAGTTAGCTCAAATTAGTCCCTCACCTTCTACACTTAACTAAACTCTAAAATAAAAGGTGGTAGAAACATGTCATTAGGTCACAAAAGAAATAATAAATAAATGTATGAGGTATAGGTCTTTTTATAGTACTTAGGGACTGGGGGTGTTTATGTAGAGGGGGGGGGGAAAGAAGGGGGGTCAAGGGTAGAGGGGGGCTAATTTTTTTAAAACAATTAATAGGGAGTCATCATTTTTTAGGTTTTGCATGGGGTCTTGTCTGTGCTTTTGCAAATGGGATTACTTTTACGAAATTACTCTCAAAGATCCAGGTGGTGAAGATGGACAACCCAGTTAAAGAATGTTGTCATAAACTTCATTGCTTTAATATTTCACGTTTTAATAAAAGACAAATCCAGATCAGCCTGTTTCAGTGTTTGAGTTTGGCTGCATTTAATATCAAAATTAACAGAATATTTGTTGGTTCAATAGACTATGAAGTAATAAAACATGAATAACATAGCACAAAAGATATTGCTTTCCACCTTGGAAAATATATTGGAAAAAATATTTATCTTCTTAATATTTGGTGTCCAACATCTGAAAAGTGGGGTCATCAATGAAATATTGAAATAAGAGGGGGGCTACTTGCCATTTTTAGACCTGAGGAGGAGGGCCTCTCAAAACTTTTCATCTATCAAAATATTCCCCCTCCCCTCTACATAAATAATGACCAGTCCCTTACCTATGGTTCCTTACCATAAGATTTTGAGATAGAGTGAATGGAGTTTCGGTTCAGCCTTCAATATTAGGTTGTTCTTATATGTTGAAACTAAATAAATTGAACTTTGAAAATTACTTGAGGTGGTGCTAACTTACAACAGCCATGGCATAGGAGTTGCCTTGTATAAATTATTTCAAGTGGTAGGTTTGGTCTTGATTAATGTATAAACTAACTTGTGGTCAGAAGACCTGTTTCTTACAGTGTATGAGATGCACGATGTAAAATTGTTGCACATTAGTAAAGATGTGATCACTAATTATTGATGTGTAATCAGTCGCAGAAAGTAATTAAAAAAACATACACAATCCATGGCATTACTTGTTTCTTAATAGTGCAATAATATTGTCTTACAGAGTAGCGACTAAGAAATTTTTCATTGATATTCTTTCTGTACGATACTACAAGAGAAAGGGCATCAACACGTATGACCCGTTTGCAATGATACATTTTAAAATTCACCCAGAGTGATTAAAATTTGCTTGTGATCAGAAAAGTATCCTTCTCTCACACATGTAAGTGTGCATGTTTTGGGGATAACTGGCAGAGATACAGTGTAATGTCAACTGTTTATTTCACTTTGATGAATGAGACAATGTGAGAGCGTATGAAATCAGTTTCGGCATGAAGTTGAAGAAAGATAACTCTGGTGACTAGTTTTGCTTGTTTTTTGCAAGCACTTTAGCTGTTAAAACAATGCCAATAGGTTTCTGGTCTGAAAAAAATGTTTCTAAGACATATGAAGTTACAGATTTGTGAAAATATGTTCAATACAATTGTCCTGTAGTCAGTGGTGGGTTAATCATCTGCCTACCGTCATGATTCGATTTAGCGCCCGGGGCCCTTATTTACTTTTGGTATCTCAAGGGAGGGCGCTTATTTCAGACAGGGCGCATATTCGGGAAAAAACCGAATGTTCAAAACAATACTTCAGCAATATTTATTAAAAAAAAAAAAAGGGAACAATAACAGAAACTGTAACAGTAACAAATTTACGGTGAATGTTCAGTTAACGTAAGGGAATTTTCATCTATTTCTACGCCGATAGCTTTGACAGTGTATTTCCCTGCATCCTTCATGGACAGGACGACCACCCGAGCAATAGCCACAAAATTCGAAGTAGAGATCATTCGCTTGAAGGAATTATGCATTCAAATGGACATAATAATTAATGCAGCATTACCGTATTAAAGGAAGATGAACCTCGGTTGATACGTAATATTATAATGTAAGAAGAAGGGCGCTTATTGGAATAGGGGCACTTAATAACAAAAACGCATTTGAAGGGGGCACTTATTCGAAAGGGGGCGCTTATTGGAAGGAGGGTGCTAAATCAAATCATTACGGTATATTGATATTCTCTAATCAATAGATTGCTCAAGGGATGCCTTTCACTTTGATGAAACCAGTTTACATTGCAATCTCCTATAATAACATATGTAGAGGATGGCAGACTATGAATAATTTCTTTAAGTGCTGTGCAAATTAATTTTTTTGCTCAACTGGTACTGCTGGTGACCTGTACACGCCTATGATGTTTACATTTGGAAGCATCACGAGTTACTTCAACACCATTAATGTTATGACAGTAAGGATATGCAGGAATGAGATCAACTCGGCTGTTTACTGCTGTTCCCCCATAAGGTCTTGTATTGTTAGTTGAGTGGCTATCATTCCTATATAAGTTATACCCTTCTATAGTATACATACCATTACTGTCCCTGTTTTCTACAAAGATGCACAAATCAGAATTGGTGTAAGACAGATCATCACGAACATCATGAATATGCTTGTGTAGAGACATTGCATAAAGGAAGCAAATATTTATTGCATCAGCACTTGATGTCACAGGCGATATGGTGAGTTGGAGTGTACCGTGTGTTCTTAACCGTTCCATTTCATTTTTGACATCTGTACTTACAGCAAGTTTGTCTTCACAAAGTTTTGTTACATAAAGGCCATCGATGGTTGTTATTTTGCTTAACCCAACATAATGTAGGTATGGGATTGCTCGTCTTGTGTCAAAATTACCAACAACACTAGTCCCTTTATCACCCTGTGATCTGCGAATTGCTTTAGCAGCTGCTGGACGCAAAGGAAACTGTTTCCTAATTACTTGAGCTGTTCCTGTTCTGTTTCTACCTACAGAAAACTGTATGGTGATTGGTTTAACTGGTGTCCAGTTAGGTTCAATATCTTTTGTAAAGAGATGCTTGTTATTCTGGGAGGTCTTTTGTCCCAAATCAGAATGGTCAAATTGGACCCATATTATTCCAGATGGTTTTTCTAGCTGATGAAGAGTGATCTTTATAACAATATTACAAGCACCGTTGGTCATTCCATCTTCAGTTCTGACATTCATAGCTAGTTCTGTCCTTTCACCTTCAGCTAACTTAAGGTTCACAATTATTTGCTTTGTTTTTCGAGGATCATCGATTGGTATTTGCTTCACGAGTTTGCTCCTACTACACTATCCTATGCTGCTATAGTATATTTCACTCCTGGTGCTGAACAGTGTACAGTACTTTCTCATTATATTCGTCTACTCTGACATTCTGAATAAAGAAATGTGGAATATGCATTAAGTTATTATTTGAGCAGTCCTCTTGAATAAGCCTTTCTTTCATTCTCAAAATGTCACCTTCAGTATGCTTTCCTTCTCGTAACCTGTTTAAAAATTCAGCAAATTATTTGCTTTCTCTTTTGTCTCATTATTGTCTCAAGTTCAAACATCTTAAATTGTTATAAACCTGGACCGTCACTCAACAAAACAAACAATCCGATTGGTTGATTCTTGGTCACGTGCCCCTGACCAAATTCAAATGTGTCCCTACCAGGATACAATTCCGCAGTTGTTGCTCGCGCGCCAGATACAACAGCACATGATTAGTGCATGACTAAAAGTGGCATGCTCTTCAGCACGTGCTCATGTCAGCTTGATTGACGAGGGCGGACCTGAGAACACTGCCAGTTTTCAGTTTAAACCAGCGATAATACAAAAGTTATGGAACCTGAGACTAAAAGTTTTTCTCCAGTATCAGTCGAAGAAATTCTTGTAGTACTGTCTTTGTTTGTTTGTTTGTTCATTTTGCTGTGATTGTTGAAGGGCAAGTCTCGGTAAATAACAAAGCACTTACTGTATGGTCCTTCGGGAAACTTTAAAACTTATATAGTGCTTTTTCCATGTAAATATGATCAAATGCGCTTTACATATGATAAAATTTAAAAAGATTTATAGTATACAATATAAAATAAAATATATTATACGTGATTAAGAAGTAAATAAGCTTTGAGAGAAAGAAAAAGCGTTGCTAAACAGATGTGTCTTAAGATGGCGCTTGAAAGTATTGATGTTAGAAATAAAGCAGATTTCATGCGGCAGAGCATTCCATACTTTTGGTGCTGCTACTTGAAATGACCTATCGCCCAAGGTGGCTCTAGTTCGAAAAGATGGCGGTTCAAGTAGGAGACCATTAGAAGGTGATCGTAACCTATACGCGCCTGGCATCTTCACTGAAATTAGCTCTTGCAAATAAACTGGGGACTTCCCGTGGATGGTCTTGAACGTCAAGAGCAAAATCTTGTAATTAATCCGCTGTCTGACCGGTAGCCAGTGCAGCTGGCGCAAAAAGGGTGTAACGTGACAATAGCGCGGCGCGCGGCTTACCAGGCTCGCAGCAGCATTTAAAAAACGTTGCACTTTGTTCATTTGTATTGCAGGCAAATCATATAAAAGACTGTTCCAATAGTCTACGCGTGATGTGACAAACGCATGCACGAGAGCTTTGGTAGCATCTAGACTTAAAAACTTACGAATACGACCTATATTATGTAGATGGTAGAAGGCCGATGCACAAAGCTTACTAATATGGATAGACATGTAAAGATGAGAGTCAAACCATGACCCAAGATTCCTAACTTCAGATTTAGCTTCTATGAGTGCGTCACCAACGGTGATACTACTAAAGTTAGCCTTCTCAAGCTGCTGTTTGGTGCCTATAAGTAAAAATTCAGTCTTATCGTCATTCAGCTTTAACTGATTCCTGATCATCCAATCCTTTAGATCTTTAATACAGTCACACATAACGTTAAGCGCGATCTCATCGTCACCTGGGACATTCGGGCTGAACGCCAAATACAACTCTGAATCGTCAGCAGAGCAATGAACGCTTGGCAGATGCTTTTCAACTATGTCAAATAGCTCACTCGTGTATACAGTAAAAAGGATAGGGCAGCTCCCTCGTGGAACTCCTTGCCTTAGGGGAAAGGTAGATGAAACACTCCATTCACGCCAATGCGTTCATCCTCGGAGAGCCAGGGGCAGATAGTCGGGACGGGACAGAGATTCAGGACAAGCGAAAGTTTCTAAGACAGTCGAAAGAGCCCCTGGGAACATTTGTTTATCGGACCAGTTCCAGAAGCCATCGAAATCCAGCTTCCTGATTGGGCGGAAATTTTCTAGCGAGGAATTTTCTTTCTGCCCAATCGGCGATCAGCTTAGATATCGCTCTCCTTTCGTTACTTCTTACATTAAGCGCTAAACATGCAATCTGCTGTCAGCCATAATTTTTGATCGTTGTTCTTGTCTCGCTCGTTCGACTCGCTCGTTCGACAGAGCGTCCTTTCGAGGAAAGTTTTGATGGAGAGGGGCCCACAAAACGCAGAAATTGACAAATTCAACTTCTACTCAAGCAAAATCACTTGTAAGGAACTAGCAAAATCAAGATGAAGATCGATCGCAGGTATCGTAAACTTCACGCGAAGAATTGTAAGCAACTCGGTCATACAATTTGTTGTTGTGTGGTATGGGCTTTTTTCTCTCTGGTGTACTAACGGACAGTGGGCCGCTCCTGAAACTTTGCGGTCCGAAGGGATTTCTGTTGCACGGGCCACACATGTATGCTGATCGGGCGAGAAGCACGCAGCGAGCCATTTTCATGCCCAAATTCGAAACTGTTTCGGGTGCTTTATATATAGCTACATGTAGCTGGTTGCAAACTTCCCTTTTCGTGGGATGTAGTTTCAGAGATGAGTGATTGTAGCACAGCACATACCGTGGTAGATTCCGCTTGCCATCTGTGTGCTTTCGTTTTCGTTGACAAAAAAAAGAAAAAGGAACGTAACCGGTGATTTTGCGAAAATCTTTGAAAAGGTTCGTAAACAAAACCCAGTCAACAAATATGGACTCCCGCTGGCTGTTTGTGACACGTGCAAATATAGAGTAGAACGTTCTTGGAGAAAATCTGGTCACGAGAGTGCTGCTTCAGAACATATACTAAAACGAAAGCATCCAGTTTATCCCCTGAGTTCCAGTCAAGGAGATGAACAAACGGCTTGTACGGTTGAGGGGAAGAAGCCAGGCCAGCGACTTGCATTCGAGTTGGTGGGTAGCAAATTGGTCGACAAGTTATGCGTTGGTCAGCCGGCAATTTTGCCTAAAGTAACCGTACCATGCCATTTGATGGACATCCAGTGAAGACAACAAGTGAGGCTAGCGGTCAAAAACCTAAATCTAGCTGCCACTGCTGGCAAAGCAGTAGAGATGGAACTTGTGTGAAGGTATGTAAAATGTACAAGGTGAATTAAATCATCCCTTTACTGTCAGTAGTGTATAAATGCTTGTTTTGGGCTTGCATCTAATTATCTTAGTGGTCCATTAGTTTCAGAAATGACCTTACAATTTATTCTTAAAATATAACATAGGTTAATTTATTTATGATGGAGAGACCATTTACAGGTCTAAATGATTAAATTTGGTCCAACAGCTTCTACAGTATTTGTTATTTGCAAAATCTATTGTAAATGCTTTTCCTTTAGCCAAGTAATTCCACTTCTATATCACAAAACTTATTATGTACTATAAATGTCTTATTCTTAAGGTTGTTGTGCAGCACAAATCCAAAACAATCGTGAGAGAGCTAACATCTGATCTCCAACGTCTCGGTATTGCACTTAGCAAGCCAACCTCCCCATCACTACATGTAGCAATAAGCCCTGTAGCCATGCAGCAACAAAAAACTTCGGAAAGCACTTGTAAGTCGTACTTGCTTAGAAATGAATAAGGAATGCCAGAAGCTGGTCAAAAAGAAGAAGTCAATGTTACGGTCAACCTCTATCCAACATCTTAAAGGCTTTAAATGGTCTAAATGGTTAAAATAGTGGGAAAAAGAGGCACCCATTCTTCTCAAAGTTCTAAGAAGTGTAACCAGCAGCCACGGTAATTCAATCAAAGCATCCCTGAAGTCATTCATTGTTGCTGCTGGGGCAATCCTTTTTAAGGTAAGAAATAACAGAATGTCAGCTGTTCAACACCTGGTTGGCCTGTACCTCTTTCTTGGCCACACTAGAAAGAAGGTGTAGTAGATTAACTAATTCATAAAAGAATTTTGCAAATGAATTTACAGAAGGGAGTAAGGGTTGAAATGTGTCTTTTTTGCTTTCTTTTCTTTTGTTAAGAGGGTGCAAATACAATTATTCCTTCTCGTAAGTACCATATTTGGAAAATAAAGTTCAAGCTATTATTGCGATGCAGTTTCCAAATGTCAAAGCTTTTTTTGGGTCTTCCAGATACAGTACGTCTATGCTACTTAGCAAGAATGCATATCTGCAGACTATGAACACACACATTTCACTTCCTTTGAGAATTTTGGCAAGAGTCATTTATAGCTCATGAAGATCTGATCATGGTGCATGATGTTGCATGTAGGCCCATAAAGGTATTTTTATGTACCCTTTACACTTCAGTTCCCATCATTGTACATTTTAATACATGAAAATTTAAGCTTACAGCAATTTCTAACAAAAAGTGTTCTTTCTAACCCAATGATTTTTTCATATTTTAATCCCTCTGATCTGTAATGTACAATTAATTTTACTGTATTGACCTTTCATTAAAATATTTATCAAGGTATTTCATGTTTGAACTACTTTTAATAGGGTTTTGAAAGACTGCAGAAGCTTGGTATGAGTGTAGGGAAGGTTACAGTCAACAGGAAGATTCTTGAGGCATCCCGTGATTTTAACAGAAAAGTGATGTCATGGAAGTCAGCTATAGAGAAAAAGAAGGTTCAATCTAAGTAGACAGTATAAGCTATGGACTAGTTGCGGTTGCTAATAAGTTGAAGTCTTTATTTAAATACTTATCCTCCTTATTGAGAAGGTAAGATGTATTATTGCTTATGATTATTCTTTCTTTACATGTTACAAACAGGCATGTGCTCTAGTAGCTCAGGAGTCAGTTGAGTCAGAAACTGGAGGACATAATAGGTTACAGATGGATATACAATTTGTTATGACTCATTATTTGAAAACACAACTAAAGTGAGGTAAAAAATAACATACATAATGTTACACCAATTGACATATAATTATTAGTATATCACTCAAGTCGATTTTATTTAATGGGGTAAAATTTATTGATTAGAATGCTCTCATAAAGTGTTAGTTTTGAGATATAATGAATTGTTTAAAATGTTTTCTTCTGTGTTACAGTCGATCACTCAGGTTACTTTTTCTGTGCTTGAGACCCAAACACATGTTCAATAGTATGGAACAGTATTTATGATTATCATAACTATGATGACAATGCTAAGATCCTAAAACAATTCATGATGAATTTTAGGTTGTGAAAGCCACTCATCAATATCTGACAACAGTCACACATGCAGTCAGTCTTCTTCCGCTATTTCATGTGAGTGCCATGCCATTGCATTATACGGACTTGGAAAATGTAGTATAAAGATTATATTAAATGCAGAATTTAATATTTTCCCTGTTTTTAGGTCCTTACGAGAGCCATTCAGTAACTTGCAGTAAGTCATCAGTGTCACCAGAGTCAGAATCAGAATTGCAGGAAGTAATGATTTATAATGACCACAGAATTTCAGTCAGTGGTGCTCCTATTGATTATGGATTGAATGGGGACAACTTAGATTGGATAAGAAGGCCCTCTGTTTACTCAACACAGCGGGACACTGAATCTATTCACTGGTTTAATGTGTTATGCCACCACAACCGAGTCAGTGACTGGGACTTGCCTGATGATCAGCCAATTAGACCAATCATGGACTTACCCAATTCTAGTTTCCTTCCATCAACTGAGGAACATTCAAAGTTGCGTAATGACTACATAATATTGGTGTCACGCACACTCATCAAGTACTGCAAGTATTTCAAACAGTTTTCAAAGATGGTCACAAGTCACATTCCTCACCAGCTCAGTAAAGAAATGAAGCAGCAATCTGAAGTCGTAAGTTATGAACTTATAATGTTAATTAACAGTGAAATAAGTTCCAAGGAAAGCCCAAAACAAAATGCGATAAATGACTGTCAATATTTTAGACTGTAAATACAGTGTGCATCTAAGTGACAGTTGATGGATTAATTTGTTGGTTTTAAAAAATTTTTGGATTATTAATTAACATTATTACACTGTATGTTTGACTGTAGCATACTCTGGAACATGTTTCTTGCTGAAGGAAGAAAAGTAATATAACAGGATATGTTAAGCTCATGGCAATTTTGAGTCTTGATATGATCTGTCTGCTGGTTTATGGTACATGTATGTATACAAAATACTCTAATCTCAATTAGGTACCCCTTGGAATTCTCAACAAGAATGAAAACAAAAGTCATGAAATGCTGGAAATCCTCCATTACTGCAATGAGTATGTTCCAAAGTTCAAAAGCACTACAGCAGAGGGAGAAGACAAAATTCTTCATAAGGTTGCCTTCGGTGGAGATCACTTAACGGTTGAACGTGGTGTTAGTGCTGCTGCTTCATTTGCTGACTCAGACACTCTTTTTGAGAGGCTCGAGGGATTCATTTTGAAACATGAGGCCTTTCATTGTGAAATGAATATTCTCCAGGTGATTTCATGTTCATCAATTGTTGAATACTGATAAATAGATATTAACTATTGAAATGTTGACTTTGTTGTGTTATTTATAGAGCACTTTTTTCCAGATGATTTTTGATTATATGTTCAAGTCAAATAGTGCGGGTGACACAGGTACTCTATACCAACTGAAGTGCATGCTCAACAGAAAAGATGTGAATGAAAAGGTAACAAAATCTTATCATGGATGCGAGGCATTCTTTAGTACTGTGGTGGATGGATATGTTATTTATGCTCCCATGGAGTATTTTGGCATGCATTTTCCAAATGACAATCCGTCTAAAAATGTCCCAGCTGTAGACGAAGGTACGTGTGGAGGTTCACAACTGTTTGAGCAAGTTGGAAACATGGTGGACAAGTTTATTCTCCTAAAGGTTCAGCCAGAAACATTGCTGTTACAGGATGCCTTAAGTGATCCAGATGGCCAATGCAAGCCATGTCACAGGTGTCGACATCCTGGATGTGACAAGACCTACATCCAAGTAAAAAGGCGTGATAACCATGAGGTGAGTGTCCATGGCATAAAATATAATTCAAGAGCACAACCCTGTGAGAAGTCCTCCAAATCCAAGAAATGAAGATGGCATCTTCAATTACTCGCATAACATTCTCAAATCTGGCCTGCTCCTGAGAGACTTCCAGGATGCCATCAAAGAGGGTGTGGTGGAAGGACTGAGTACATTTGGAAATTTCTGATGTCCTTGTTTAAGGTGTGTGGGAAAACAAAGTATGCCCTGGCTGCCATACGAATGCATGCGCATCTCCATTCATTGCTCACACCTAGAGAAGCCCATTCCCTGAGATGGAATCGAACAATGAATCTGAAAGGCGGAGTGGGAAGAAATGTTGCTGTAGATCAAGTAATGGAGCACAACATCAGAGAAACAAAAGACTTGATGTATGCTCATGGAGCCAAACTTAATTTTAATTCTGCTCAGGCATACAGCCGAGCAGCCAATCCGATTAAAAACACTGTGCAAAATTTTGACGAGGAAAATGATCTTTGTAAAGGATCATCAAAACACAAGAGAAGGAAAGATGGAGATGTCTTTGCTGTTGTCGACACTCTGCAGAAAGTTAATGCACTCCAGGAAATTTCTGGAAGGACACACAAAGGCATTGGAACCATTCCAAAAGATCCCATCTCTGCACTTGATTTTAAAAATCTTAATATTTGGTTAACAAAACACAAGAAGAACTGGGTACCTCTGAAGTAACTATAGCCTAATAGTAACATTGTACCTCCCATTGCAAGACACCCCTGGAAATATCTCACCTCTGTCTAGATCACCTTATGGCAAGTTAATGAAGTGTTTCTATATGCCTGGGATAAATATTGAGCAACAGTCTTCTTGGGAGATTGTCCTCTTACTATAGGCTTGGAATATTATGAGGAGCACACAGTAGCATCACGTGTTGTATCCCCATGTTCAAAGACGGGAAGTGTCAGTGTCTATTATGAAATAGACTCAGATTGTGAGTAATCATTGACAAAACCAAGACCCCTATGTATGCATGTTCACTTAAATTCATCCACGTATTTTTAAAGTACAATGTATTTTTAATACACTAAGCACTTAACAGTGCACATGTACGTGTAAGTTCTAATTGTTGATTTTGACTTAATATTAATTTTTCACAGGAAAACCAGTGAAACAACTATCTTATGTTTTTCAGGAGTTAAAATAATTATCTTGTGTAGTAACACCATTTGGTGTATGAACAGAGTGAGGAATGGGTTACAGTATTTTTCTGGAAGTAATATTATTGTGAGCAAACTTATCTTTTCATAATAATTATTAATTTTTTTCACATTGCAATATGCAAGTAAAGTGTTGCAAAGCTTTTGGATGGGCACTGTGAGGCAACATGTCAAGTACTTTTAGTAATAAACAGGTTTTGGCTGCATTTTAAGCAAATTGAGTTAATATAAAACTTAACTGTGTAACTATACAACGTTAAAGCAGAAGTATTAGGGATCATGAGTTTTTGTTGGGCTTGACTTTTGTTAGAAATTTGTGTATGAGCTGTAGAATGCAATGCTGAATGCTTGACTTACAAAATTTATTCCTGTGATGTACAGTGCAGAGTGGTGGCTGTTGAAACTTGGCAGCTTTCTTTGCTATTGTCCTTCATATCAGCAGAAGTACTGTACGTAAATGACCAGCTTAAATCACCCATCATCCTCTTCTTGAAGGTCCTCGAATACTCCTTTAAGGCAACTACAAATTTTAAAGGCATGATCAACAATCCACACACAAATGTGCGCAAGGATGCTGTCAACTGAATATAATTGTTCACCATGAGGAGACGCAAGTGGGCCTAAACTGGAAGTACTTGATTTCCGAACTAATTAAAATTGCGGTTTACTCCTTAATTAAACTTCTGTCAACAAAGAGAGGTGAACACGGATCAAATAGGATTAATATGTCAGTATCAAATTTAGTCTTGACGATTGAGGTGCGTTCAGTCACGTTGTCTCGTTTCCGCAGTCATTTGAGAAAACCGAGCCACGTAGAAGTGTGTCGATGGCTCCGAGGAATATTTCTCGAGGAATATTCCCTACCAGCACGCTTTCCGGAGGATATTGTCCGAGTATTCAAGGCGAAGAGCTTTACAGACGATAGATGGAGAACCGTATCGAGGAAAAGCTTCTTCAGAGGATGAAATCGTTGCCTCATCATTTGGATTAATTGCGGCATTCCTTTCTCCGTGCACGAGCATTGGCAATTATATCAAGAGGAGATCTTTGAGCAGCTAAGATGCTTTTTAAATAGCCTTGTCATTAGCGTACTTTGCGAAGCTCAAGCCGACGTATAAACGAGCACTCGCGCGGCCGCGAGTAGTTCGAATCCTGTGATGAAGACTCAAACGAATCGCCGTTTGCAAATGTCAGGGTCATCATCGTTTGTTTCACAAGAAATGGATGAAGACATTGGCTGCTTATTACTAACCCTGCCACGTAGCTGCCCCAAAAAGGTAAGCTTAGAGAAATTCTCAATTTTTTTTTCTGCGAACCTTGCACTCGGAAACACTGATAAGCGGCTTTCCATTGCGAGTGGCGCGAAATAGTTCTTGTAGCACGAAAAATAAATCCCAAGGAACAGATTTCGCGACAGAGGAGTAAATACTCACTATCTGAGGACCAAAATACTACAACAGACCCCGTCAACGGAAGGTAATTCCCGTTCCCTTTACGAAATCCGCACAATGTCACTCGTAAATTTATTATGCTCACATTTCCTGAAACAAGTTATTTTCGTGTCTTAGGCCTTATTGAGGGGGATAAGAGGGATTCCTAGAACAGGATAAAATTGTAGTTTGCTACTTATCAATGTTTATAAGAACAAGAGGGGGGTAACTCGGACATATTAGGACATTTGACTTTTCAAAATAATTTTTGGTCAAAATCCCACACTAGGGCCTGAAATTTGGTAAAACTGGATCAAATTTCCCCACCTTAGGCATTAGTTATATCTCTTTATAAGTATCACAGTTCTCCACTCCCTCTCCTTTCCTACAGATCAACCGGGATACATGATGATCTTGAATTTTTGTTGGAGGAGGAGCTGAGCAGTATTCAACTCTTTGCAATGTCACACATGGAAAGACAAAATACTTGGCAGCTTCTTGATTCTTTGGCTTTGTTGCCTACAAGATTAATTCCCTGCAGGAGGCTAACTGGGCACTGAGAAGTTATGGTCCAGAGTCCTTCAATGGGACCAACTGACAGTGCAAAAGAAGATTGGACAACAAACAGAAATTGGAAAACACAATATCCATGTTAGCTCAATTTCAGGTATGTAAAATGGTTAAGACTAAACATTAAAAAAATACTCTGGGGATGTTTCGTAACTGGAAATCAATGGCTTACATGTATTGTTGCTAGTTGGTGTCAATGCAGTCAGCGGCTCATTTATGACAAATGGCCATTTTTTTTTTCCAGGTCCCACAAAAATGAATATCTTGGGAAATGTAGAAGAGCACTCCCCATTGAGAAGATGGCATTTTTTCCTGAGAAATTTATTTTGTATATTTTTTGATTTTATGCTATTTGAGACTAGATCAACAGATTGGAAAAGATGTAAACAATTTGCATCTTTTCCAATCTGTTGATCTAGTCTCAAATAGCATAAAATAAGAAAAATATACAAAATAAATTGCTCAGGAACCACCAACGTTACCAGTAACATCCAGATGTATTGTCAGAGTGTGCTGCTGTTGCCTTCAGCAATTCTTGTTTTCATTTTAACTGTATCACCAAGTATCACCTAGGTTACCAGTGGCATTCAGATGTATCGTCGGAGTGTGCTGCTGTTGCCTTTAACAATTCTTGTTTTCATTTTCATTATAACTGATCAAGTATCACCAAAGTTACCAGTGGCATCCAGATGTTTCGTCGGAGTGTGTTACTGTTGCCTTTAACAATTCTTGTTTTCATTTTCATTATAACTGTTCAACTATCACCAAGGTTACCAGTGGCATCCAGATATTTCGTCGGAGTGTGCTACTGTTGCCTATAACAATTCTTGTTTTCATTTTCATTATAACTGATCAACTATCACCAAGGTTACCAGTGGCATCCAAATGTTTCGTCGGAGTGTGCTACTGTTGCCTTTAACAATTCTTGTTTTCATTTTCATTTTAACTGATCAACTATCACCAAGGTTACCAGTGGCATCCAGATGTTTCGTCGGAGTGTGTTACTGTTGCCTTTAACAATTCTTGTTTTCATTTTCATTTTAACTGCTGAAGTATCACCAAGGTTACCAGTGGCATCCAGATGTTTCGTCGGAGTGTGTTACTGTTGCCTTTAACAATTCTTGTCTTCATTTTCATTTTAACTGCTCAAGTATCACCAAGGTTACCAGTGGCATCCAGATGTTTCGTCGGAGTGTGTTACTGTTGCCTTTAACAATTCTTGTTTTCATTTTCATTGTAACTGATCAACTATCACCAAGGTTACCAGTGGCATCCAGATGTTTCGTCGGAGTGTGCTACTGTTGCCTTTAACAATTCTTGTTTTCATTTTCATTTTAACTGATCAACTATCACCAGGGTTACCAGTGGCATCCAGATGTTTCGTCAGAGTGTGCTACTGTTGCCTATAACAATTCTTGTTTTCATTTTCATTGTAACTGATCAACTATCACCAAGGTTACCAGTGGCATCCAGATGTTTCATCGGAGTGTGCTACTGTTGCCTTTAACAATTCTTGTTTTCATTTTCATTTTAACTGATCAACTATCACCAAGGTTACCAGTGGCATCCAGATGTTTCGTCGGAGTGTGCTACTGTTGCCTTTAACAATTCTTGTTTTCATTTGCATTTTAACTGATCAACTATCACCAAGGTTACCAGTGGCATCCAGATGTTTCGTGGGAGTGTGTTACTGTTCCTTTTAACAATTATTCTTGTTTTCATTTTCATTGTAACTGATCAACTATCACCAAGGTTACCAGTGGCATCCAGATGTTTCGTCGGAGTGTGCTACTGTTGCCTTTAACAATTCTTGTTTTCATTTGCATTTTAACTGATCAACTATCACCAAGGTTACCAGTGGCATCGAGATGTTTCATCGGAGTGTGCTACTGTTGCCTTTAACAATACTTGTTTTCATTTTCATTTTAACTGCTGAAGTATCACCAAGGTTACCAGTGGCATCCAGATGTTTCGTCGGAGTGTGCTACAGTTGCCTTTAACAATTCTTGTTTTCATTTTCATTATAACTGATCAACTATCACCAAGGTTACCAGTGGCATCCAGATGTTTTGTCGAAGTGTGCTAGTATTGCCTTTAACAATTCTTGTTTTCATTTTCATTTTAACTGATCAACTATCACCAAGGTTACCAGTGGCATCCAGATGTTTCGTCGGAGTGTGTTACTGTTGCCTTTAACAATTCTTGTCTTCATTTTCATTTTAACTGCTCAAGTATCACCAAGGTTACCAGTGGCATCCAGATGTTTCGTCGGAGTGTGTTACTGCTGCCTTTAACAATTCTTGTTTTCATTTTCATTTTAACTGCTCAAGTATCACCAAGGTTACCAGTGGCATCCAGATGTTTCGTCGGAGTGTGTTACTGTTGCCTTTAACAATTCTTGTTTTCATTTTCATTGTAACTGATCAACTATCACCAAGGTTACCAGTGGCATCCAGATGTTTCGTCGGAGTGTGCTACTGTTGCCTTTAACAATTCTTGTTTTCATTTTCATTTTAACTGATCAACTATCACCAAGGTTACCAGTGGCATCCAGATGTTTCATCGGAGTGTGCTACTGTTGCCTTTAACAATACTTGTTTTCATTTTCATTTTAACTGCTGAAGTATCACCAAGGTTACCAGTGGCATCCAGATGTTTCGTCGGAGTGTGCTACAGTTGCCTTTAACAATTCTTGTTTTCATTTTCATTATAACTGCTCAAGTATCACCAAGGTTACCAGTGGCATCCAGATGTTTTGTCGAAGTGTGCTAGTATTTCCTTTAACAATTCTTGTTTTCATTTTCATTATAACTGTTCAAGTATCACCAAGGTTACCAGTGGCATCCACATGTATCGTCGGACTGTGCTAGTGTTGCCTTTAACAATTCTTTTTTTCATTTTAACTATTCAAGTATCTGCAATGTTACCAGTTGTATCCATATGTATCGTCAGAGTGTGCTACTGTTGTCTTTAACAATTCTTGTTTTTATTTTCATTTTAACTATTGAAGTATCACCAAGGTTACTGGTGGCATGAGATGTCACGAATAGTCCACTTGTCTTGTGATTTAAAGTCAAACTAATTGAAACGGAATTTTTGTGACTGCCAATGATAGATAGTAGTCAACTTACATGTACTTGCGTACTTAAAGTTCCCCAAAATTCGTGAGGTCGAACAGGCTTAAATTAGGCATTTGAGTTTGTACCACAGGATACCCACTTCGTTTGGTGTAATAATGAATCCAAACACAAAATAATGTTGTTTGAGCTATAGTAAATGTTTGTAATGAAAAAAAAAATGTGCTCAACAGATGAGAATGAAAAGGGTTAGTTTTAAAAGAAACTGTCAGGTGCTACGTCTTTTGGGGAGTGAAACACGAGAATATGGTTTGTCAACGGAATTGACCACCGTAAAGAGATTAAAAAAGCTGACGTTTCTAGTGTTTGCCCTTCCACAGATCGCATCGAGGAATTGCGGGTTATGTATGGTTTGTGCACAGAATCTGGAGCTACGTAAAAAACGGAAATAAATAGAATGAAAAGCGTTCATTGATACGATTTGAAAGATGAATTTTTGCTCTAGATTTTCCCCCTTTCGGTGTTAACTTGATCCCGGGGAGGGGGGTGGGGTGGGGGTGGGTGTTGGTGGGGGTGTACTCCCAGAAAAATTGGGTAGGGTGTGCGGCCCCCTTCCCGAAACACTTACCTTATTTCAGAACAAAAACAGCGTTTCTCTCAACCCTATTTCAGACCTGATCAAAAATTTGATACCCTGTTTCAGACTTATTTCATGTGCGCGATAAAAGATAATTAAGGACAAAAAAGAAGGGCTTTTGCAGATGATCTTATCGCCTACTGTCGAAGAAGTAGCTTCTTCTAAAAAAGTATACCCAATCCAAGACGAATGGACACACCATACCTTATTTCAGACCAAAATGTTCAAAATCGATAACCTATTTCAGACCAACACGGCTAAAAATCCATACCCTTTGGTGTCCCATATACCTGATATAGCGCATATAAGGGAGTACCACCTCCCCCGACCTTTTTTTTCTTTTTCATTCGCTGATAATTATTAAAATCAATTTAATGGTACCCAGCTACGCCATTCTTTTTCTTTTTTTCTTTTTTTTTTCTGTTTTTGATTTTGTTTTTTGTGAATGATATATGAAAAAATCACAATGAACTGCGGAAATGAAATCAAATGAAGAATGATCCTCGCAGTTGTGAACGCAAATTATGCCACTGCGAAAAGAAGCCTGAAAAAAATTCAGGACTTCAACGGGGTTTGAACCCGTGACCTCGCGATACCGGTGATGACCTCGATGAAGTCGATGACCCCGTTGAAGTCCTGAATTTTTTTCAGGCTTCTTTTCGCAATTGCATAAATTGCGTTCACAACTGCGAGGATCATTCTTCATTTGATTTTTGTTTTTTGTAGGTTATACGTTGAGCACCAATTCTTCAATCAATACAAAGACCCTAAACCTGAACTATACGGTCACTACCTTGACGACGGCATCGGTGCAGTGTTTTGAGGAACTCAATGAATTTATAACCTCCGTCAATTCCTCTCATCTGGCTCTGAAATATACCTTGGAAATTATAGAAGCTTCGCTGGCTCTTCTTGATATCAAAGTTTCTATCCGTGGCAATAACTTATGTACCAGTGTGCTCTCCAAAGTCACAGATTCTCACAGTTATTTATTGTATTCATCTTCACATCCATCTCACGTCAAATAATGAAAGCCACTGCTCCCTGTTACGGTCGTAGGAAAATCCACGGAAATTTAATCAAATCAACATAGCCGGCGTTGAGTAAATTTTTCACAGACCAACGAAAACGTGCTATAATTGTAAACGCTCACAAAATAAAAAAATTAGAGTTATAACTGAACATACATTAATTGAGTGAACTCGCCTACCAGTAAGCGAACGAGTTGTAGAGGCGTAGGCGAGTTTACCGGTATTCCTAATTCGGCCGGGTTTTCTTAATAAAAAAAAAAACGAATGCGTGATTTGGACTTCTGCATTATTGTTTGTTGTCTCGTCACTTTCTCACTCTCCTTGCCGCATAGAAAGTGATCCTAATTTTCTCACGGCTCAATCACAGTGTTTCCGGTGACAAAAATTAGTTTTGACAGCCGCACTTGCGAATTTTCACGCCTTCTACTTTACACGGGCTGACTCACTGACAGATTGAAATTCAAATATGTAAGGAATGCGGGGTCCACAACCCCGCATTCCTTTGTAATACTTCCAGATAGACTCCGCTGCGTCTCGTCATGGTTAGTGATAACATCCTCTATAAGACTGTTAGAGAAACACCTAAGATGGTCAATACTAGTGAAGAGGCAGTGAAGGTTTGATTGTTCAACTTCCTGCCTCATTTTGTCTTGACAGTCCTTAAGCAGGTCTTCCAGTGTTTCCTTTGAGCTTCTGACACAGCTCTTCTTGGGGCATTATTTCCTTGGGTAGGCTCTGTTTCCTTGGACATGAGAGAAACCATGCTTTCTTCACAGTTGTGGCATTGTCTCCTAACACGCACAGTCCTTAGCACAGATATCACAACACAGATGCTTGAGGAAAACAGCTCTGTTTTGACCTGTATCCTCAAACAAGGCAAGAATTTTTAGTCAGCGACAGGTTTCAGACTTCAGAAAATCAAGCCTCTCTGGTTCACAAAGGCGACGTTGGTGACCGTGGTATATCAGTTGGGCTTCTGAATTTTTCCCATCCCTTCCTGCTCTGCCAAAGGCCTGGACATACGACTCAATATCAGCTGGGGGTCCATAATTGATAGTGCCATATAACCCTTTGATGTCTACACCCATACCTAGAGCACTTGTGGCAATTACAATTCTAACATTGCCTTGAGAATCTTTCAGGGAGGATAACCCATGATCTTTTATGTTACCTACAGTTCCACTATGATACATTGCTATCATTCGGTTAGCAGATTTTTTACTTGCCCCTGTTGGCCAATATGCTTTAGTGCCTAAGAAGTGCATAAAAAAACTGTAGATTTCCCCACAGTTGTGATAATCCGTGACATAAATTAATGTTTTTGGGCATGCTACACCTTTATTTCAATTTCTTTTGCAGGCCATGAAAAATTATGGGAAATGTCATCTGTTACCTTTTTGACACAGAGCTTTACGTTCTTTCTTTCTGGACTCAACACAATCTCAATGCCATGGTTAAAAGCAAGAACACTCAGGATTTTCTTTCTTCTTGTGGCAGTTGCTGTTGCTGTCAGTGCCAACAGTGGTACACCAGGAAGAAGGGACCTGATTTCTCCCACGAAACCACACCACTTTCTAAATGGGTTCTTCTTACCACTGCCCTCTCCCCTGAAGAGTTAAAAATAATGACAAAATAAGTATCTTATAGTGTTCTGTTAGTTTCTCACACACGGGAAATGTGTTGTGTGGAAAGACCATGGATAACCACCTGTTGACAAACCATTCTCAGTCATACAGTTCACTGAGTCAGTTACTACAATGTACAATGTGCTAGCTTTGAAATAAACAACTCACACAAACAAGCCCACAACCTGAGTAGCTACATGTATACAAAATAATGTTAACATGACTATCTAGATGAGAAAATTTAATACCTGGGATTCAACCCCAGATGGTAGTATAAAATTCAAAATTCGTAATTGTTTTGGCAGCAAAAACAGTTCAAAACTATGACAAAAATTAAATCTAGATTACCATTATCTAGCACAAGATATTTCCTTGCTGCTTGAAACACAACACATCTTAATGACTGTGCCACTTTACAAAAATGTGCACTTACCAATGAGCCACGGTGTGCACCTCATCGCAGACAACAGGGACTGTATTGGACTGGTAAAACTCCTTAGAAAACATAGCTCTGAATCGTTCATCGCCAACCAACGACTCTGGGCTTCCATGAAGGAGGTTAAAATTTAATTGGCAGTCTAGTATCTGTTGGTCTTTTGCTTTGCTTTCCCCACCAAAAGCAGCCTTCAAACTTAATGACCTCAACCACTTAACCTGGTCTTCCATGATGGCTAAAAGCGGACAAACGACCACAACTAAAGGGTTCTCCGGAAATTTGTGGCCCAGAGTTAACAGATATTTACACGCGGTTGGCAATACCTGAAAGGTTAAGCTCTTACCGAATCCGGTAGGCTACTGGGAAAAAACATTTCTTTTCTCAACAACTTTTTCCACGACTAACTTTAGTTCAGCCTTCAAGTCATTTAAATCTGGAAATGCAGAAAGACTTTCCTGTGAGGCCTTTTCAAGGTCTTTCTCGAAATTGAGTCCAGACATGTTTAACACATCGAAGTTCGGCTGCAAACTTCGCGATCGAATTTGCGCGCAGGAATTTAAGCCGCTGCGTGCTTCTCGCCCGATCGGCATACTTGTGTGGCCCGTGCAACAGAAATCCCTTCGGACCGGAAAGTTTCAGGAGCGGCCTACTGCCCGTTAGTACACCAGAGAGAAAAAAGCTCATACGAAACAACAACAAATTGTGTGACCTAGTTGCCTACACTTCTTCGCGTGAGGTTTACGATATCTGCGATCGATCTTCATCTTGATTTTGCTAGTTCCTTACAAGTGATTTTTTCTGGAGTAGAGGTTGAATTTGTCGGTTTCTGCGTCTTGTGGGCCCCTCTCCATCAAAACTTTCCTCGAAAGGACGCTCTGTCGAACGAGCGAGACAAGCACAACGATCGAAAATTATGGCTGACAGCAGATTGCATGTTTAGCCCTTGATGTAAGAAGTCACGAAAGGAGAGCGATATATAAGCTGATCGCCGATTGGGCAGAAAAAATTTCCTCGCCAGAAAATTTCTGCCCAATCAGGAAGCTGGATTTTATGCCAAGCCAAATGTAGCAATATTCAATATTGATATATTTATTCAATTTAATCCTTATTCATTCAATTTAATTTTCATATTCATTCAATTTAATCTTAGATCATTCAATTCAATTCCTATAGTCATTCTATTCAATCCTCATTCATTTAATTCAATTTTCAGATCCATTCAATTTAATTTTTGTATTCTTTTGATTCAAGTTTCAATATTGGTTCAATTTAATTTCTCTATTCATTCAATTCAATTTCTATATTCATTCAATTCAATTGTTATATTCATTCAATTCAATCTCTAATTCAATCGATCCAATTTTCATATACAGTCAATTCAATCTGTCTTTATTCATTCAATCTTCGCACTCATTTATTCAATTTGGGGGTCTGGGTCGATTGTGAACTCGCGGGGCACTGGGACTTCCCGCGCTTTGAAAGCTCCATCTTGGCTGTAGCTTCGGAGGGTTTGTATCTCTCGGGTCTTTTAGTAGACTTCTTCCGCTTAGACAATGGCTGAAGAAAAGCTAAAGAAAGCAGCTGATCTGCTGAAAGATGCTTCAGACGTACTGTTAAGCGTACGCAATAATTCCAATTCGAATACAGCCTCTCCAACAATAGCTTCAGGTTCCGTCGCCGAAACCTTGCTACTAGCGAGATCCATGATGCAGACGAGTACAAACAGTGGATTAT
This sequence comes from Pachyseris speciosa, assembly GCA_016490735.1. Lineage (NCBI taxonomy): Eukaryota > Metazoa > Cnidaria > Anthozoa > Scleractinia > Pachyseridae > Pachyseris > Pachyseris speciosa. The sequence continues at coordinate 217,545 of JAEMWC010001161.1, read as the reverse complement.
ATCGTAGACTCAACAGAAATGAGCGATTGAGAGCGGCAACCGCGTCCACTGGGTCCACGAAGAATAAGAAGAGCAAGTCAAAACCTGTGGAAAAGAAGCCATTTGAATTTGCTTTATTAAGAGCACTGAACTCCGAAGAAAGTGACGAAGAAGATGAAGTTGAAACGCTCAAGAAGGAAAAAATCATCGAAAGAGGTATGATAGTGCTTAATGAAGATGATAATGAGTCAAATGTCCGTGCGAAAATAGTATCTTCTCTCGAGGGTCAATATAGCCTTCTCGGGCCAAATGATTTTGACTTGTCAAGGTAACCCAGAAGAGAATTTCAGTGCTCAGGCTGGGAGAAAACACTGAATACAACTACGGTGTTGTTAAGAAACTGGCTGGGCAAGGGCTTCTCTATATTCGTACGAAACAGGCATTTGATTTTTTAGTAAATGAACATGCTGAGTTAGCACAAGACCAGTCTCCTGATCCCATTGACCAAAATGTCAGCGAGTCTTACCAGCCAGTTCAACAATCCATCAGTGGCACTACATATCAAACAGCTGGGTCTACCAGCACAATCACTGCGCCAAGAGATGGGCTCACTCTTCCCATCACATCCACCTTTCAAACAGCAGGGCTCATTAATACCTCCACACCTACCTGCCAAACAGAGCGGGAGGATAATGGAACTGAGTTCTATGACAAAATTATTTCTGAATTCCCAGCAAGTGTCATAGTAGAGCCTACGGAAATGTTGCGATACTTGCAGAGAAAGATGGAGAGAGGTTGGCCATTGGACATGACAGATGATGCAACAATACTCATGGGAGACACTAATTTTATTGCTGTTGACCGTGACAATATCTTGGAGACAACATTTGAAGAGCTAAAAACAGTACAGGATCCAAGAGTAACCTTTCAAGTTGATTTTTATGGTGAAATTGCTCAGGACAGTAAAAAAATGTAATTGTAATTTGTTTACCCACGATCCACCTTAGGAGCTGAGAGCTCGTTCAACATGTGGCCGTGCGTTCCAGATCGAATTGGAATTTGGAGGTCCAAGGAAGGAATGGATCAGACTTTGTAACCAAAACATCAAGATAAAATACTTTGACCATGGACTTAAGGAACACTTAGCAGAAGAGTACTTTTTTGTGGGACAGATGGCAGCTATTGCACTTCTGCAGAATGGTCAAGCACCAATGTATTTTTCTGAAGATCTTTTAAATGAAAGTTTTGTCAGTGAAGAGAGAGAATTGTCACCATGTGTCTTGAAACTTCGTCAAGGGCTAGACAGTCTGGGTATTCATATGTTTGCCAGGACGTTCCCATTGTTCCTTTACTTGCTGAGGCCATCACAAAATAATGCCAAACTAACAGTTCCAATGCTGATTCATCTTCTGAAACCCAAGTTTTCAGAGGAGGGCTCAAACAGTCTAGTTCATGAGAAGGCCGTTTATGGGAAGTTTGTTAAGTACATGAGAGAAGTAGCAAGTGGGCGTCGGGTAGTCAGTTTAGAAAACGTCTTAGAGTTTGTGAGTCGAGCAAGCGAGAAGCCAATCCTGGGTTTTGAAATTAGCCTGGCATTGAATTCGTGGTAACAATTGTGTCTGAGGCAGAAGCAAAATATTGTCACACTGAACATACCTGCACTGAAGAAGAGGTAAACATGAAGTTGTTTGATTATATAAGAGTCTTTATAGTGGTTAAAACTGGTTGTTGGGAAGTGACCAAAATTTCAACTGCCAACAGATGAAACAATGGCATTTAAACTCATACAGGAAATGATAATACCAGTAATTGCCGCCTGAAGTTGTGTAATTTTACACCAAAAAAGGAGCTTTGAAGCCTCCTAATTTGGACACATTATATACCACTGGCTAGCCAATATAATTTTTCGCTCCACTTTGGGCATGTACAATGGTGCTGCATGGGAAATGCTTTGATCTAAATCATTGAAATGGGCAAATGGCACTGGTGGGGGGTGGGGGAAGTCCCATATATATTAAGGAGAGGAGTGCTTGACGTAAATTTTGATAAAAACCCCTACAAGGTACCAAGAGCATGTTTCATGGGTGTGGCTTGAAATTGTTTTCACCCTTAGAGGTACCAATATTAGAGCAACACATTAACTGAATGTGTACTCTTTTACAGATGAGTTGTGAACTCCCCGTGTAAATGAGACAAAATTAACAATTTCATGATTGTCAAATATGACTCACTCAGACGTACCAAAACCGCTTTTTAACCTTTAAGAGATTTTTATATGGGTCCCCCCACCCCCCGGGAAATGGCATCATTACTTAGGAAGTTAATGTAACACAGGTGAAATGTGTCAAGAAAATTAAAGTCTAGCAATTTTCGTTTTTAATTACTGAAGGTAACAAAGAAGAAGAGGAAAATCACCGACTTCATTCCAAAGTCCCACACTTGTTCAAATACTCTTCATCTACCATGTGGTTCTGCAACCATACCTATGCCACCTGAGGAAGAATAGTTTGCCATTTACGATTTAGCTTTCAAAAATTCTTATTTTGGCATTAAGTAATGATTCCAGAACGCTCTGACATATTTTTATTATCATGTCGACTACGATTAAGGGACATTTCGACATTTCAGATTTACAAAGTAGAGTAGCAGTTTAGTAACGGAAACTACTTTTTAACAGAAACGGTCAGTCATTGTTGAAATTTGAAAAGGTTGTGTTGTTTTAAGGGTTGCTGTATAAATTAGAACTTGTTGGTGAGGATATTATTTTGTGACTGGAAAATGATCCTGTTGTGAGCTCCTAAATTTGAATATGAACATCTAGAAAGAAAGTGTGCATGGAACACCAGCCTCAAATGCATGTGAATGGAATATTCCAGAAGTGAAAAAATAATCTATTTTTGGAGCATGAGAGATTATCTTATCTCCTTTATCAATGGCCATGATACTACCACTTAGAAGTTTTCCTGAGCATTTAACTCTCACTTTTATTGAGGGGAGATATTAGGTGCAAAGACCCAGCCTTCATGTCTGAATCTGCAAATACTTGTCATTCCTTAGTTGCCCCTCCAGGGCTTTGGCCCTCTAACCAGGACATAATGGGGCATTGTTCAAGAAGAAAATATGAGAATAACCCATCCCCGTAGTAATCCACTGATATGTTACAATGTGAAGCAAAAATTATTACAAGTTATATTGCTCTAATTTCTGCACTACAATTTGGAGAGACTCAGTATAAATGTCTATACCAAAACTAGAAGACTCTTGCAAAGGATCAATAGAGTTAGATATATGGGTTACGAGTTCATCATTATTTATGTTTGATAGCTGAGCAGGGAACACCTCAACGTTGTTGTCAGATTCTTCAAGAGGTGTCTGTCCTTCAGGATCTTCACCATAAAATGTTGACTCTTCAGGGTCATCATCAAGGTTGCCAGTTGTAAGTAGATTGCATGGATTCATCATTCCATTCCACCACATCTGATTTGGGGCCCAGTTATGCTCAGTTTGAACAGGATGGTCATTGAAAGTGACCATCCATTCAGATAAAGCACAGTTAATTCTTCTTAAATAGACATACTGCAACGTGAACATGTGGATGGGATTTTATACATCCAGAAGGCCAGTTTGTTCCATTGCATAAAATGTGTAGTAAAATACATGGCAGATACATCTGAAAACATCCCTCCAAAGTCTCTCGATTCTCTGGTTCCTTGTCGATGACCCAGCAATAAAACTACCCCGACCCTCCCCACGGACTGCAACACATACTGCAGTGTTCTCCACACCATAGTCTACTCTAATGCGCGGTGGCCACAGTCCACCATCCCGTTCTATAGCACTTTCGATGAGACCGAGAACTGTAGAGGAAAGATTATTTGTGCTGCAATGATGGAAAATTATTCTTCGTGAATAGCCATCGATACATCCGTGAATTACAAATCCCCAACGAATTAATAAGTGATGGCCATCTAGGTGCTACAACGAATTTGGCCACGGGACAAAGTACACTCTTCGGGATACTAAAGCACCCCACCTCAAAGCTGTGTTCCTCGGATCTACCCGGTTCAGGCTCTCTCTGATCCGCCTCCTTTGTACAATGTACCCCATTGCTCGAAAGTGTCCTTATAGATAAGTTGCGCCTGTGGTTGACCCATGTTGTGCAATGAAGTCCTGAATAATACTGTCTATTTCTTCATCGCTCATGGTGCCGAATAGGGATAAATGTTCTAGGTCAAATGAACGAACTCGGCGCATTATTGTCCAACGAGATACCCGAAAAATCCTAGCAATCTTTTCCCATGTGAAGCCCAGCCCACGTAAATCCTCTAGTACCTCGGGCGGGATATCTACTGATGGTCTACCTGGGCGTCCATTCTTTACTGTATGACAAGGGACAGTTGTAACTCGCGATGGTCTTGATATACAGTTCCCAAAATGTTGGAGGAACCTCTCAAGTAATTCAGAAAACACAACTCTTCGATCGTTTAACTGTTTTGCATGAGTTTCGTCGCTAACTATGTTCGCCAACTGACTTGGTAATCTTACCGTTCTCTCTAAGAGATCTATATGGGTTAAAACCTCAGATATGTGGCGTTCACTCCTAGCAGATGAATTTTGACTCAGAATTTCCTCGGTCCTGCTTATAACATGCTCAAAGAAATTCTTCACCTCGGAATCTTCATCCTCGTGAATTTCGTCCGCCATCTTACCATAAGTCCTAGTTCCCGCTCAAATTTTCCCCGTTGACCCCAAAATTGAATAAATGAGTGCGAAGATTGAATGAATAAAGACGGATTGAATTAAATAAATATGAAAATTGGATCGAATGAATTAGAGACTGAATCGAATGAATATAGCAGTTGAATTGAATGAATATAGAAATTGAACTGAATGAATAGAGAAATTAAATTGAACCAATATTGAAACTGAATCAAAAGAATACAAAAATTAAATTGAATGGATCTGAAAATTGAATTAAATGAATGAGGATTGAATAGAATGACTATAGGAATTGAATTGAATGATCTAAGATTAAATTGAATGAATATGAAAGTTAAATTGAATGAATAAGGATTAAATTGAATAAATATATCAATATTGAATATTGCTGCCTTTGGCTTGGCATAGGATTTCGATGGCTTCTGGAACTGGTCCGATAAAGAAATGTTCCCGGGGGCTCTCCAAACTGTCTTGTAAACTTTCGCTCGTCCCGAATCCTCCTTCCATCCCACTATCTACCCCTGGGTCTCCGAGGACGCAACGTGTTGTGAACGATCTGCGAAATATGACACGAACCAGTCAAGCGCTTTGCCATCCACTCCAAACTTCGACCTCAGGCGACTCAGCAGGGTCTCATGCCGAACTGTGTCAAATGCAGCGCTAAGATCAAGGAGCACTAAAAGAGTTACCCTTTGCGCCTCCATATTAAGGAGAATGTCATTTTCACCTTTAGCAACGCCGACGCTGTGCTGTGATATTGTTTATATGCGGATTGGAGCCGCATATGCAAGCCATTAGCTGTCTTTGATCTGTGAGTTGGATAGCTACAGCCTTTTATGATAATTAAAGACGTAAGGTAGGTTGCTAACTAGGCGAAAGGTCTTAAACACAATCTCGAGACCACTTTTTTTCAGCAATGGTCGTACTAATGGCTCCTTCCAGGCGAGTGCAAATTTGCTTGATTGAAATGAAAAGTTAATCATGTCCGTAATAACCGGCAGCAATACATCAATGACCTCAAGAACCACTGAGGTCCAGATCCAGGCGCAATGCATCAAAATCTATAGCCTTCAATTGCCGATAACAGATCTTCTTTGTCTCGTGCCCAGGCCTCGTTGTACTGACGAGTGATCAGAAAGATATTGGTCAGCCACTGGAGCACTCGCGATGATGGGATCGTACTCACGCGTGATCACTAGATTGAGAGTATGGCCGCTGATGTGGGTTGATACAGTCACATGTTTAAGTCCCATTGACGTGAGAAGATCGAGGAAAACTCTTGCCTCAGGATCATCAGCTGTATCCACATGAAAATTGAAGTCACCAGTTAGTATTAGTGACTCGGCAGATAGAATAATTGTCTCGAGATAAGAGGCAAACTCCTCGAAAAATACACGAGCCGTGATGGGATGGGCTTGCGAGTATGGAGGGCGATAGATGATGACAAGCTTCACCCTGAGTGAATTAAAACCCACCCGCCACTCTGAGAACTCACAAGAAGATCTCTCCCCAGCATCAATATTTTTCACATCAATACTTTTCTTGCTTCCAGTTCCACCGCCGCGACGACCAGACCGATTTTGCTGAATAAAGTTATCAGTGTCTGTGGGAAAGAACTCAAGTTTCGCCGCAGTGTCGTTGTCACTCAGCCAGGTTTCAGTTAGTGCAAAAATATCCATACATGTATCAGTACGGTAGATATAATCGCGTAAATTAACAGTTTTGGACTTCACCGACTGAACGTTAGCATGACATAGAGTTAACAAAGATGAACGTTCCTTTTGTGCTAGTAACAATGGGCTGCATTGAACAACAGTGCAATTGGAAGTTGATTGAAAGGTGTCAAGTTGAACATTTAATTCACTAACTTCACTCAGATTTTGCTCACTAAGATCAAAAAGCGTAGAATTATATCGCCCATGACCTGAGTCTTGCCTGGAATATGTTACTATAGTAGGAATACTACTCCTCTTCATACGCTCGGCTCGGCATCCACGTCGGGTAGGCCGTGTACGCGCGACGCCATTATTGACTAGGTTCCTCCAAACTTCACACCTCAATGGCCGCGAGACAGATATAGTCGAAAAATTTGAGAGTAAAACCGACCTTCCATAATGTAGCGCCATCATAGGACAGTTTCATTGCCCACAAGAGATTCAAGATAAAATGGTACAACGTTTCAAGCACCGTTAAACGACAAATTAGTAAAATCAACGGAGACCGAAAAATGCATGTGCTGCCAGTGGGCGCACAATAATTCACGCACATCACCACTCTCGGGAAAACAAAATTAACTGTTTCCCTCAGGACCATACATTAAGTGCCACAAGTTTGGTGCAAGTATTCCATATTCTGCATTATCAATATCTTTGCATATATACCAGCAATGTCTAAAACGCTTACATCACCAAAGTCATCTTTGCTTCCTTTTAGATCTTTCAGTCTGTTGTTTATTTGAACATTGAACATTGCATTACCTACCATGGATACCTCACTGAGGAGAATCAATCTCATACCTCCTAATTGGCATCTAAGTGTGTTGAGCGAGTGTAACTAATCTGCGAGTCTGCGAGCCGGAGCCTCGAGCCGCGAGCCTCTTTTTTCTAATAAATATGGCCTCGTGTGTTTGTCTTACATTTTCAACCTTTTCTTCTTTTAGATAAAGCACCTGGACAAGTTCTAGCTTGCGGTCATCAAGATGATGGCGTCGCTATCGGGCCGATCAGTTTGCACAGTATTTAAGCAATGTATGTTAGAGAAATTTTTTCCTGAGGCAGGAAATCAATGCAATAAATACAAATAAGAAGGAATATGCTTGTCAGTAAATATATGAGATTGGTAGTTAGACACAGGACAAACAAAATTGAGCTCGTGAAACAGTCATAACCAGCAATAATTATTCGAAAAATTCGGGGTCCGCAGTATAGCCTTTCAGCGTCCATCCCCTCAAAAGGCCAGGTTTTCAGCTCAAGCTGGCTTCCAAAACAAAGGCGATCCGGCGAGGAGATTTTCTGCTCTTTGAAATAAGGCTGTGACTAGGGTCTTTTCACTTCATGGAAAACAATTTGGATAGTTTGGCAGACTTTTTGGAAGCAGAGCCTGATTTTTACTGTCATGAAGCTTAACATCGCACAGCGTTTTAGAAGTCACTGAGAAGTCGGCACCGAGGTCGGCACCATGAAAACAGGATTGAATACTCAAGAATTTTTGAAGGGCCATGTCGGTAGGTCACACAAATCCAGTAATAAATACCAAATAAGGACGTTATGCCATTTTTTTTTATTTTTTGGCGGGAATCTTTTGGGGCTCGCAAAAAGAGGCTCGAGGCTCCGGCTCGCGGACTCGCAGAATAGCCTTCCCCGTGTTGAGCCTACTTGAGTCAAGAGGTTTATGGTTTCTTACTGACTGAGAGGCTGGTATAGCTAGAGAGCTGTTAATTGTATTGCCTTTAATATTGTAAGCAGCTTTGCCAGTTGGTGCCAGTAATATTGTTTTAATCTCATGGAAATCACCTCCAGCTCTATGGTTGTAATACTTTAGTGCTGCCTGGTAAAGTGCTTTTGTGAGATGGGACTTGCCTACACCTGCACCTCCACTAAGAAAGCGGTAAAATGGTTCATCTGATGTCTTAATTTGGTACAATATATGGTAGAAAAATTCTTTTTGTTCTTTATTTAATTTTTGTACTATTTGCCTTAACTCATCATCTTGTAACTCATTTAAAATCAGCTGCTCCTGTCTGTTTGATGCTGCAGATGGAATTCCAAGATCATCTGATAGGTCATGTGCTTCATTTAAGTCTGGATGCAAGTCTTGCATACCCTCGGATGCATGTCTATACTCAACATCTCGTGCATTTGGTGTCATGTCATCACATCTACTGAGATTGTCTTCATCAATGCTATTTAACTTATCTTGAATTTCATCAAGATCTTCACTACAAAGTGCATATTGACACTGTTGTTCTTGAATGATATCCTTAACAAGGAAATAATTTTCTTGGTATGAAGCAAAATTACCAACCAATTCTATTTCTTCATTTCTCCAAGGTGTGAACAACATAATTAGCTCACGATAGTGCTTTTCTGGATTGGCTTCTTTGTTATAGAAAACACTTCTAATTACTCTCGCGTTTGCTCTCTTCTTGTATTTTTGAAGTTTGCTCTGCATACACAGTCCCTCTTCGTCATCATTTTGTTCATCAAATGCATGCCTCAAAAGGCAAGGCATCAACATCAGCCTCTTTTCACTCTTTAACCCTTTACTCCCTAAGAGTGACTTATAGATTTTACTCTGTCTAATGCCAAACGATTTTACTCGTCAAAGGGAGACCCCTTGGGGGTTAAAGGGTTAATGTATGTCCTGCCACATGAATCATACCAGGCAACCCAATCAGCTAATATTATGTGACATGTTCAAGACCAACAGGCCTCTTTGCATATGTCTTTAAAAGGCCACTCCTGAATACATCCTCACAGTCATCTTCCATTTCTTTGATTTCATCAAGATGTTTTGAAAGGTGAACTCTTTCTTTAGGGGTAGTAGTGGCTACAAACACCACCTGACGAGAGGATTTTCTCAAAGGAAGCTGAAGTAGAATATACACTGCTTCTTGTGCACTTATTACTCGGGCTAGTAAAAAGCCCGAAGTTTAAGATGGGCTTCATTTTTCGTCGTCCTGTTTCATCCGCAAAATGCACTTCCGGCGTTTCTGCACAAGCGCAAACTATAAATAATTCACAACAGCAAGAATGATGCCTGTTGTTACGTATCGGATTTTGAGTGGTACATTTTGTTGCATAACTCAAGTACGGGATATGATACACCCCTGAGACTTTAACAAAGACTGTTATATTACAATTCGATAATTCATCCTATAATAAGCTACGCTAGTGTTAGCTGGTCATGTTGTGATAAAGAATCTTTGAACAGGGTATTGAAGCTGCAAAAAAGGGCGGCTAGGGTTATTCTGTCTGCCGATAGAAATTCGCCATCTGTACAATTATTTAATTAGTTAAAATGGATACCTTTTTTTATGAAGAGAATAAGATAAACAGTTGTTCTCTAGTTTTCAAACTTATTCAAGGTACCTTACCCAATTATTTAATCAAACATTTTACTGTAATAATCAAGTCGATTCTAGAAATACTAGGTATGCTAAATCTAACTTAGTTTGCCCTAAGTACATACGTGAGACTGAAGATGGAAAGTCCTTTTTAGTTAGAGCTTGTAAACTTTGGAATAAGTTATCTTTAGAATTAAGACGTAAGGATTCTCTTCCTGCATTTAAGAAGAGTTTATTTAATGTAATTTTTAAAGAACAGCTTATTCTAAATCACTTTAGTATTTAGCTTGATATTAATTTAATTTAATTTAGTATTTAATGGAACCTTTAGATTTGATAGAATAGCTTTTAGATATTTTGAATTCTGTAATTAATTTTTCTCTAATTTTGAGGGCCACAAGTTTATTAGCTTTTAGCTATTTAGTGTTACCCTCCATAAATAAAGTGTTTACTTACTTACTTACTTACTACTAACAGGTAGTTTATTTACTATTTTCCCACAATATCTTAATTTCGAGACATTACTTTTTGAATGATAAGCGATTTTAGTTTTTACTTGCATGACGTGAAACTGACCGCAGAAACCTTACTCTCTTTCTTATATTTCAAATGACGTATTTGTGAACAGATTATTTTTCTCAAACACTTAGCAGAAATATTCATCGAAGCGAAAACAAGTGTTTTTCTGCAATAAATAACCTATTTTTACCTCATTAGCTATGCTGAACCTCAGTGGTGTAGAGATCATTGCTACTGTCCCTAATGTAAACAACTCGGGTTCAACTTCTACTAGTGATACCTATTGCGGGCATTTTTCTTCTTCTTTTATAAAAAATTTTTTACAAGTGTTTTTATTATTGTTCCCAATGGTTAAGCTGTAAAGCAGTGTTGTAATTTTAAAGGGATATATGTTGATCTGATAGGGGTCTACGGATATACACTGCAAAGAAATAATAGACTCCAACACAAGCTAAGCGCAATGTGTCCGATGTAAGAAAGACAGACTTATCTCTATTCTTTTGTTTAGCACTAAATTAGGGATACAATACTGTTTTTTGCAAGCCCAAGTTTAGGCTAATTGTAGTCTCTTGTCTCAACATTATTCAAAATATCTCTTACTTGTTGTTTTACACTCAGGAATTTTCTTTCCTTGCTTCTTCACATGCTTCAAAAGTTCACTCATACCTTTTTGTGCCTTTGAGATGTAAGATACAATGTACATGGCACATGCATAAACATCTAACACAAACTGTATGTCCATATTTGCTCTCCAGACCTCAAGGCAAGCTGGATTATAGTTGTTTATTCGTAACTCACTTGGCTGTCTTTTTAAGAAAATTGTAGCACATTTCAGAGATGCTCGTAAAGCTAGGATATAGTTTTCCTCAGTAACATTCAGCTTCTCAAGCAACTCATCAAATGAAATATTTTCACATTTCATGTAATTCAATTGTTTTTGGATTGAATTCCAAGTTTCCTTGAGTTTTTTGCCATGACTCAGCTCAGTTTCACCATAAAAAGGGTAGAGGATTTTTGTAGCCCTCATACACTGTAGGTGGTTGTGGGAAATTGAAACGACACATTGTCTTAGACTGAATGGCTGTGGCATTGCCTGTTCACAAGTTTTAGTAACTCTGAGTTGTTCACCGGTCTTGTGCAAGTAATAATGTTATCAATAAAAGCCATCACTTTAACATCATTATCGACACCAAACACTGGAGCAGCTATCTAACCATATAAGCATGTGGAGGTGTGGAGAGCCTCTCTGTTGAAACTCAACCACTCAAGCAGTTTAAGGCCTGGGTCAGGGGGCGTTTATTAGAGAAAACGGTTTTTTGCGATATAACTGCCCAGGGGAATGACACTGAAATGATAATTCGGCACATGGGTAGTTCTCATCATCCTTAACATTTTGACCTGCAATAAACGTTATCTTAGATCACGTGGCGTGTCACGTGACCATTTCTTTGAAATCATCACTTATTTGAGGAGTAGGTGACTTTTGTGGGATATAATATCGAATAAAAACGCTTTTCTTATGCGTATTAATTATTTCCAGCGTCTCACGTTTGGAGTGACCGTCCATCGTTCTCAACAAAAAAGTTGTGAGGGCAAAGGTCATTTTTCTTCTAAGAATTCAACCTTTAGCTGTTGATAATTTAAAAAGTAAAACTCGTGAGCAATCACTCCAAGCGTAGAAAGTTAGATATGTTGGATTTATATTAAAAACGCTGATTTATTTATCTGTAAACTTAAAATCCGCCACCGCATCGCCGATTTAAGACTTTTCCAAATTTTGATCACGTGACTGATCACGTGATCAAATTTATACGTTAAGGCAAACAAGGACAACAAGATTTATCTTCAGGGAAAGTTTCATCCAGTTCTAGGCAATCTGGAATAAGATATTGGCGATCAACCATATTTATGAACATATTTCTAAACCCAGGCCTTAAACTGCTTGAGCATGTAAAACCTATCTGCGATTTTTCCTAATGATGCAATGTCGCTCACAACAGATGTCTGTATGAATTGACTTATTTTATAATCAAAGTGTCTAGCACATAAGACTGGATCTGATTGGATTATCCTGGATTTCTCTTCCCAGTTAAAATTTTCTAGTTCATTGTCATAATAGTCTTTATTATGAACAAGTCTACCAAGACCATTCTCAAAAGATGTACCCACTGTGTTTCTGCTGATGAGAAACTGCAGAAGACATTTGCAGGACCCAACTGTTATCATTGCAAACAGATCCCTCTTTGCCTTTTCAAAGTAGGGGAGTGAGCCTCTTAATCCTATCAAAAATCTGAAACCTTCATCAAGGAGGATTAATCTCTCTAAGGTTCCTTGTTGCTTCAGCACACCCGCATTCAGTACTGCATTATCTATTTTGCATTTTCTTAATGCTAGCTGAGGTTTTCCTAAGAGAATTTTCGTTTGAAGTTTCTTTGTTTTAAAGAAAATGTTTTCTACACACATAGCAGCTCTTCTGTCTGATCTTCTTAATTCAGTCTTACAAATGTCACTATAGTGCACAGGCGTTAGCCTTTCATCTGTCTGGTCGTCCCTGACCTAAAAAGATTCCTGGATATGCTAATTCTTCTGAGAATTTATCCCTTAATATACTGACTGGTCTACAGCTTTCTGTTGGTGCAACATTGAGAGTATATTGTTCTTCATTATCTTCTACATAGTCTGCTGGTGTCAACATGGTGTCTGTAATGCCTGCAGGAGATTCTACTTCATCCTCACTCCATTCATCTTCGTTATTACACTGTTTTGCTTTGTCAGAACTATCTAACATCTCACAATCCATATTGCAAACTTCACCTTGATGATTACACTCACTGTTATCATTAACTAAGTCATTATCTTAAGAATATTCCCTGTTGTCACATAAAGCAACCCCCTCTTCTTTGTAGAGGGCACTGCTGTTTATAAGCCATTTTGCTACTTCTACTGTACTTCCCTGTGAGGCCTAATATTCAAAGATAATGCAGAACTTTTGAACTGCAGTTTTCTCTTCAAATGAAATTGAATTTGTGACATCAGCAGGTACATTTACAATATTTCAATTTTTGAAATGCTAATCTAGGACCAAGTAGTCTACATTCCAATTTATTTAGACAAAAACGCAGGTTTAAGTGGAAACTTCATTCTGTTTACAGCTGCACATGGTGGAACTTTATTATTTCTTAAGTGTTTTTTGCACAATTTACAAATCCATTCTATATCATCTATACTTGTTTTATTAAAAAGATAATTATTTGTCAAAACTGGGATTGGATCCTCTTAATTTGTCAGCAGAGTTACATGTAACACTGTGTCTGTACCATAACTGATTACAACAACTGCAAATGTGAAGTGGACCCTTAGAAACAATATTATGAAATCTGGATATTAAAATCTTGAATACAGGAACATTTACTGCTTGATTTGAATTGCTCCATGATAGATTCTGGTGATCAGTCATCTTCTGTTTAGCTTCAGCAGTCTGTTTTGATTCTGTATGCTCTCTTATAATCTGCTTCTTTCTGCTTAGCCTCAGCGCTCTGATTGATTCTGTATGTTCTCTTATAATCTGCTATTTCTGCTTAGCCTCAGTACTCTGATTGATTCTGTATGCTCTCTTATAATCTGCTTCTTTCTGCTTAGCCTCAGCACTCTGATTGATTCTGTATGTTCTCTTATAATCTGCTTCTTTCTGCTTAGCCTCAGCACTCTGATTGATTCTGTATGTTCTCTTATAATCTGCTTCTTTCTGCTTAGCCTCAGTACTCTGATTGATTCTGTATGTTCTCTTATAATCTGCTTCTTTCTGCTTAGCCTCAGCCCTCTGATTGATTCTGTATGCTCTCTTATAATCTGCTTCTTTCTGCTTAGCCTCAGCGCTCTGATTGATTCTGTATGTTCTCTTATAATCTGCTTCTTTCTGCTTAGCCTCAGTACTCTGATTGATTCTGTATGCTCTCTTATAATCTGCTTCTTTCTGCTTAGCCTCAGTACTCTGATTGATTCTGTATGCTTTCTTATAATCTGCTTCTTTCTGCTTAGCCTCAGTACTCTGATTGATTCTGTATGCTCTCTTATAACCTGTTTCTTTCTGCTTAGCCTCAGCGCTCTGATTGATTCTGTATGCTCTCTTATAATCTGCTTCTTTCTGCTTAGCCTCAGTACTCTGATTGATTCTGTAGGCTCTCTTATAACCTGCTTCTTTCTGCTTAGCCTCAGTGCTCTGATTGATTCTGTATGCTCTCTTATAATCTGCTTCTTTCTGCTTTGCCTCAGCACTCTGATTGATTCTGTATGTTCTCTTATAATCTGCTTCTTTCTGCTTAGCCTCAGTACTCTGATTGATTCTGTATGCTCTCTTATAATCTGCTTCTTTCTGCTTAGCCTCAGCACTCTGATTGATTCTGTATGCTCTCTTATAATCTGCTTCTATCTTCTTAGCCTCAGTACTCTGATTGATTCTGTATGCTCTCTTATAATCTGCTTCTTTCTGCCTAGCCTCAGCACTCCTTTTGATTCTGTATGCTCTCTTATAACTTGCTTCTTTCTGCTTAGCCTCAGCGCTCTGATTGATTCTGTATGTTCTGTTATAATCTGGTTCTTTCTGCTTAGCCTCAGTACTCTGATTGATTCTGTATGCTCTCTTATAATCTGCTTCTTTGTGCTTAGCCTCAACACTGATTGGCTCTTTACGATCTCTTATAATCTGCTTCTTTCTGCTTAGCCTCAGCACTCTGATTGATTCTGTATGCCCTCTTATAATCTGCTTCTTTCTGCTTAGCCTCAGTACTCTGATTGATTCTGTATGCTCTCTTATAATCTGCTTCTTTCTGCCTAGCCTCAGCACTCCTTTTGATTCTGTATGCTCTCTTATAACCTGCTTCTTTCTGCTTAGCCTCAGCGCTCTGATTGATTCTGTATGTTCTGTTATAATCTGGTTCTTTCTGCTTAGCCTCAGTACTCTGATTGATTCTGTATGCTCTCTTATAATCTGCTTCTTTCTACTTAGGCTCAGTACTCTGATTGATTCTGTGTGCTCTCTTATAATCTGCTTCTTTCTGCTTAGCCTCAGTACTCTGATTGATTCTGTATGCTCTCTTACAATCTGCTTCTTTGTGCTTAGCCTCAACACTGATTGGCTCTGTATGATCTCTTGTAATCTGCTTCTTTCTTTTTAGCCTCAGCACTCTGATTGATTCTGTATGCCTTCTTATAATCTGCTTCTTTCTGCTTAGCCTCAGTAGTCTGATTGATTCTGTATGCTTTTTTATAATTAGCTTCTTTCTGATTAGATTGTGCTCAATAAACTCTCATATACCCAGCTGTTTGTTGATGAACTTGTGCAACAGTCTGCTTTGATTTGTGATCTTTATATTTAAAACTGAATGAGAGATTTCAGTTACCATTGTCAATGCCAGAATCCCTGCACATATGTAAGTTAATAGTACACTGCTGTTTACCACTTTTAGGTTTGTCAGCAAGAACTCCTAAAGTATCATTTTTTAGCTGACAAATTCTTGGTACTAACTGTTTGGTTGACACATAATTAAATTCATTGAGGTGCCCTATATAAATTGTTGTATACCATTGTTGAGGATTCACTGCTTCGACAATGGTAAATGCTGCAAAGTTATAGTGAAATTCTGTCATGTGTATTTTCAAATTGAGCTTGTCTGCCACAGCTTGTTTTATAAGACCATCAGCCCAGATTGCAATGACATATATTTCTCAAATATGCTATCCAAGAATTTTCAGAATTGCTTTCAATAAATCGTTCTGGATTCTCTCTGAGGAAATCAATTCTAGCGTCAGTGTGATATCTAGGATCACCATAAAGGTTATGAGAAAAAACCCTAAAAAAGCAGTCTCCCTCACCACCACAATCAAACAGGCTTAAACCATACTGATGTAATCTTGCTTCCAAAACTCTGATGGGTGATATTGTGAACTGAGCACACTTCACAGGAGTAGGCCCTGGATTCATTTCAGCATCTCCAGATAATAATAACTTTCTAGTAGGTAAACAGCGTCTGCTACTAAGAAGTACATGCCATATGTGTACAGATTTGGGACTTTCCTATTTTGTAACAGACATTGAAAGGTGTCACTACCTTTCTAGGAGACTCGGGAGTATCGGCTAGTGTTACTACATTGAATTCTATAATCAATATAAGACATTAAATCACTACATCTAAAGGTATGTTTTATCCATCCACTAGATTATTAATGGATTACAGAACCACTTGCTAAAAAAGTCACTCCTATGTACAAAGTAAACATGACAAAATTTGGAATTGTTTACTAAATCATACAGTAATGAAGACATTGGAGTAATATTTCTTAACCTCTTCTGCAAACGTTTCCCCAACTAATTTCTTTTCAATCTCCAAAAAAGTGAGCTCAATGGTAACCTGGAAGGTTCATGGTCTCTCCTGGTTTCTTTCCTGAATTATGGATTTTGAATACTGGTCTAGGCTTACGACATTGTCCACAAACAGTAAACCGACTTGCATTCGGTTTCACAAACTGATATAAATCCACATTATCAGTAATCATCAAGGCAGAATTGCTCTCCTCACTTAAGATAACTTTCAGAGGTGCGTCGTGTACGAAAGCACCCAGCATGACGTTTCCGTTTCGGTACAAATTCACAAAGCGGTTTATTTCTTATCTCATCACAAACATGACATGGGATCATGTATTCCATGAACGGGCTCATTTATCCTCCAAAGAGGCTCATTCATCCTCCAAAGAGGCTCAGTTTTCCTCCAAAGAGGCTCAGTTGTCCTCGGAAGAAGCTTATTAATTTAACATTTCGTTCGCCATTTTTGCTTCTTCGCATGTTCCACTGAGACGAGTTAACCTTGCGGCAAAATAAACCCAGCTGCCTTTTATTCGGCTGAGGTTCGTGCTCTGAATGCTGTGATAAGTGGAGGTTATTCTGCCTAAAAGCATTGTAAATATTACTTACCAAATACGAAGAACAGAGATGATCCACAACTCGCACACTGAGCAAAAATATCGATAGTCATGGAGGAATACCGGTCAACTCGCCTACGGCCAAACTCGCCTACGACTTGGCAACTCGCCTACACTCAAGTTATGAATGTCTTTTAAAACTTGAAGTTATCATTTTGTGAACAATGTTTGCGACTATAGCACAGTCCTCAGGGCTGCCCACATCCCGTTTTCGAAGTCCACAGTCACCTGTTGCATGCAGTGGTCGCGCCGGGAAGTAAATTTTTTTTTTTTCTCTCTTAGAACCTGAACCTTGTATCGTTTTTATCTCAGTGATACCAGTGTGAAGTAAAAGCGTGAGTCGTGCTTAAACAATTTTTGTTTTAAGAGTATTTTCAATGATTTCAATTCATCGAATCATTACCTAAATATACAAGGCTGCACGCATCTCTTCAAACTTTTATTTGGGTCTAAATCTTCTGCTGTCGTTTTACACGCAAGCTTTTTTTAGGCATTCTTTTCACTACATATCAAAAATTTAAAAAGTCTCACCTTCTTCAATTCATCGAATCATTACGGATCCAGAATCGAACTCGCGGGATATATTAAGGTTTTAGTAAACAGACTAGCCTACGTAAGCGAGCTCACCTTTAGTCGTAGGCGAGTTGACCGGATTCCTCATGGAGAGCGCCAGCCTAATTCCCAGGCGTTCCCTCTTTCCCCCCTTGTCCGCGCGAAGTATGGGAAGGAGTGGGCTAGAGATTGCTTAAAGTTAGCCAAAATACTCCTGATTTTATCGCAAAAAGCCCCTAGTTGGATTTTACTAGTTTCCGCGCCGTATCTTGTAAAAGCTCACCGCCGATGCGGCAAATCCGTACAATGGAAGTGTCCACAAACAAAGGTAAGTTCTAACTTTGTGGAATAACCGTTTTAGTGCGTTATTTTGCGTTGCTTTTCCGTTCAAAGTTCTGTACTTCGCCGCACATCTTTTATCGTGAGCATAATTTTTGTAGATTCAGACGAGTGCGATGTGGACACCCATCCTTTGTGCAGCAACCTCAAAGGTATATTATACCATTATTGTAACGTAGGATCTCGTGCATATTTCAGTGTTGTTTATGGTGGATCTGGCAGTATTTCCCAGGCGTTCTCGGCGAGTCTCTCTCGGTGACGACACCGCAGACAGTTGGGTTTGACCTTAGGGTTTGACCTAGCCGAGAATGCTTGGGAACTAGGCTGGGAGAGCACATGGTATTTGCAATAGACTGAAGGCAGATCACGTGGCATGTTACTTACCAACGAAAACGTAAGGCCAAAATATGGATTTGGAGCCTGGGTTCGACTAGATTAGCGCGGATGATGCAATCCTTTTCTCGGATTGGTCTCCTTGCTCCCAAGGGACATCACGTGATGCGTTAAAAATAATAACAGCATTTATTTAATCACGATTAAAAGTTCAGCAAAGCTGATGTGGTCGTGTACAATAAATTAAACCTCCTAAACTAATCACAATAAAACTAATTTAAGAATTCTACGTATTTACAAGATATGTGGCTGAAAAGTACTCTTGAGTGACTTTTTAAAAGCGTCAATCTCTCAAATTGATCTCATTTGGTTTCCCAGGGCATTCCACCGAATAATTGACTTGTATGAACATGATTTCTTGAGCATATCAGTCCTAGGCCTGGGTAACTTGAAGGTCATTTTCCTCCTGAAATCGTAGCTACTTACATACTTCACAAAAAGACAGTTCATAGGACATGGTAAAAGATAATAATAAGCCTGATGCGCTAAGATTAACAATCGTTTCTCATGCGTAGTCTCCAAGCTATTCCATTTTGCTGCGGCAAGAACCTCCTTGCTTGGCGTACACCAAGGACGCACGGACAGATTGACGGACAAATTTGATGACTATAACTATAGTGTGAGCTACCACAGGTAGCTCACACAAAAAACCCGTCGGCATTCTGAAAACAGATCACAAAGTACGTAAAACGTTTTCTATGCTGGAGCACAGTTTCATTTCGCCCGGTTCATTGTATGTTGAAACGTTTTCTTATATCGTGAAGTAGCTGCTTGGACAATCTCTGGAAACTAATTTGAAGTTTATGTGATCACATAAGGTTTTCCTGTCATTTTTAGTAATTTTCTCTTCATCAGTTGCGTACGTGCTGAAACTGTCAAACAGCGGAAGAAGCGGCCACAACGGATGTAAAAAAATTTCCCGGTTATATTGAATTTTATTTATTTTCTTAACCAACCTTTCATAGTTCAATTATCGCCCTGTTTCGTTTTTACATTCCACTTTTTCACAGTTTGGGGTGAGACAACGATAGTTACAAAACGTTTTGTGGTCACACGTAACATTCCCCGTATACATAGATAACTTGAAGTCATTTACTTATTTTAAGCCAACACAGCTACTGGAACATTTCAGTACTTCTGAGTACTTTCAGTTCTTGGGGGAAAACTGTTTTCTTACACTGGGGATTAGCTTCGTGCACACTCCATGCAAACGAATTCAAAATATTGTTGCGAGAAGAAAAAAGAGTTTGATGCAGTTGCAGAACAGTTAATGAAAAGATCACAAATTTAAACTTGTGTGTGCTCGCCGGAGCATGGTTTTATTTACTTGTTACTCATCTTTACAATAATTTAGAAACAGAGATAAAAAATGCTCAGGACTGAATAGTGTATCTGTAAGACATCACGCTTAAAAAAATGATTTCAACCAAATTTTCATTTGGCGGAGAAAGACGAAGCAACCAGCTGCTGTTACAGAGCCAAACCTCTGGCAAAAAAAAATGGATTTTTGTCAGGAATGAAGTTAAGAATCCTCATTCCTCTTTACAATGTTTTAGAAACAGTGATACAAAAATATTCAGGACTGAATACTGTACTATGAAGTAAGGAATCATGATTAAAAAAGAAACGCCCAAACCGAAATTCAAGATATCCGAGCGGAAATTTTTATTTTAAACAGTCAGAACACCGTTCTAAATTTACATACCGTGAGGTTAAATTTTCATTAAAACGCAATTTTTATTTGACAAACTCTCACTTTTAACTTTCACCAGTACTGATAAACTATATCGGTTTGTATTTGGATGGACATTCAGCTAGGATTTTCAAAGAGTAAGAATACTTAAGAAAAAGTTGCCTTCCCTTCAATAACTATAACACGTAAATTTTCTTTGACTTAAAAAATATCATACCAGAAAGGAAATGTGATAAAGTGACTAAAGTTTCTTGATTAAATGTGCTCCACGAATGTCCGCTTTTCATATAACTATCATTTAGCCTTTGAATATTTTATAGCATTTTAAATTTGACAAAGCTGGCAAGGGCGGGTGGAAATAAGTCATTTCAACTCTAATCAGTTGTCACCCACAAATGTTAATTAAGACAGCTCTCACTGGAGCGTTTTGCGCAAACAACACGAAATATTACTGATGAAAATCATAACATTCTGGGTACAAATGTCTCTTTTTTATATACTTCGACAGAAAATATCGGAGATTTCGGAGAGCAAATGTAGAATACTAGGCGGCTTTGGTCCACCCGATCTACATGTCATGGCCTAAAATCTCGGACATGGCGCCCGCGCAACGGCAGCGGCTATCTCGTATTACCGAAACAAACATGGCGATTTCATTTATAAAGAAATGTGTGAGGTGAAATCTAATATTTGAGCTAATGATAACTTCCAGCGTACCTGTATAACTTTCCAAGTTGGAAGCGACCAAGTGAAAACATCCTCAATTCCACTACGTAAAATGCATATATTCACCAGTTCGGTAACACCGTCCATTTTAAGCATGTTTTTAGCCGTTCTCTCGCTCTTTTTGCCCTTCTATTTTCTGTGGGAAGTTGTTGAAGTAGCATTCCTCTACCGCAGCTGGGCGAGTTTCTTTTCAAGTGGTCGATTTTTCCAAGTTCATTCCTTAAATTTGGCATCAAGTCCCACATACACAGCGATTTTCGGGGAGATTTAACACGATTAACCGCGTCCACTTTGACGATGAAAACACGGATATATGAAGTTAGAAAAGGAGAAGCATTCCATCATAACTTGCCGTTCAACAAGCGATATTTCGGCCAAATGTCCCTCAAATGTCCCTCAAAAGGCATCGTTCGATAGCTTTTTTCGTGGATTTTGTCCGCCATTGCTCGTTTTGGCAATACCTTCAACCAGCGGCGTTGATTTGACCATAAACATGTTTGTATTTCACCCCTCGATCTGTCCTAAAAATATGAGCCCGGAGGTCACTGCTGAAATCAGCGGTTAAGGCCATTACGCGACAGCGTGAATGTAAGTCGCACGAAATGTAATGTCCGAGATTTCTGGCCATGGTCGGATTGTTCTTCATTGTATAGCAATTAGCGGCCCTATGTGCAACTATATTTTTCTGGGAATAATTCTGAAATTAGTATACTTTTAGATCATCAGGTTGTCTTAAGGTTCCGGAAAACCAGAAGTGCCGTTGTATTCGTCCATTTGTGTACCAGCTACGTTTCCACAATGTACGCTGATTGTGTTATTTCGTCGGTTTCACATTTCAAGTACGGTTAAGGTAGCGCAGGATTCTTGCCTATGAAGCATGGAAGTGCTCAAAATTCTGTTGAACCGTAGATTGACTGAATTACAAGTTGCCGTTAATACGGTAGATCTTTCGAACGTTAAAGTAGATTTCTCTTGCCTTTGTTCAAAGGCGCTTGTCAAATCGTGATTGTTTATAACATAACGCAAAGTTTCCTTAACGTCTACTCCGATGGGGTCTGTTTCCAAATCCAACTGGAATGGTGTTCTTCATGCCACGGATGTACATATTAATAATTATGGACGTGTGAGACAGTGAAAACGTGACAATTCATTATAGCCACGTGATCTGGACATTCCTTCCAGTTCGTTTCATGCACAACACCTGTTACAAAACATGATCCACACAATGATCCATCTGTTAAAAGGTGATGTACACCTTCCCTAAAGAAAGTGAAGGAAATTAGAGACGTTAAAGAGTCACGTGATCATTTCTGTGATAGTTGCACGTCTAAACGACCTTTGATAACAAGTTTTAGATGTAAAATAATATCTATGCGGGAGCATAGTTTCACTTCGGCCGTTTCATTTTATCTTGAAACGTTTTCTTTTTACACTGTGAAGTAGCTGCTTGGACAACCTCTGGAAACGAATTTGAAACTTGTTGCAAAAACACAAAAAGATTTGATGTAATCTGTAGGGTATAACAAGGACTAGATCAGTTTAAAAACAGTATGTGCTCGATGCAGGGGTACCCAACGACAAGTTTCGATATACATCTGTTCGGTGGAGGGTAATTAGCCTTGGGCTTTCGGTGTCGATTAAAGAGTGCACTCGGATTTTCGTAACTAAAACGTGGCGTAACAGATTCGCAATTGAGAAATCGTAGCCCCTGAGGTTTTCGGAAAGGTCGTTTTTGGCAGTCAAAAACAAAAGCTAGCATTTTTGGAAAGAAAATATTTCCAGCTTTCATTTTCTCAAAGGGAGATTTTGTTCCCTAACATTTTCGGGCAGTTAAAATTTCAGCTAGGGAATCCGAACAGATGAACTTCTTCTAGCTTATGAAAACATCACTTTAAACAGACTTCAAACACCACAAGGTACTTAAAAATACCTTTCTACAGCTTTTGCTTGATTTGGCTCGTTGGGTGCTCTTGTCGATGGAGTATACTTTTAGTCACTCGTCACTGTAGCAAGTAACAAAATGATTTCAACCAACGTTCCAACGTCGCCTAGAAAGATAAAGCAACCAGCTGCTGTTACAGCCCCAAACTCAGGTCGAAAATGGATCTTTGTCAGGAGTGTAGTGAAGATGAATGCTTTCCTCAGAATCCCCATTCCTTTGTACAGTGGTTGAGAAATAGAGAGAGAAATTTTAAGAACTGAAATTTAAATTGTGTGTGCTGGGCAAAGCATGCTTTTGTTCACCCGTCAGTGTAGCAAGTAAGAAAATGATTTCAATCAGCTGCTGTTACAGCCCCGAACTCAGGCCGAAATGGATCTTTGTCAGGAGTGTAGTGAAGATGAATGCTGTCCTCAGAATGCCCATTCCTTTGTACAGTGGTTGAGAAATAGAGAGATAAATTTTAAGAACTGAAATTAAATAGTGTGCGCTGGGCAGAGCATGCTTTTGTTAACCCGTCAGTGTAGCAAGTAAGAAAATAATTTCAACCAGCTGCTGTTACAGTCCCAAACTCAGTCAAAAATGGATCTTTGTCGGTAAAGGAGTCAAGAATCCTCATTCCTCCTTACATTGCTTTAGAAATGGAGATTAAAAAGATGTTCAGGACTGACTGAGGAGTGTATCGGTAAGGCATACTCCTTAACAAAATATCCAAACCGGAATTCAAGATATCCGATCGGACATTTTCATTTGGAACTTAACAGTCAGAACAACTCTCTACTAAATGTGCATATTTAGGTTAAATCTTCATTAAAAAGCGATCTTTATTTGATAAAATGTCGTCTTAAACTTTCACCACTCCTAGTGAACTATATCCGTTTGTTTTAGGATAAACAGTCAGCTACCATTTTCAGGAAACTGACAATAGCTCACGAAAGATGGCTCCGTTTCGTTTACTGTAAAACCTACCCCATAAATGAATTAGAAATTATCCGACCAGAACTGAAAAAGTGATAAAGGCATAACGAAATGGATCGGAATTCCCCTATAGGCACACTGAAAGGAAACCACATCTGTGAGGTCACACCTTTTTACTGGATTTATTGCTTTCATTTTTTATTCCTATGTATGACCGTTAAATTAACGCTATGATGAGGCGGTTCAACGGTTATTTGCATGGTTCATTATTTTGATATTGTTTCAACCGAACCCTCACTCCCGCTATCATTCTACTATATAATGTGCAACTTTAAGGACAAGTTGGAAGCTACCGAGTTTCCTTAGAAAACATTATGTGGGAAAGGAAAGTCGCTTGGAGATATCGCCTCAATTGTAACAAAAAAGACAAGGTTTGCAGCATGCGCTCATAACAGACGTGGAATTTTAGTAGGATTCTAACGAAAAATTTAAATACATATTTTGTCGCATTTGAACAAGGAGGAACGGGAAGTTGTGTTGCAAAATTCCATCCACGGCGCGACATGAGAACGTTAAGATTTTTCCTTTCTTTTGCTCAATTCTAGCAACCAAGAGTAAATTCGAAACTGAACTTCTGCCGTTCAACCAACACGACGCCAAAACTTCTAAGCCCAATTACGACGTATTTCAAAGTATTTTAATATTTGTTTTTGATTGCCAAATTAAACAAGGTCTTCTTTGGGGAATTCCCTTTACACTGTGTCTTCCTACTAAAACGTCGGTGATTGGTGGATATTTTCGTATCAACTAGTTAGTAATAATTATAGCTTAGATATTTACACTTTTAATTTGAAATTAAGTTCTCCCTCAGCAAACAAAGAATATTATAGCGCAAATTTTACCGATGAAATCTCCTCTCTGTCTGATAATTAGCCAATAAGCACGCAGCAAAATCGACAGCCTTTTTTCTCTTTATTGTGGGTAAACCGCCTCACGATAAGCAGGCGTTAGCGTTCGTGATACCTGAGTATGTGATAGAGCAGAATCGCAACATTTATTTTTGAGTTGTAATTCATACAGTTTTACTTCATCCACTGTTAGGTACGTTTATTAAAATCCATATGTAAAGCTTCATAAATTTTTACTTTCACAAAACGCTTCAAACATCAGTCGATTTATTTGCATTCAAACCCTGCTACGCGCCGTTATGTGGGTGGAGCGTCGCCTGACGTCTCAGATATCAGCAATGTAGTAGTAAATATTTTCTTATTCAAATTCAAGTACAAATGCAAGCATATCCGAGACAATCTCCACCTCTGTTTAGCCTGTTGATCCAGTTCACCGTTTTTGTTAGCAACTTTATTATGAATTCGGGGTATTTTCATGTACAAAAGCATGAACTCTTCAACTCAGTTATCTGCCTTGTGCGGAGTTTTCCTTGTTTATATAATCACATAAGGTTTTCCTGTCAATTTAGTAATTGTTTCTTCATCAGTTGCGTACGTGCTAAACCTGGCAAACAGCTGAAGAAGCGGCCACAACGGATGTAAAGGTTTTACTCGGTTTGGTTGAATTTCATTTCTGAATTAAAGTATACAGTTAAATTAAGCCTGCTTGATTCCACATTCAAACTATTTTTATACTTCATACACTTTGAGAACACTTTGAAGCAGTGCTGTCAACGTTGTACGGGTCCGGAGAATCTGCGAGCCATGCAAGCCATGCGAGCCATCGGAAAAAATATACATTTTTGTATTTTTTTTTGGAAATAATTCGTTTTGTAACTGATTTTGCTTTTGGAAATGTCTTTCAGATTTTTGCAATCGTGATCGCTCGAGATCGCCTTGTGGGATGCATAAGAGTCTGGGTCGAGCGAGACGGACAAATTTTGACTTTCTCTTCCCTCCCTGATAGTCTTTCTCTCCTGCTTCGTTGTTGCGAACGGTTGAGCGTGCTCGTGGCCGGGTCGAAAAATCTTCAATCCTTTTGACAGTCAGTCGCTCCTTGACTCCTGAACAAAGGAGCTAGACTATGCTTTGAACTGCCGCTTGCACTTCTTGTTTTCACACTTTTACATATTATTATGGTTGCATTGTGTGTGCAGAAAGTTATAAATATATATATATACATTTTGAAAAATATCCTTGATGTCAGAGTATTTTCATAATAGGCACTCGCAGTAACTCCAGGATTTGAGAAAGTAGCGATGAAGTTAGAAACAGCCCATATACATTGCTGCAGTCCGCGTTGTCAAAAATGTATGATTTAGTTTGATTTCTGCTTGACGTTTTCATAATTTTGTATTCGGTGTTTTCTGAAGGTCCTTAAGAGATCGTTATATTGTTATTGTTATATTTAACCCTTTAAATGCTGTTATCAAAACCTATATTCTCTTTTGTTGCCCAACCTAGTTTCTAACGTATCGATGACATCAGATGACCATGTCATTTCACTGTGGCCCTGTCCCACGTAGACAACCTTGCCCAAGACATATCACGTGATCACGGTGCGTCATTTCTGTCGAGGTTGGACGTCTTACGATGTTCTCTTTGATGCAGTTACGCCTTTCGGTGACACGGTACCGGCCGTGTCGGTTTAATTGGTCGTGTAAACGGTCACCTATTGTGGCGCGAGCATGGCTGGCTTGGGAAGAGTAAACCGATCGATCTAACTATGGTTACAAAATGCTAAGAGAGGTTCCGTGTAAACACTTCGAAACCGTGTCGTTTTCGATGGGGTTTCAAGGCCATGGAAGCGTTTCAATTTCAAACGCGACAACGAAACGGTCTCATTTTGTGAAGCGAATAGAGGGATAAAAGTCTCGTATGGGTTGAAAATATATATATCACTCCTTTGCTGAAAGAATAAAAAATGCATGACTATTTCTTACATTTTGCAGCTCACACTTGGAAAGTGTTCCTAGTAGCTAGGAAGCTTGCAAATATTGTGTTTTATCTTCACAATGGAACTGGAACACTTCGCCCTACGACTTTTCATGATTTTTTCACATGGCTCGCATGGCTCGCCGCTATGGCTCGCTACTATGGCTAGCATGGCTCGCTGCTATGCCTCGCATGACTCACATGGCTCGCTGGCTCGCACTGTATCCTACCTCACGTTGTACACGCGCACAAAAACTGAAATGAAATTTGCTTTGAACGTCAGACAATATGGTGACTTCTTAGCATGAGGAAAAAATAGAACGCGAAGTTTGAATCGTTCGTACCCGAGTCTCCTTTCATCAGCAATAATTATTAACATTTCTGCTTTGTAACTCTCGCTCGGTTTTAAAAGAGCACAGTGGTAGTTTATTAATTGACCGGGTCTTAATTCTTTCCTTCAAGATGTGAACAAAAGGAAAATTTGAAATTCTTTCTCTGCTGTAAGCTTATTGCGTGTCTTGTTGTGATTGTTGATCGACACATGAGCATCTGCCTTTCTTGGGATGGCTCTTTCATAATGCACCATTTAATAACTGGTAAATTTTACATATGAAACAGTTCTTAATAGTTAGCAGTTATCTTTAATTTGTCGTTAAATATCCTCTAAGCAAGCAAACAAACAAATTTTTGACCACTGACGTCACCTATTGGCCCATTTTTCATAAATCAACATGCGTCAAACTCGACGACTTATAATAATGAAGACTGCTGTTCCTTCTTTGTTGTTGGCAAAATCACCGACCGATAAGCGGGCATTACTGTCTGCAATGCGTGGTCAAGCGATGGACTTTTCTCGCCACATTTACCGTCGAGTTGCATTTCTAGCAGTGATACTCCATTCAGTGTTAGGTGAGTCTTGAGTGTATCCTTGGTGCCGAGTCCATTGTAAGACCTGCCTTACTTTAGTATCGGTCGATTCATTTGTGACTCGATTTTCGTTTGCTACCTTAAATTTACACGCAAACGCAAGCATTACCACCACATTCCCAATTTTTGTTTTCACTTTCCTTGAACACGGAAGTTGTAACAGCCGCTGATTCAACTTTAGAGTTTTTGTGAGAAATTTTAGCTTGCAGTCCTTGGTTAGCAGTTTTCCTAAACTTTCTAGTGTTTTCACAGTTCTATTTATGCTGTAGTTTACTTTGATGCTATAGTTTTACGTTCTTGCCAAAACTGGAATACTTAATCCCACAGATAATTGGTTTTAAAACAGATTTATCTTGCCTTTTTTCAAGACGCTTGTCAAATCTCCTTGCTTACAAGAAGACGTTAAGTTTCCTAACATTTCGGTATTTTTTTTTTCAGTCGCATTCGTGTTGAAATATTAAAACAAAAATGATATGCTCTGTAATGTTGAATTGGACTTTTAAGTCACAATAGAATTTTTATGTTAACTACGTTCCATGGCCTCTTCAAAAATATGCTATGCAAACAAATTGTAAGTTTTTCTGCAATGCGTAGATTACGGTAGAGCTTTTCTTACAACATTTTCTGAAATATAACCACGCACAAGCACAACCAACCATTCATAGCTCAATTATCGCTCCGTTTCATTTTTACACTAAGTTTTCACAGTTTGGGGTGAGACAACGATAGTTACACAGCTTTTTGTAGTCACACGTAACATTCCCTGTATACATAGATTGTTTTAAGCGAACACATAGCTACTAGAACATTCCAGTACTTGAAAACCGTTTTCTTACACTAGGAATCATCTTCGTCGACACTCCATGCAAACGAATTGGAAATATTGTTGCGAGACCAAAAAAGAGTTTGATGAAATTGCATAGCAATTGAGGACAAGACCACAAAATGTAAATTGTGTTTGTTCGCCGGAGCATGCTTTTATTTACTTGTCACTCTTCTTTGCAACAATTTAGAAACAGAGATAAAAAAATGTTCAGGACTGAATAGAGTATCGGTAAGACATCACGCTTAACAAAATTATTTCAACCAAAGTTTTCACATTGCGGAGAAAGACGATGCAACCAGCTGCTGTTACAGAGTCAAACCTCGGGCCAAAAAATGGGTCTTTGTCAGGAATAGAGTTAGGAATCTTCATTCCTCTTTACAATGTTTTAGAAATAGTGATATAAAAATATTCAGGAATGAATACTGTATCGTGCGCTCACACAGTAAGAAATCATGCTTAAAAAAGAAACGCTAAAACCGAAATTCAAGATATCCGAGCAGACATTTTCATTTTTAACAGTCAGAGCAAAACCGTTATAAGTTTGCATACCGTGGGGTTAAAATTAAAACGCAATTTTTATTTGATAAAATGTCACTTTAAACTTTCACCAGTACTGATGAACTATATCTGTGAAATCTCGTCCTTTAATGGCTAGCTGCCTCGATGTTACAGGATGAACACAACGCCTAACGCTAACACAATATGGCTTCCCTGAACACACACACACACATTACAACCAACCCCACTACGCATCTTGGGAAACCCGGAAATGGTTTCCGGTAAACTTCCGGTCTAATACAGTGTACACTACATCCCTCCATGTTTTTTTTTTTCTTAAGGAAAACAATACAGCATGCTGTTGTTAGGAATAAAACTCCAACAAAAAAAAATTCAGTTCGGTAAGATGCAGAGTTCAGCTGCTCGCAGGTCCCCAAACAACAGTGTTCAGTCACCTTTTGACAGTTCATAATCATCAAATCGTTTGGGTTGTCTAATAGTTCGAGTTGGCCTCGGGCTAGTCATCTGCTGAGCCAGACTCGGGCTAGCGATGGGCTGTACAGGTGTTGTCAAACAAGTCGGCTCTGAGGGTTCGCGTTCCCCCTAGTTTCCCTTGTTTCGACCACGTCTTGTTGCTCTAGATGTCCAGTGTTTACACTTTCTGCAAGTCTCTCATTGTACTTTTTCACAAATGACACATTCCGCTTTATCTCAACACCATCTTTGTTCCTAACTGTCACCTCTCCTCCTTTTCTGTCCAGTACTTCACAAGGACTTGGATCATAGTTTGGGGACAGCTTGCTTGTTTTC
The DNA here is from genome assembly GCA_016490735.1 of Pachyseris speciosa. Taxonomy (NCBI): domain Eukaryota; kingdom Metazoa; phylum Cnidaria; class Anthozoa; order Scleractinia; family Pachyseridae; genus Pachyseris; species Pachyseris speciosa. The sequence goes on along the minus strand of JAEMWC010001161.1, from coordinate 187,785 downwards.
GTGTTTCTCAGGAGGACTTTATCCCCAGTTTCTACTTGGTTCTCCACCGCATGCCTCCTAGCATCAACATATTCTTTTTGGGACAGCTTCTTTGCCCAGTCTCGGTCACGAATCTCCTCGCTGGTGATAGGTGCCTCACGCCTCAGGTCTGGTAACTTGGTCCGCATCTCCCTCCCGAACATCAAGTAAAATGGCGTTGGCCCGGTTGTCATCTGAGGGGTTGATCTGTATGCAATTAGAAATGTCTGCAGTTCCTGGCGCCAATCTTTCCCTTCAATTTGAGCAATCTGGATCACTTTCAGCAATGTGCGATTTTGGCGTTCCACCTCCCCATTGGCTTGTGGCCACAACGGTGGTGTTGTGCGGTGTTCTATCCCATTTTCTGCGAGAAAGGCTTCAAATTCGTCTGAAACAAATTGAGGACCGTTACCAGTTTTGTGTGTATAGGGCACTCCAAATCGAGAAAATATCGCTTTATGGCTATCAATGATCTTGGCACTTGTAGTTGACTTCAGGATAACTACTTCAAAATATCGGCTATAATAATCGACCACAACAAGCAGATTCTCTCCAGAAGGTAGAGGGCCCAATATATCTGCAGCGCAATCCTGCCACGGTCCGCTTGGTGGGAAGGCTCGTGCCATAGGTTCGGGGCAGCATATTCACTGACAGCTTGGCAACCATGACAGCTCTTGCACAATTTCTCCGCATCGGCATCCATCTTGGACACCAAACCTTACTACGTAGCCTGCATTTCATTTTAACAATACCCTGATGCCCTTCGTGGGCCAACTGCAAAACACGCTCTCTCAGCACCTTGGGAATTACCAGCCTGGAACCACGCAGCAGCAGCTTACCAAAGGTACACAATTCATTCTTCACTTGCAAGTAGGCATGGACATTACACCTACTCCAGTCTCCCGTTCTCACACATTCCTTAATAAGGTTTAGTTCCAGATCACCAGCTGAAGCTTCCTCTATTTCAGTGGACATCAGGGAACAAGGGACGCTGCTCTCAGCTACAGCGTGGACATAGTCTTAATGTTCTCCATCATCACCACGGAACTTGCAATTCAGTCTGGACAAAGCATCTGCAATGTTGGTTCTGCCTGGTCTGTAGACAACTTGAAGTCATAAGCCAGCAAGCGAAGGACCCACCGTTCCACCGGGCTGAAGGTTTTGACTTTGGTGAGTAAATGTACTCCAGCGGCTTGTGATCCGTTTCTAGCTCAAATTCTCTTCCAAAAACATACATGTTAAAGCGTTTACAAGCCCACACAAGAGCGGGGGCCTCTTTCTCAGTTTGGCTATACCGCCTTTCTACATCTGTCAGCCGTCTTGAGGCATAAGCAATCACTCTCACTCACTACCTGCAACTGAGTTAACACCGCTCCAAGACCCACAGGGGATGCATCTGCAACAATTCTTGTTCGGCCACCTACATTGAAGTAAGCCAGAGCATTTGCACTCGTGGTCAGTTCCTTTAACTTCTCAAATGCAGCCTGCTGTTCCGGGTGCAACTTGAATTCTACATTCTTGTGAGTTAGTCTCTGGATCGGTTCCGCGACGGATGACAAGTCTGGAACAAACTTAGACACAAACTGAACCAGACCTAGGAAAGATCTTGCTTCGCTGGCATTCTGTCGTGGGTCTGCATGTAGGATTGCTGCAATTTTCTCTTCACTGGGTTTCACACGCATTCTGTGTTACTTCATGCGCAAAGAATGTCAACCTGGTAGCCTGAACTCACACTTGCTTTCGTTCAACGTCAAACCAGCTGTCTTCAACGGTCAAGGACAGCAAAAAGCCTCTCATCGTGCTGCTCAGGTCCTTTCCATGGATCACCAGGTCATCTGCAATGTTGACCACACCATCACAGCCACGTAGTACATCCCGGATGATTTGTTGATATTTTTCAGGTGCTGAGGTCACTCCAAACATGAGTCGGGTGTATCTGTAAAGGCCGCGGTGGTAACAAATGTTGTCACATGTCTGCTATCTTCTGCAGGAAGTATCTGGTGAAATCCCCACTCAGATCCACTCAACTGAACACTGTACTGCCATTTTAGGTCTTGGAGAACTTCTTCAACTGTCGGGATGGGCTGACGCTCTCTGAAAATCGCCTGATTTGCACGTCTCATATCGACACAAACTCTAATGTCCCCATCAGGTTTGGGTACAACACCAGTGGTGAAACCCACCCAGTTGGCCCCTCAGGTACCTCTTCTATTATTTCCATTTACAAGTAATTCATCTAGCTTTCTCTCCACTTTCTCTTACAGCAAAATGGGATCCTTCGTACAGGTTGTGCCACCGGCTTCACAGACTCGTCGATGTTCAGCTTCAACTCATAGCCCTTTAGGAGACCTACACCATTAAAGTTCCTTGTATTTGTCCTTGATATCTTGCCCCATAGCCTCTGCTCCAACACTGTTCACAGCATGCATAGGTCCAATACGCAGCAGATGTAATTTCTCAGCTGTGTCTCGACAAAGGAGAGTTCTGCATTTCCATCCAAGACCACGAAATCAGCTTCACAGGTGACATTTGTGTCCGCTGACGTGACATCCGCTGTAAATGTTCCTAGTGTTGGCAGTGGTCTGGTGTTTGCATATGCAAATAGGGCCTTAGCTTCTTTGCGGGTCTGAAACTGGAAGTTCTGATTCTTGAGCCACTCCCAGGTTTCCTTCCAAGAAGGTTTGCATGTCGCCCCTGAGTCAATTAGAACATTTGGCAAATGACTCCTCCAATCTGCAGGGTTACTATTATCACTGTGAGTCACCTCATCTCCCACAGAAAACACATACTCATATGTAGAATTAGGCCTTTCCCCTTTTTCCACCTCTCCATCAGCGTGACTGTCAAAATAATTGGTGTTTGGTCTTCCTGCCCCTATCAGTTCCTTTTGATCAATTTTCCTACCCCAACTGCTGGCACCTTGTTTCTGCACCGTTGGGAACCTGTGTGGGCTTTATGACACTTAACCTTAAAATGACCGACTACACACATTGATCGCATTTACGACCTCTAGCAGGGCATCTCCAATCTCTAGAAAGATGGTCCTCCGCACAGTTAAAACACTCCCTTTTCTCACTGTTCACAAACTTTACATCAGTGACACTGTTCACTTGCTCTGAACAGCGTTTCTCCCATTGCTTCCATTTGCAAATCAGCTGCTTCCTGCGCCCTGGCGATTATTTAAAAGGTCATTCAACGTAACACTGCCTTTTTTTCAAGGAATTTCCTACGCAACTTTGCTGAATAGCATTTTCAATTAGCTGATCTCTGATGTATCATCTTCCGCTCCCGGAAGTCATACGAGGCTGCACGTTGTCTCAACCGACCAGACAAATTGATCAACAGTCTCCTCGCTATTTGGCCAATCTGCCTGAATACGTGTCTTTCGAAAGGCACGTTGGCTTTAGGGATAAAGTAATCATCTAATACCTTTAAAGTGGCGGCGTAGTCCTTGTCCTCACCGTCAGACACAAGGGTAAAGAAAACTCTTGTACCTCCAGGCCGGCCGGGTGAAGTAGAAGACCTCGTTTCTGCGGATCATTCGTGACTCCTTTTCCTAGCACGTACACTGAAAGCCCTTTTTCCATTTTTTGCAACGCTGTGAAATGGAATGCGGATCTCCCTTAACTTGAAAAGGCTGTAATCCCCAATTCAACAGCCACAGGCGTCGAAACTTCACTGCTACTGGCGGCACTCGGCGAACTCCCTGCTTCGCTCGAACCTCGGGCATCACAACAACCCGTGCCTCCACAAAATACAAAGCCCACTTGAAACTACAACGAAGGTGTCCTCTACATCATATCGTCGCTCAGATGTGAAATCTCGTCCTTTAATGGCTAGTTGCCTCGATGTTACAGGACGAACCAGCCTAACGCTAACACAATATGGCTTCCCTGAACCACACACACATTACAACCAACCCCTACGCATTTTGTTGAAAACGGAAATGGTTTCCGGTAAACGTCCGGTCTAATACAGTGTATACAATATCCGTTTTGTATTTGGATGGCACCTCAGCTAGGATTCAGAGAGTAAGGACTAACACTTAATAAAATCGTAAAATTGCCTCCTATTCAATAACTCAATATATGAACAAAAGGGAAAAAGTGATAAACGAAGGACTAAAGTTTCTTGCTTAAGAGAGAATGTCCACTATGATCGAGCGAATTGAAATACGTGGCACATGATGAAAAATCGAATTTCTTCATATTTCGTCCATAGTTAGCCCATGGTATGGTAAGAAACGTGGGGGTATTTTTTCTTTCGAATATTCATTTCAAAATCGTAAAATAACCATTTTTCCGTCACTATTCCGCAAGCAGCGAGAATTCGCCTTTTCAAGCTCGTCACTCGGCCTTAAGAAATGTATTTGTTTTCAACTTCGCATCGATAAACAACCGCAATACAAGCCTAGAATCGTATTTACCTTGGATTAATAAGTAATTTGAACTGAAATATAAACTTCTAGCTTGAACTTTGAGGTCACCGAAGTAATTACAAACAGGCAAAATTTCACCGACCTAAACTTCTCAAAATGGCGAGAGTTTTCAAGAGCAATATAACTGTCCGGTAAAACAGTAAATCAACAAAAATATATATTTGTAGAAAGTAGAAAGAACAGGCTTTAAAATGATATGAGAATTATTGTCGCAAGTTTATCATCGTTGAACATGGCGCTTTTAAAAACGGCATTATGACAACACTCGAGCTGTCAAAACGATAAACACCTCACCAAGTGTAAACTTTAGGCATTTGACAATGGAGTCTGAAATGTGGTTTATTCATCCCTGCGACTAGTATTTCAATGAAATGTACCTGGGTAAGTCCTTGAGATGAGTTTTTCTTAGTTTCTTGATGTTTTGGGGAGATTATCTGGCCTCAAATCCTATTTTAGGAAACACGCGTAGTGGCGGAGTATCACACATCAGCACCGTGTCCTCTTGAAATTCGTCCGGTAATATCATTGTCATTCATCATTTTCTTCGCACAGTGCCGTGTTAAAATGTCCTTAAATTCTTCAAGGGATATGTTGGTCCCTGATTTCCACGGCTTAAGGAGCTTGAGAGTTGTTGCAGAGCGCTGTTATAAACCAAATGGCGCGAGGTAGAACTCACAGGGGGTCGGGAGGGATAATTTGCAATACGTAGCCCGGGTACGTATCGAAACGCATTTCGTTTTCTGGCACATCTGTGTAGGTATGACACTCAAAACAATATGCCTCTCCTTCTCTATTATTTATTTATTGAATCACTCCGCCAAATTTGTTC
>JAEMWC010001161.1:165000-180000 GCA_016490735.1 Pachyseris speciosa | reverse complement strand
TAATGCAAATAATTGCATTCGCCCCTGAATGAAGCATTGTCCGGGTCGCTTAGCGCAAAGGTTCGGCAGTGATCAGCCACGGTTGAGCTTTGACAAACATGGACCTGCAGGTGGTTAATAAAAAGATTCATGTTATCGAACAGGTCTCATATCAGGGTAACCAATGCCCCACCCATAATGTGTCGCATTGTTCTGGCCAAATGCAGCGCCGTACAGCGTAACATTGTTAAGCAGCTTCAAGTGAACAACATGTTACACGATAGTATCATGTACCGGCCACACATGTGAATATCTTTCGTCTATTTATGAGGAGATTTACCGTCGTTATCATATGTACGCACATATATTATTAAGGAGATGAGCCCCCCTTATGTTTAATGCATACCTTGTAGTCCTCCTTCAGGTAGCGCTTTCCAGCGCGTAGCCGATTCTGCGCATCCTTTGCCCAGTCCATCCCTTTGATCACGTCACCTATCTTCTCTACGACATCAAGCAGTTCTTCAAAAGCTTGCGCACCTGTTGAGCTCACATAATTCAGCCCTTGCAAAGACTTACGCGTGGAAGCGGAACAAATGCTGAGGATTCTCAACAGCGTGCTGCGGCTCAAGGCCGCGAATCCTGATTCGTCGCAGTATGCTTGGTACTGCTTCACTAGTCTTTCGGGGATGGCCATTCTAATGACGTTTGTAATCTTGATTGTTTCTTGGGTCGACAAAGTGATGGTTCACTCCCCGAATGGCAAATCTTGGATAACATGGGGGCTACAAATATAAGATATGAAATGCTCGATTTGGGGCGTCGCCACATCCTTTCGCGGGGCTCTTACATTAGGGACTGGCGCTCCGCTTCCATAAGTTAAACAGTGACGCTTCGCTTCGGTGTAGCGGTACTTAGAGAGGCCTGGAATATAGCGAATAATCTTTTTATAGCGTACTTTGTCCGCCATGATCGACAAAATTTGCCGTCGCGTCTCCCATGAGCTGGCAGTGTCATAGCATTCAGCCAAGGCCAGCATCAGTGTTTCGTCTACGCACTCATCGTCCGTAGAATCCTCGTCACTCGATAATTGGTGGCGCAGCGCATCGGAGGAGATCACTTCATGGGATAACAGTCCGCTTTCGCTGGGGCTGATATCGCGTACCATTGCCGCCACAGCTTGCCCTGCTTTCCGGGTGTAATACCTCTTGGTACGATCGCTTGCCACTACCCATGATGTTCGGAGCTGGGAACGGACCGGGCTCACGTCCCTCCTTCCGAGGTAGTCATTCAAAGCGGAAAGTGGCTTCTGGGGTTGTGCTTCCTTGAAGATCACTTCTTCGTCAGCAGACGACAAATCATGGCTGGGCTCATACAGACCTCCGGGCGTGAACGGCGTACTTTGAGGGGAAACACTCTGTAATTAAGACATGAGACAATCTAATCACGTGACAAAATTACTGTTGTGAGGAAGGGAATGCATGCATACAAAAAGCTTTACAAAATCCTTTATTTCATTGTTTGCTCTAATCTACATCCAAATTTTCAGCGCGCATTCAGTTTTTTTCATCATTTTACTATATCCTTTGTTTAAATTTAAAAATGTATTTATTTAGATTTGAAAATTGCAAAGACCGTGTTCTTTATATGTCACATTGAAATATATTACTTTTGCTTGCGAAACGTATATGATTTTAAAAAGTTCAAACCCTTGACAACAAGAAAAATCGTGCTCGGCAAGCACACTAAAGAGAAAAATTAATGCGAGGTCCCCCCCACCCGTCCCCCCTCACTTCAACTTTAACAGTCCGTCGCTAAGCATTTCGAATGACTGAACAGTAATGATTGGCTGAACGAAACTAATTCTATACAAATCCGTAATGAACTTGTACTTACCAAAGACAGATTGGAAAACCTCTGTGACATGGCTTCAACCGACTTTTCGGGCGTTTTAAGTTGACTTCCAGAGTATTGAGCTTCAAGCGTCTCTCTGCAATGTCTGCATATACCTGAAGTACATTGCATAATGTTATAAAATAGAAATGACTTTTTCTCAGCTTTTATAACACGACGCCTTTTTATTCAAGGGTTGGGGCTCTGTCGAATTGATAAAAAAAAAACCTAAAAAAAATTTCGAGACTCGTCGACCCTCTCGTGCACGGTAAACCAGCACGCAGGGCACCCTAATAGCAAAGACACGCGGCTCGATTCAATTCATGCTGGGTCTTCGAGGGTGATAAAGACTTGAGGACCCAGTAATTTCGCAATATAAAATGCCAGGGGACCCACAAACCTGTGATAATGATATAAAATAATATATATTATTATACATACCAGAGCCAACAGGAATAAATACTCCTGAGTATCGCAGTATTTTCTTGGACTCAGATTTGCGGATTCCCCGGTCTGCTATCCTTTTCCTTTCTCCGTGTGAGGACATCACAGCCGGGACGCGACATCTGTTGGCCCCTATCCTCCAGCCAATACCCAGGCGTGAGCGATAGGCTGGACACATCTGCCATGTAGATATATCTCTAGGGCTTACGAAGATAGAGGCACGGGCCGAGATGAGCTCGGATACGGATTCGTCTTGTTAATATTTAAGATCCAGTTTTTAGGATAACAAGACGCTTAGAGGCGTTCACGTGGCATGCGATGATTGACGTATGGTTGCTTGTGTCAGTATGTGTTTAAACGTACAAATATTACAAAAAATCCACAAAATTGCAACCCAGTTCTTTTGCTGTCAATCAAAGGCTGAGGACAATGCAAAAACATTTCATACATTTCCACAGTTGAAAACAAAAAACGTGTTGATTTGCGTTGACGATGTAGAATAACAAGTGAACTCACTCGCAGGTTCGATTCATGAAAGCACACGCAGAACCAAAGCAAACAAGCAAAAGCACGTGGCTAATTACCATATGAGACTACGATGACGACGAAACTGGCCCGAAATGTCTACGTGGTCTGCCTACGCATCCCACGTAACAAGCCTAGATGTCATATCATCAAGCGAGATGCAAATCCGCCCTTTGAGAATTGATATTGATCTTTCGAGATTTGTTCTCGTGTGTCAAGAATGTTTTTGGCCGGTCGAGAAATTTTTGGGCCGGTCGAGAATTTTTTTACCGGTCGAGAATTTTTTGAGTGGTCGAGAGTGTTTTTTTTTTTTGTCGAGATAATCTAATCGACGCGTGTCGCGGGTCGCCGGTAAATTGTCGCGGGTCCGAAATAACAGTAACAATAACAACAGCTATAAAAATATTTTAAGGTAAAAACTAGCAAAAAAATGTACCACGTTTCGAGATCATTTTCAAGTTTAAAAAAGTGAATAGAACTTTGCATATAAGAAGTAAAATCAATCATGAGAGTATGAAAAGCGATAAAAATATGGAAATATGTACTAAGCGTTAAAAAGGTAAGTGATAAAAACTAAAATATAAAAGGCTAGATAACAATGAAAGGAAGAACATTTCTCGGCTCTTAGCAAAGAAAACTGAATCATTACAACGACATTTACAGGGATAGAAACGTTACTTTTTGAGACGAAATATTTCCAAGAGATAATGAAGCTGAAATGCGATACTCCTGCTTCGCGTGTTTCTTAAAATTCGATTTTAGGCCAGATAATCCCTGAAAAACACCAAGAAACCAAGAGCAACACATCTCAAGGACTGCTTCGGGTACATTTTCATGAAATATTATTCACAGAGCTTGAATAAACCACATTTCAGACTCCATTGTCAAATGCCTAAAGATTACACTTGGTGTGTCTTTATCGTTTTGACAGCTCGAGTGTTGTCATAATGCCGTTTTTGAAAGCGCCATTGTTCAACGATTATAACCTTGCCGACAATAATTCCCATATCATTTTAAAGCCTGTTCTTTCTACTTTCTAGAAATATATTTTTGTTGATTTACTGTTTTACCGGGACAGTTTATTTGCTCTTGAAAACTCTCGCCATTTTGAGAAGTTTAGGTCGGTAAAATTTTGTCTGTTTTTAATTACTTCCAGTGACCTCAAAGTTCAAGCTAGAAGTTTATATTTCTGTTCAAATTACTTATTAATTCAAGGTAAATACGATTCTAGGCTTGTATTGCGGGTTTTAGCGATGCAAAGCGAAAACAAATACATTTCTTAAGGCCGAATGACAAGGCTTGAAAAGGCGAATTCTCGCTGCTTGCTGAATAGTGACGGAAAATGGTTATTTTACGGATTTTGAATGAATATTCGAAAGAAAAAATACCCCCACGTTTCTTACCATACCATAGGCTAACTATGAATGAAATATGACGAAATTCGATTTTTCATCATGTGCCACGTCCCGATCGGTCTTAGTGGACATTCTCTCTGAAATGTTCTCCACGGGTGTCCGCTTTTCATGTAACTGCCGTTGAACATTTTATGGTATTCTAAACTTAACAAGGCTGACAAGGGCGGCGGTAATTCGTCATTTCAACTCTAATTGTCACTCACAAAAGTTAATCAAGACAGCTCTCGCTGAAGCGTTTTGGGCAAATAACACGAAATATTATTCATGAAAGTCATAAGATTCTGGGTACAAATGTCTCTTTGTTTTTATTCTTCGACCGAAAATATCGGAGATTTTGGATAAAAAATGTAGAATACTGGGTGGCTTTGGTTCACCCTATCTACATGTGTCAGATTGTTGTCCATTATATAGCATTAAGCGGCCTCGTATTTCATACTTTATCCACCTTTAGATGATAAATCGAGTCGTACTGGTTTTCTTGGGGGAGTAATTCTGGAATTAGTATACTTTTCGATCATTAGGTTGTCCTAACGTTCCGGAAAATCAGAAGTGCCGTTGTATTCGTCCATTTGTGTACCAGCTTAGTTTCCACAACATACGCTGATTGTGTTATTTCAGTTTCACACTTAATTCAAGTACTGTTAAGGTAGCGCAGGATTCTTGCTTATGAATGCATGGAAGTGATAAAAAGTCTGTTGAACCGTAGATTACAATTACAAGTTGCCTTTAGTGCGGCAGATCTTTCGAACGTCTTTTCTTCTTTCGACCTTTCATTTAACGCAAATTGATTCTATACTGCAGTTTTCATTCTTGTAGAAAGTCGGAAACTAAAGTTAAGGGGCAGTCTCCAAATCCAACTCGAATGGTGTTCTTCATGCTACAGATCTACATAGTATGGACGTCTGAGACATTGAAGACAATATAGCCACGAGATTGATCTGGACACGCTTTCCAGTTCGTTTCATGCACAACTTCTGCTACTCAACATGATCACCACGTTAGCCAAGACACATCTGCTAAAAGGTGATATACACCTTCTCTAGAGAAAGTCAAGAAAATTGGAGACGTTAAAGAGTCACGTGATCATTTCTTTGATAGTTGCCCGTCTAAACGGGTCGCGAATTGTTAACATCGACTTACGGGAGATGACGTCACCGGCTGAGTTTCCGAAGTAGCTACGATCCAATCTCCGAATATACCGGAAATTCACTTCTTTCGCGTAATGGCAATGATATCGCTGAAATAACTTCGCTTTTGGTCAGGTCTGTTCATTGCACATCATTGAATACATGCTGTTTTCTCGTCTCACCATTTCATCTTTTGAATGTTTCAATTCTGCGTTTGACTTTTGGAAACGTGGTCGAGATCTAAGGGTGACGAATTTCTAATATTCTTACAATGAACAGTAACATCCACCTGCGGGAGTTCATAACATCTACCTAAGGGAGGTATGTTTAGAGCACCAAGAATGTACGAGAAATGTGCACAAGTTTAGAGACTTACCTTCAAACCTTTGAATCTTTAATTTTTAATGTAATAAATGTATTGTGACTGTATGTTAACATGCCAGCTGATGGCTGGACTTGCTGTAATTGTGACATTACTAGATAAATTCATAAGCTTATGTAATTGTATCACAGGAAAAAATGCAAAGATTTCATGGTTGGTCTTTCAATGGTTATTTATTGGGAAATCATTGGTACTAATACATTGGTAATCAACATGGCTGGCCAACCTTTGTATTTGGGTTACATTTTCCATATTGGTTTTCTTTCTTTCTTTCTTTTTTTTTATAACGAACATGGGATATCAAATTTGGTATTAACCAAAATGGTGTTCTATTGTGATGTTACCAAATACTGGGTTTTATTGGTATTCTAAATACAAAATACCAATACTAGTGTAATAGTAAATGTAAATACAGTTTACCAAATACAGTAAAAAACAAATGTGGTTTAAGAAATGTAGTTTTTAATATGGGTATTTAATTGTGGAACATTAATGCAATTATGAATTGATTTAGGGAGGGTTCGCAATTTTTCTTTGATAATATTTCTCTGATAAGATTTAAATTGAGTTGAAAGTAAGTGTATTTATGTAGTGGGGACTCTGGTGATTTTGAGGGGAGTCAAAACATTTCAGCAGTAGGTTATGGGGGCTTTTGGAAATTTTGCTGAACGTTTGCCAGTCAAGGTATTGTGGGGGGGGGGGGGGGGCATCAAAACTCACTTGCTGAATCTGCACACAACAGTTCTTAGTGCAGTTGTGTGTGTTTTTGGCAACACATTTTTACAATGGAAATAAACTCCCTTAAAGTTGCGTGTTGTTTCTTCAAGTAGGTGTCAAGTTAAAAAAACATGACGGGGTTTCAACCCTCCAGTAAGAAGTTACTCCTCCCAGTTGTAATACTCGTACATGTAGCATTTGGATGTGATCATGTTTGAAAAGGAATGGCATGTAAGCTAGATTGTAAAACAGTTATACCACATTTACCGTTAGCATCAGTTCATTTGGATTGATGCTGTTCCAAATTGGAGAATCAAAGGTCACTTATAGGGAACTAGATAGCCACAGCACGCAGCAGTTTTTTTTACCAATAGGGCACTGATGTAGTGGACAAGATTTTTCAATATACCGAATATATATACATGTAGCTAAACAATATTTGGAAACAACACAGATACAGGTATATACTTCTTATATATTCATACTGGTTTCATTTTGTGCTGGTCATTTTGCATGCAGCACTGGCAGTTTTGCCTTTGTTCACCCTACCTCCCTTTTCTACTGTCCAGCAAGACCGCTACGTTCGTCTACACAAAATCTGTTTTGTGATTCCCATTATAATCTTTTAAAAACTACGGAGGTCGCAGAGGTTGGTCCTTTGCAGTGGCCGCCCCACGCCTCTGGAACGCCCTACCTGTAGCCATAAAAAAATCGACCTCAGTTGACATTTTAAAACGACAACTTAAAAAACACCTTTTTCTTTGTTCATATGCAAATTGCTGACCTGTTTTACTATTTTTAATCTTTTGATATCTTAATCAAATGTATTATCTTCATTATTGTAAAGCGCTATAGAACCATTGGGAAACGGTGCTCAACAAATTCATTATTATTATTTTTTTTTTTTATTATTATTATTAGTAGTAGTAGTAGTAGTAGTAGTATTGGTTTCTGACTTGTTATATCTGACAGCCTACTTTCAATTTTCTTTTGTGTTAGCAATTTTCTTTCGAATAGTGTTTGAGTATATGTTTCAAATATTGTACCTAAGAGAATTTATTAAGTTAGGAATATATTAATAATTTCATGTATTGGTTGTTTTAATAAAGTCTGTCTTGAATCCTGCATTTTGTACTCATCATTGACTTCTGTTATTTAGATGGAATAATAAAATGATTCTTTTGCAAACCAAACAGCCATCTTTGAATATTGTTTACAAGATAAACTCGCGGCATTCCTTAAACCCATAAAGTGAATATCAGCTGTATCCTTTTTATATATAAAGGATTTGGAGCTGTTCTCTGAGAGATTTAAAGCCAATCTCCTTAAGGCACGTCCTGTCCATCTTCAGTGCAAGACCAGGGATCTCTGCATCTGTTAAAAAAGATGAATTGTTGATGAATGCAATAACATCAAAATTTAGCACAGCATAATTATGAGTAATAACTTCATCATTTTATCATCCCTGATATCAAAACTGCTCCCTTGGCAAAACTGATTTGCTTGTTACTTGCAAGATGCAAGGGCGTTTTGGACAACTGTGTGTTATACTACTACCCCAATGTAATAAGGATGTAAACGTCTACACCTATGCTAGGCTATATAATATGAAGCTTAGAAAGAACATTCTACAGTCGCTAGCCATCCAGTACATCAGTATTCTACATGTGTAGGTCAGAGAAGGTAACCCATGCGAGAGGGTTATACTATTTTGCTGCCGCAAATTAAACATACTTGAGTCAATTAAACTTCAGTCTTTCACAAATTTTAAGCTATAAATCCATACCGCCTTAATTTATGACAGTTCTTCAAAGAACTCGATATCCTTGTATGTAGATCTCAAAATGACATGGCCTAGCTATTGAAGGGTTCGGTGCAAAAATCTTATCTCATTTTTACCTAATTTCTTTTTTTAACAAAAAATTCTTTATGATTCAATTATTTTTAGTATGAAATGCCCTCACTATGCAGAAAGCTGAAGCTATAACTATTTCAAGGAAGCCTTTGAAGAGAGTTCACAAATGCATATTTTACTAATTGAAAGAGATCAGGTGTTGATTCAGTTATTGAAGAGCTTGACTTCTCATTAAGTAGCCATTATTTTACGCCTGACTGTGCATTGTTGTCATTGACATTGTGTGGTTGCATAAATGATACCCATACTGCCCCCATCCCTCCCCCCATGGAAGTTGCTGTTGTCTACAATCCCACCCCTTCAGTAATTCCAATTTAGCTCTGTACTTTTTGTTTACTTTGTGTCACCACCTCCACCTTGGAATTGCCATCGACCTTATATATGAATATTTTCTGGAATTACACATTATTTCTCCATTAAGGAGGCCTTTTTTATTGTCTTAACACCAGAGAATAATGTATACATTGTTGTCCAATTTTTATATTTCTTCGTTTTTGCATATGGTTATGTATGATAATGAACATTTATCAAGAAAACGACAAATTGAACCAAGGATCAAATTGAACCAGAACATATATTCAAAGGTGACAGACCGCAAACAAATGTTGCTTCTAAAAATATGTGCATATAATAACCGTTCATCAGTAGGATACCTAAAATGTGTGCAATTCCACAATTGGTTTCGGATCCATCAAATCCTATACTAATTGCAGAACATTTTAGGAGGAGCCACCCACACTGTGAGCACAGTTATTGACAATACATATTAGCAAGGAAAACAACGTGAAATAATATGAGTACGTTAAATAACGAACTAAGCACTCGTAAACTAAATAAGCAAGCACGTGCACAACTTCAGGAAAATTGCGCGCACACTTGCATTAAAATGTAAGGAATGGAAGCAACAAAGATCTCAAATTTGGGGGTCAGAATAATATAAAGGATATACTCTCAACTCTGGATTGCTAATCTCATCTCCTGTAGTGTAGCACCATACTTCTCATCGATAGCACCGTGGCGTTTCAAGAATTTAGTCAACGATTTACGAAGCAGCGTAGATTTGAAGTCTTGGTGAAGGAGATGTAAATGAAAGTCGGTGAAGTCTATCAATAAAATCCAATTTCGATGTGCAAAGTCTAGCATATCTCACTAATTGAGATATGAAAACACCATAGGCCGGACTGGCGGGAATGTTGCTGTCCATGTGAGGAAAATTGACAATCCGAACTGAGAAGTCATCCCTCTTATCGTAGGCACTGAGATGAAAAGGAGTGTTGTTATCACCATTCTTTATTCTTGTGTTCAGACAACAAACTTCATTTGATGTCAAGCTAGTGTCCTTTAGTTCCAGTTCCGACGGGTAAATAGCGCTGATGTAATGTCCGAAATTCTCATTGTTGACGCTGAATAAATCATCAATGTAACGAAAGGTGTTGCTAAATTGGACGGCTATGGTTTTATCTCGTTCTCTCATTGTTCTAAGCACGAAATCATACTCAAAGGTGTGAAGGAACAGATCAGCCAGCAAAGGTGCACTGTTAGTGCCCATTGGTATACCAATAAGTTGCCGAATAACTGAGTTTCCGAAGCGAACGTAGATGTTGTTGAATGAAAACAGTATGACAAGGATCCTTTCATGTTTGTAAGAAAATGAAAACATAGTAAAGATAGTACAGTTTATAGTTTCATCATCCTCATCATCTCAAGCAGTTTAAGGCCTGGGTCAGGGGGCGTTTATTAGAGAAAACGGTTTTTTGTGATATAACAGCCCAGGGGAATGACACTGAAACGAAATTCGGCACATGGGTAGTTCTCATCATCCTTAACATTTTGACGTGCAATAAACGTTATCGTAGATCACGTGGCGTGTCACGTGACCATTTCTTTGAAATCATCACTTATTTAAGGAGTAGGTGACTTTTGTGGGATATAGTATCGAATAAAAACGCTTTTCTTATTCGTATTAATTATTTCCAGCGTCTCACGTTTGGAGTGACCGTCCATCGTTCTCAACAAAAAAGTTGTGAGGGCAAAGGTCATTTTTCTTCCCAGAATTCAACCTTTAGCTGTTGATAATTTAAAAACCAAAACTCGTGAGCAATCACTCCAAGCGTAGGAAAGTTAGATATGTTGGATTTATATCAACGCTGATTTATTTATCTGTTGACTTAAAATCCGCCACCGCATCGCCGATTTAAGTCTTTTTCAAATTTTGATCACGTGACTGATCACGTGATCAAATTTATACGTTAAGGCAAACAAGGACAACAAGATTTATCTTCAGGGAAAGTTTCATCCGGTTCTAGGCAATCTGGAAGAAGATATTGGCGATCAACCATATTCATGAACATATTTCTAAACCCAGGCCTTAAACTGCTTGAGATCTTCATTTATAAAAGTCGGGACTGAAACTACTTTAAAATTTATAATTACAACTAAGCATGTTATTAGTGTAATTTTCTTCTATCTGAGAACAGATAGAAGATTTGACTGTAATAAACAAAGTATGAAGATAACAATGATGGTGATGATGATGATGATAATGATCTTGATAATACAGATGATGTTCGTCAGACTATAGACGGTAGACCAGAAATGACAGACCTCAGACTAGAAGAATTGTAACCTGAGGAGTACGATTTGACAAAAATTAGGGTTGCAGCAATTCGACCTGTACTTTCTGGTTAGGCCTAATCTAATTTTTCCATGGCCAAGTTTAAGTATCTAACAATACAGAAAGTCCAGCCATCAACTGGCATATGAACATACAGTCACAATACATTTATTACATTAAAAAATCTAAAGATTCAAAGGCTTGTTCATTGTAAGAATATCAAAAATTCGTCGCGCTTAGATCTCGACCACGTTTCCAAAGTCAAACGCAGAATTGAAACATTCAAAAGATGAAAATGTGAGGCAAGAAAACAGCATGTATTCAATGATGGGCAATGAACAGACCAGACCAAAAGCGAAGTTATTTCAGCGATATCATCCGCCATTACCCGAAAGAAGTGAATTTTTGGTATATTCGGAGATCGGATCGTAGCTACTTCGGGAACTCAGCCGGTGACGTCACCTCCCGTAGGTCAATGTTAACAATTCGCGACTGTCTAAACGAGCTTTGACGACAACATAGTTAGTTTTAGCTTTTGGCAAAGTTTCATGTTGAGACTGTTATATAGTTTCAGAGATAGACCACCCACCAGCACTTTGACTTTCATTTTAACTGACCCAGTACTCAGTATAGCTGAGAAGGACTAGAAGTGTTCCACTTTGTGAATCACTTTCCTCGTCACTAGAAACGTTATGCTTCATGTGGTGTGGAGTGAGTAACATCGGTTATCACCCGGTCTACAACCTTGGAAAATGAAAGGGATTTAATAGTATAATGGTAATATTTCTGATAACTTTCTGGGCTTACGGTCAGCTTGTAAATTTTCATTACGACTGGTAAGTTACTTCTATTATCATCTTTGAACCCCTCAGTTCTTCAAAGGAAATCTCCGTCCGTCGACAAAGCCACCAACAACATATCAGCTATCGGTTACAACGCACAGGCCATCACAAGTTCATTTTGTTTTCTGGCCTCATAGGAAAAGAGCTTGCATTTGCTAACTAAAATCTTTAATAGGGCGATCGAAATCCAACTTTGTTTTAATGAGAAGAGTCACACGAAACATCATGGAACCCCTTACTTGAAGTCAGCCTTTCCTCGTTTTGGCCTACTGAGCTCTTAATTACTCCACGGCAAAATGATAGATTAATTAGACTCTCCAAGAGTGTAACCTGGGCTATTATTGTTGCAAAGTGCTGCAAGAATTCGTTACGGTGTTGAAGTAGTCGTTTAAGCAGAATACAACTTTGGAAAGTGGAAAAACTGGAACTGGGATGAATTTTACCTGCCGTTTTTGCCATTTTGTCACTTGAAAGTAGTTGGTATCGAATACAAGCCATGCACTGGAAAGACAAAGGTATACAGTTTTCTCCCCGCCAAAACACATTGGCATGGAGTTTTGGTAACTGGATTTCAATTTGATCGACCGTCGACAAAAATTTGCATACATGATAACTATCACATTTCCATCATTAGTCTGCAAAAATCGCCGATGAAAATAACATATCGTTTGTTGCAGAAAATGACCGGAACGTATAAACCGAATGCCAATTTACATTATCCAAAATCCATCCAACTTTTGTGACTGATTATTCAAGATTCTCCCTTCCCGGTACCACCACACACGAAGAAAGACAAGCGTAATATTATAATATCCTAATTTTTTTCCCGGTTAGCGTTTATAATAATAATAATAATAATAATAATAATAATAATAATAATAATAATTCTGAACTCTTTGCCAAAATGACATTTAATGCAGACTTGGCAAAAACAAAACTAACTTCTGATCTGTACGCAGCCCGACAAACAGACAATTCAACCTTGCAAACAACTTCAAACTTTGATTGACAGCAAGTATTCTACATTTTTTTTCAATTTTCGGGTATAAGGACACAACAACAATTTTATACCTGGGCCACAGGAAGCGCAGTAAGAAACGGAGTCATGACAAATACAACTCTTACAGCTCTCTGTTATTCACATACAGAGAGTTCTTTTCTTGCTGAAATTTACCACTTGTAGTGAACGTAAATGCTGGCTGTAATGTAAAAGTGTCAGCACAATATAATTAAACTTGATGCCTCCACCCGATGGATTTGTAGTTGGGTAGAGATTGAGATCCCTAACGGTTGAAACCTTCTTTTATGTGACTCGCTATACGCAGGAATCCCGCGGGATTTGTGCAGCACAGAGAAGTTATTTTCGTTGTAACTGATTTGAAAATAACAACGAAACAGTACTAAAATCACGCCACAAAGGGAAATATGTTGTTGTGGTCTGTTTAGACTGAATGCATAGTAGGTTTCCAATATCCGCCAAGATAGAATGATCCCCGGTGGTGTTACCTGAAGCACTGTAAAATTACGAATACTTAAAAAATGTTAGAAGGTTAACATATTTTTATTACCTTAATTTTTACACTGCAGGCTGTGGTAGAGTTTTCAACAACACCCTGCTAAGTCCTGGGTATCCTAACAGGTATCCAAGCAACATGGGCTGTGATTATTCGGTGGATATTCCACACGGCATGGCGATGAAGATAACCTTTAACTATTTGAACTTGGAGTATCATAAATCCTGCGAGTAAGCCAAAAATAAATTGCTTTTACAGTAGAGTTACTGTGTTGTCTGTGGAAAGTAATGTCACTGTTCCCAGAGATTTTCGCCATTAAGTTTTCTCACTGTTTTAGAACTGTCACAGTTGCCACCCCAGTCGTGCCTCTGTTGCTTGCGTTCTCCCGCGTTTCACAGACGCTGTTCACTTGTATAATTATATAAATTTGCTTTGAGATCTGACTAATTCTTTTGTTTGTTCATGATTGCTTTGACTGGTTGCATTTCCAAGGTCGGATCTGACCGAACGAAATTGCCTTAAAAGTGCTTTAGAATAAGGAGTATCCTTGTAACCTTTTTATTGATCATGAGGTTGTTTTGATCTCATGGAGTGTTTATAATGACCGTTGAGCCGTATCGTAATAGAGTTAATTGTATGAGAGTTAAAAAAAGGAATAAAAATGTATAACCTTACATATGTGTTTTATTTAGAGTGCCTATCATGTATTAGGCCGTTTCAAGGCGATTCCGTTGATATCTGATTACCGTTAAATTATCATACAAACCCTTGTAATTAACACTATTAACAAACGGTTAATCCGTCATTAAAACACTCCCGATACTTAGGTTACCGGTGCTTTTTGTAAATTTAATAATTTATAGGGCGTATGCACACTACGTAATCACCGCCATCTTGGTGTACCGTGAAAAAAAGATTTCTCGCTAGCTTCTTTTGTTATTGTTCACCAACATGGCCGCCAACCCATTGTCATTCGAATCTCTGGAGACTTGTTGCATACTCTCTATATTGTTTGGGTTTGTCTTTGAGGCTGAAGTTCTTTGCGCATTTTCTTCGGAAAATCACTAAAAACCATGCCATTAATTAAAATTTCAGAGCAACGTTCAGATCAGCAACTTTATTCGGTGACTTCTAATTCATTTTAGTTTTGGATAGAAACGGCCTAAGCGAAATTTGGCTGAAACCAGTGCAACGGAGAACAAAGGAGTGAAAATTTTTCAGCGCGAGCGAGCGAACCTTGATTTTAATGAGACTAGCAAAACTAATCATTATGCGAATTTTAGCAGTCGCACGCTCTAAGCAAATGGTTCCTTACGAGAAATTAAACTATTTTTCCGACCCTACATCTCAAAACACCTTTTAAATACAATGAAAATTACAAATCAAAATTCTATAAATAAATAAATAAATAAATATACAAACGAATAATGATTTCCAAATTATTCTGAAATTTGTTCCTTCACTATATTACCCCGTATTTATAATGTATGTTAGTCGATGACTTTACGTATATTAATAACTTTTAATCAATGTAATATATTCATTGGTATGAACGCTTTCCGGAGAGCTTTCGAATCATGCAAAAAAGTGACAGCTTTTGTTTTCCACGGTCGAAAAGTGACAGCTTCTAGAAAAG
>JAEMWC010001161.1:157500-160000 GCA_016490735.1 Pachyseris speciosa | reverse complement strand
ATTTACCTTGGCAGTTTGAATACTTATGATTCACCTGATCACCTAATCCAAAATGAGGCTTAATTAGTATGGAGGAAGGCAATTTTACCTAGGCAGTTTGAATACTAATGATTTACCTCGGCACTTCGACTTTACCTCGACCAAAACGGGGCTTAGTTAGTATGGAGGAAGGCCATTTTACCTTGGCAGTTTGAATACTAATGTTTTACCTGATCACCTAATCCAAAATTAGGCTTAATTAGTATGGAGGAAGGTAATTTTACCTTGGCAGTTTGAATACTTATGATTTACCTCGATACCTGGACTTTACCTCGACCAAAAGGGGGCTTAATTAGTATGGAGGAAGGCTATTTTACCTTGGCAGTTTGAATACTTATGTTTTACCTGATCACCTAATCCAAAATTAGGCTTAATTAGTATGGAGGAAGGTAATTTTACCTAGGCAGTTTGAATACTAATGATTTACCTCGATACCTGGACTTTACCTCAATGTTACCTCGACAGTAACGGGGCTTAATTCCGTCCCTTATATACTACAGCTCATCTTATCATGAGCATGAACATGTTCTTTTCTGAAGGTACGACTATCTAAAGATTGAGAGTGAGAATCATAACAAGGCGAATGGTAAATATTGCCGCGTCCATTCTGAAAAATTTGTTAAAATCTCTGGACACTATGTCAAGATATCCTTTCGTTCAGACCACAGTCATAACGAGAAGGGATACAACTTATCTTTCTCTGCTGTTCCTCTGGGTAAGTACAGTGAGCATGAAATTCTATTCTACGAAAGCCTATCTAAAATATTATTTTTTCTCATGTAGTAAAATAAATCCCTTACAGTTTTCAGCTGGGATATTGTAGGTGCTAACCCGAGTGGAATTCATACTGAGCAAAGACCAAAATTTTTGGCACAAAAAAAAACAAAATCCAAGTTTGATTCTTTGAGCAGTGAAATAGAGGTTACGCAAAACAAAACCGGTGTGCGAAAAAAAATTAGTGGCCGCGCGAAAGCTTCACGCCTGGCGAACTAGGCGGCGAAAGAGTGACTGCTCGTACTGAGGGTGCGTTCCTTTCGGAGAATCCAAAAACAGATTTTTGATCTAAAACTTAGATTTCGCGTTCCTTCCGGCAAATCCAAATCTGGATTTTGAATTTAATGAATCCTTTCTGGGAAAAAATTTAATGGGTTTGATATCCGTGATTCTAAATCCAGATTTTCGGATTTGTGATCTGCTCCGTTCTTTTCACCAGTGGATTTGAAATTAATCTTATTGACCAGAGGTTTCTCCTGTTTATGATAGGTATATGACAACCATCGATCGCTCCTAGTGCTTCAGGAAAACGGTTAAGTTTATCTCTTCAGATTTGTCATTTAACCAGAAGAAAACTCCATCAATTGCTGGCCAAAATTTACGGCAGTCACTTTACAAACTCGTCTTTAAACACGAAAAGCACTTAACGTTGTCGCGTCAAATCTATCTGCCTCACATCGAAGGCTTTTGTGGTTTCCGGAGACTCATCAAGTCACAAGCACTTGCTTTGGAAGTGGGGTGAGCTGATGCGTTATGGCAGTTACCACATACAGCTGCTATAATCGTTCCAAGCTGTCGACTGTTCGCTTCGACATTCGAAAGTGACTGCGAAAAGTTTGCAAGCTCTACTGTGGCACAGTAGACTCCACGTAATTTTCAATTCTCGCGCCTTTCTTCCTGATTCTGTGCGAGTAACGCCAGGACGCAACGGTCGGTATTTGAAAAACAATAACCTGAGACCAGATTCCGCAGTGGGGTTAAAGAACGAAAAGAAGGAACGTGGGGACCCCGCTCGGCTCGCGGTTGCTCCTTTTCGCTTCTTAATTAACCCCGCTGCGGAGTTTGGTCCCAGGCTAGAAAAACAAGTGACGAGCTCTCCATCACATACCTCGTCAAGCACAAGAGAGCTCGTCACTTGTTTTGATGCTGTATTCAATGAATATGCGATGTTGCCGTAGTAACACAATCTTTTTTCGGATTTTGTGTGCCATTCGGTCGTGAAATCTGGTGAATCTCAGATGAAAAAATCCGTTTTTGGATTCTTCGAAAGGAACACACCCTGAGTCTACTATTAAATTAACACTGAGACCGTAAGGAAAAAAAATATTCTACTCTGTGAATTACTTTCCTTATGACAAGAAGCGTTTTCCTTGATGTGCTGTGGAGTGAGTAAAATCACTCGATCTGCAATCCTGGAAAATGCTTCAGTAACATACGCGAGTGACATATTTGTTGTCTGTTTATTTATTTGTTGCCGGATTAGTTACATTAGCTGTAAGAGATTTAATGTATCATAATGGTGACATTTCTGATAATATTCTGTTCTTTAGGTCAGTTTCTAAATGCTTTTTTGGGAAATACAACTGGTAAGTGAATTTTGGTATCATCTTTGAACCCCTTAACAAACCCAGCAACAGCGGTTACAAAGCAGAGACCATCACTAGTTTCATTGATACCAATAACAAGG
>JAEMWC010001161.1:115000-152500 GCA_016490735.1 Pachyseris speciosa | reverse complement strand
AGCTTGTTCACGCCAACGGCTGACTTTTTAAACCATGGTTTAGAAGAATCTTGTTTTTTACAGTTATTTACTGCTAGATAAAATGGCGCGTTGTTGTCGTTCATTTCCGACGGTCTTTTCTCCGCGTAGACTTTGTAAACAGAGACGGGATCTCTTTCACTTCCCTGAACCGAAAACATTTTCGGTTTCATTTGCCTGACATCTCTGGGATTTTCTCCGGTTCGAGTCTTAGTTTGTCTCTCAGTATACTCTAAAAATTCCTCGCCATTTGTAGTTTGGCGTAGTTGCACATCGCCCCAACACATGTCTCTGTGTTCCTTACAGCCACGGAGACCGAAATAGACTGTGTTGTTGAACCAAACTGTATTCAGTAGAGCCTCAGGAGTTGACTTTCCTAACAATCCTTTGTCATACAGCAGTTTTATGTCGTCTTCTGTGAGGGGAACTGAAGCGTTTGGTTTATCGCCTTTGCCTTTCTTCTTGAGATCTCTTTGTTTTGATTTTAATGCCGTTCGTGCTTTTTCAAACTCGACGTCTCTCATAATGCTGTAGCCGTAATTCTTCTTCTTTAAATACCGTTCAAAACTGGCCATCATAGCACGCAAGGAAGTGGGTTCGTAATCTTCGTTGTTTTCTTTCTTTCTTACTGTTATGATAAATTCGCTGATGAATGAACTCAGTTCGTGTGGGGGAATTTCTTCTACAGGCCTTGACTCATCTTTTAGCCTCAAAACCTCCTTAAGCAAAGCAACATTCTGTTCAGTTTTCTTCCTGGTGTTTTCGTTTTCTTGTCCTTCAATAAATTCCTCTACTGAAGTTATATCTGCAAACCTTGAATTGCTCGAAGAAGACGCCATGGTTTTCCCTATGCCTAGTGACGCCGTCAGTGAAAGGCGGGAAAATCGATACGATTTTTGTCACTAGTGAAAACTTTCGTCTGCGGGTTGTGATTGGTCATACGGTATTTTTCACTAGTGAGAAAAATCGTACAACCAATCAGATTGCGTGTACTCTGCAACGCATCATTTTTATTTGACATATTCATTTTGCAGTAAATCTCAGTACATATATAATAAAAATCAATTTTCCTACTGTGGATTTGAAACTAAATTTTGTGTATTTGTACTAGCTAAGTTTCGACTCAGGGGACCGTATGCAAGGTGATGAAGAAACACTGATAACAAGAAAAGTAATCAAAATACGATGAAACTAGTTGTTTAGTGAGTTTATAAGTTGGGTAGGAAAGGTTGAGCCAAACAAAACTTTATTTATAGGACTCTATCTTGTTTCCATGGCGACCTTGTTTTGTCAGGCATAATTACTTAAGTGTGAGTTTTCTCGTCTTACTCTCAGTTTTTTATTGACTTTTTCAAGTTTCTTGTGTCAAACAGAGTTTTTTGCACTTTTTCATTCCTTTACTACTCCTTGTCTACTCTTTTAATTTCACTGTCATTGACAAAAGTGATCTTTTGACTTCATGGAATAGTCATGAAAGCCAGACTGTTGGATTCAATATGACAGATGTGTTGGAATTTATGAAATTCTAACGTCACATGCCTTTATAACTGACTATTCCCCATTATTGGACCCCACGGGGAAGCCGATGATATGTGCATAAATTAACATGCACGGAGCGACATTGCAACCTGATGTTGATTGGATCGACTTCCGGTTTGTTATGTCGCTCGCTTGACGCTTGTGTTTATCTTCCAACCGTTTTCTATTCTGTATGTTTTCATTGTTGCCGTTGTCATG
This sequence comes from Pachyseris speciosa, assembly GCA_016490735.1. Classification (NCBI taxonomy): domain Eukaryota; kingdom Metazoa; phylum Cnidaria; class Anthozoa; order Scleractinia; family Pachyseridae; genus Pachyseris; species Pachyseris speciosa. Next base: position 150,745 of record JAEMWC010001161.1, on the reverse strand, counting down.
GCTTTTCGTAGGCACGGATAACATACTTATGATGCCTCAATTTATTTTGTTTATTGTAGAAGAGAACTGGGGTACTTGTAATGACTGTGAAACGAGTCAGAAAGTAGGTGCTCCGTGGGACCAAGTTTCCGCCATCTTTGAACTCTGAAAGAAGCCAGAATTTATCCTTGAACTTCATTCAGCCTGAAATCATTTTTTTATTTGAATGTTTTACTTTTTCAGTGAATGTTATGGGGGATCACTATGGGGATCAGTAAGGGGATCAGTAGGGGGATCAGAGGGGGATCAGTAAGGGGATCAGTAGCGGATCGGAGGGGGATCAGTAAACGGGGCATGAGTGTTTTGTCGAAGCCCCTGAAATGAAACAAATTCCGCTTACAGACTGATTAGATTTAATTAGTTTAATTAATTGATCACAGATAGTTTCCTTTCTTGTGAATAAACAAAAAAGCCAGCAAGATGTCCACTTTCTTTTAAAAGTGCTGGCTATATATTTTTTCACTGTTGCATTTTGTCGATTTACGACACATTAAAGTATACATGTAACGCTGTGATGCATTCGGATTCTACGCGAAAACACCTGCCCTACGCATATCGCGGTGGCCTGATGGTTAGCAGTCTGGACTCCGGATCGAGCGGTTATGGTTGCTAGGGCGTTACCATGTCGTCTTGCCTTCTTTAACAGGGCCTCTTTCCACCCAGATGTATGAATGGGCACTGGTGATTATCATTCTGTCCAGGGAAGAGGAGCAATAACCAAGTTAAGCTCCAGCAGATATGAGGCACTTGCCCCTCTGACGACTTACTTTACCACCTACAGCAAGTATAATGGCTGTCCAGGGAAATTTTCGCTTTTAGTTTGCTTCTTATTAGGGAAACCGGAGTTAAGGACCAGCAATTCGATCTAAGTCCGTCAAGACTTACTTTTTAATCTGATCTACAGCTAGGGGTGCCATAAAATAAAACACAAGTCCTTAAATGCTCCAAGAAAGCTGAAATAATTATTTCATTTCCAAACTTGCCAAAGCAGTAGCCTTTGAAGGAAAATACACTCCACCCCTTGTCCTATCCACCATGGATCCGTGCTGAATAAGAAAGCATCAAAAGGAAAATCCCGATAGAGAAAGGGGAAGAGTGCCCCCCACAAGTAATCTTCTTGCAATTTGGTCAAACAGTTTAGCGGCTTGGCGACGAAAACGGACCCATCTAATACCTGGATCGTTTGCACTGGGGGACTGGGTATGAATAAATAATCCTTAATTATATAAAGGGGCACTGTCACGTAATTTGGATCTGAACCCAAACATGTGTTTGCAAAGTGGAACGCTTAAAAAATTATCCACTATTCCTTCGAAGTACCTAATATGTGTATTGAAACCATTTGCGGTTGTCTATAGCTCGGATGAGGAGGAGGAAATGCATTGCAACTTGAAAAAAGTTAGGTTAACTTTTTCAAGTTTCGTCGTTTCGAAAACAAGTGAATTCCAAGTCAATCATAGCCAGCAAACCTCGTCACGACATACGAACTTATACACGGTATGAATCATCATTATTCACCTTATTCTAAAATGTATGGAACGCCATAACTGTCTTATGATACGTTTTTCTGTTACATTGGCTGGTTATGTCATCATATTCAGTAGTTATGTTATTATATTGGGTGGTTATCTCATTATATTCGGTGCCGGGCCTTGGGAAAACTGGTAACGATCATAACGAAGAGAGCACCGAATATAATGATGTAAGCACCCCATATAATGAAGAAAGCACCAAACAAAGTTAGAATCAAATATAATGAAGAAAGCACCGAATAATGAAGTAAGCACTGAATATAATGGAGAAACCAACGAATATAACGAAGTAAGCACCGAATATAATGGAGAAACCACCGAATATCATGGCAAAGTAAGCACCGAATATAATGGTGTTTGAACCGAATACAATGAAGAAAGCACCGATTATAATAGAATAAGCACCGAATATAGAGATAACAGCACCGAATATAATGAGATAACCACCCAATGTAACAGAAAAAAGTATCACGAGACAGTTATGGCTTTCCATACTAAATCACAACTTAGAAGAAAGAAAAGTATTAATGGAAATTAAATGGCTGATTAATACAGACAACCTTTAACAGACAACCTTAGTCATCTTCTCGTAAGTTTTTCCTTAGTAAAAGAGCCTTAACCCTAGTAGGAACCACAGTAGGAAAATTGATTTCTACCTTATGGTTTGCAAATATATGTTTCCTTGTTTGTTAAATCTGCGATTGGCGTCTAAAAAACTCTCCTAATAAGGAATTAAGACTTTGACCGGAAGTGCATATTAGGTAACTTCTCTTAAAGTGTATCGTAGTAAAAAAGCCTCAACCTTAGTATTTTTTTCTTGATATTACTAAACTAAGGGTTGAACTTTGCAGGAATACTAAGACTTGACGATATAAAACATGGGCATGGAAAATATACCATCTGAAAAACAGGCCATTTCCGGTTGCTCCCAATATACTTCAGATAGGACCAAGTTGTGATAACAGCCACAGCCTAACGAAAAATTCCCATGAGCCAATGTTCTTACCCATAGAAGCCTAAGAATAGGACATTACAAATATGGTTTGGGTTTTGTTTGAAATTAATTGTACGTTGCTAAAAGGAAGATTGAAATCGCTGAATCGATTGCAGTTCACATCATGCTGGCAATGGACTACTTACAATGGCCAAACGAACGGCCAATCCACACTTCATTCATACCCGGGAACGAAAGATTAAAGTCTGCCGAACCATATAATTAGTTGACTGTCTGATTAGTAAATTCCAGTTTTGACTTTGATGAAGAGTTTCTCAAAAGGTGGTCGATGGCATCTTCACAGATAAAATTAGCCAATTAACGCACGAGAAATTTGGCAGCTAGGGTGGATTGACTTCTGTATGCTAACAACAGAGAAAAGCTTCCATTGTGAAAATGTTTAAGCCCTATTGGCTGGCGTTTACCACCTTACAGTGGAGTTTCATCGCAAGCTCTACTTTGGTGTTGTTATTCTAGAGGTTGAATTTAATATGGCTTCAATTGAGTACAGTTTGCAGTTTCAATGTGTTCAACTTTTAACATTTTTTTGTTTAAAAGAACCAAAATATGTTGACTTCCTGTTTTGAATTAGGGTAATTAAGGTGTGACATCAGACCTATTTGTCACATTTTGCGGCTTTCGTTTTGGTTCACTTCATCACAATGGTCAAAATCAGCTGATACGTGAACAATTTGGTTCTTTAAACCTCGCAAAATCTGATTCAGAAAAAAAAGTCTTCTACATACCTTCTTTGGAATATTGCTTCTCGCTTGTTTGAGGAAAGAAGGACCGATGAGAGGTGTTTCTTTTCATGAGAGATAACTGATGGTTTTATTATGAGGTGTTTAGATCGATCGAACAGGCACTTGACAATACTGCGTTTTGCAGATTGTGGGTGGTGTGAATCATACGCTAGGTACTGGTCAGTGTGTGTAGGCTTTCTGTAAACACTGGTAGAGAGGTATTCGTTCGAAAGCTTGATGATCAACGTATCAAGGAAGGGTACTTGTTTCATCGGTCCCTGTTTCCAACGGTTATCCGTTTTCGTTTGTAAAAAATCTTACTAAAACCAAGGGACGAATAACTACTAAAGAGCCTGAACCCGAAATTAAATCTACTGTGGTTCTGCCATACGTCAAAGGCACATCGGAGGCTCTTCGCCGTTGCCTACAACAACAAGGCATACGGACTGTTTTCAGATCCGACACAACTCTTAGATCACACCTAGTGCAACCTAAGGACATTGCCGATCCAGTAAAACAAGACGGAGTAGTCTACAAGATTCCCTGCGAATGTGGTAAGGTTTATATTGGAGAGACGGGAAGATCTATGCATGAACGGATTAAGGAACACGATAGAGACATACGGCTTGCTCGAACCCAATCCTCTGCCGTTTCAGAACATAGCAACGCGACCGGACATTATCTGCTCTGGGACGAAGTTAAATTTATTGACCGAGACCCACATTGGTACACCCGTAGGGTTAAAGAGGCTATTCACATAAGACTTCACCCTAACAACATCAACAGGGACAGTGGAATTGAAATTCCTGAAGCGTGGATGCCCACGATCAAACACCACAACAGCCGATCAGTACCAAAGCGGACCGCTGAGGGAACAATTTCTAGTCTGAACGACAAGGATCGAAATCCTCCAATCAACAACAGCCTAAGCGAGGATCGAAACGCACCAATCAACACCAGCCACGGTGCTTCTTATACTCACACGCAGCCAGTCGACACCATCGCCTTATGAAGCTAAGACCAGCAGTATAGCGGTCGAAACGTCGCGATCCACATCTTTGTGACTCAATCGTGAGACAAAAGATTAACTCAGCTATCATTTGAAATCACAATGACGAACACCTTTCATAATATGGAAGTGATTATTGTTTCAAAAGCTCTATTTTACTAACAATGTGGTATTTATCATTTTACAAACTGACGATGTGCTTTTTTCTTAAAAAACATAAATTTATCGGGCTAAATATGTCCTCAGAAATTGTTTGAAGTAAATATGTTAAACGCAGGAGGATAATGTTTGTTAGTTTCAAACTAAGAATGAAAAACAAGAACAATGATGATAACATTCAATGGAAATTAAACTTTCAGACAATCTTCGTGTGGTAAAAGGATCAGTAAAATTTAATCGGGTTCCTAAAAGCTCTAAATATTTAATCATGTCATTCTCATTGAACCCATTGTTTTTTCAAAATATTTCTTTCGACTACAATGAAATTTTACTATATAGACTATTCTATGATCTCATTGACACCTGACAGAACTCCACATGACGACGGATTTGTCTTATAAACACTAATTCAAAACTCACCTCACTTTAATATCGCTAGATCCATTTGCGACTGGATTTCCAGTAGACGTTTTTTATTTTAAATTTCCGCGCAAACGGAAGCTTTTTCAGCACATTCCACAATTTTGTTTTTACGGTTCCGTCATCAGTTGTCAGAGCCGTTTATTCAATTAAAGTGTGTTTGTTAGCAAGTTTTCTAAACTTTCTGGTGTATTTTGAAATTCAATTTATCCTGAAGTTTTCTTTGATACCATAGTTTTACATTCTTGTCGAAAGCCGAATATTTTTACAACATGACCTTTAATTTGGTTTTAAAGATTTCCTTTTGCTCTTAGCCGGCTTGAAAGTCGCTTCTCAAATCTCCATTGTTTAGAAGATGACGTTAAGCTTTCCTTTCATTTCTGTTTTTTTGCGCATACTTGTTGAAGTACTGATACAAGTGTCACAAAGAAAATTATGATCTGCAATGTTCAATACAATTTTATCGTCCGCGTTTCGATGGCATCTTCAATCGCCCTCTTCCGTCTTCATCTTCCACTTTCAAACAGCTCCGTTTGCATTCTAATCAGAAACACTGGACGTTTTTTCTGCAGTGCCTGACATTACAGTGGAGCTTTTTCATTGCAATTTTTATGTCGAGTTGTATTTATACTCCTGCGTTCTTTGTTGGGTGTTAGGTGCCGAGTGTGATCCAATCAAGATACATCCTCCATAAGGCATCATAAACCGCTCGTCTTCATAACCAGCCTGAACAAAATGATCATAATCGGTCTGTTAACTTGCTTCTGGCTCTTTTAATCAGCATATTTATTTCATAAATTCTCTACTTCTGCCTTTGCTTCCCTTCATCGCAATAGTTGTAGCTTCATCACCTGATACTCTCAAGTATTTTTCTTTTTGCACCCCCAATTTTTTACTTAGTTGAGATAACGAGCGATAACGTTACAGAACTTTTGGAAATTACATGTAACATCCCTCGTATAAATGTATAAAGTCTTCGGCTTTTACTGAATTATCTGTCTCGTGTTAATTTTCACTTGTTGTCTAGCGAACGTGAGGCTATTGGAATATTTCAGTATTTTTACAGTTTCCAGATGTATACATGTTTAAATGATCACACAGCGGCGTGAGAGAACTGTTTCATTTACCCCGTTTCATTGCATGTTGGCTTAAAAAAGTAAGCGAAAAAAGTTTCGGTGTCATCTTGGCACCATTATCAAGTGAAGAATGCAAAGAAAGAGATAATTTATACTAAAAGTAAATTCATTCGTTCGCTGGCCACTCATCGCATATGTACGGCAGGTGTATAGCGTCGAGTTGTCTCGCGCAAACTTTGGAGAAAAGTTTGGAGAAAAGCAAATCAATCACATAAGAAACTATTCCTTGTCTAGTAATTTCTTTATTCTCCTCGCCCACCCAGACGTTTTTTTCTCGAGAACTGCGCGATCCTCGTCGCTTGGCCTGTTTTACAATCTATAAAAAGTTATGATGTTGAGACAGGAGCCCATGTTGCAGGAGCACGCTACAGGGACATGTGGCAAAGACGAACTCGAGCTTAGTATGCGGTGAATGTAATGCAGAATAGACGTGTCAATAATCTGGTAGCTCTAGGTATGCGCCTCCTTCTAAGCGTTCTAAGGTAAACATAGACGGCACGTCCGTGGTACTTTCCGTTTCCGTTACGTTGAAAGTTACGCTTGTTTTTTATTTAGTTCCCAAATTTTGCCCACTCCATGTTCCTGTGAGTATTCCAATACAAAATGTTTTCGCCTTCTTATCAGCGTTGCCATTTGTTGTCTTGTTTTACATGCAGGATACTGCAGTGACCTGGATCTTGGAATGCAAAGTGGTTCAATCCCAGATAACAAGATAAATGCTTCTTCTGAGCTTAACGCCAGCACACCAGCCAAGAATGGCCGATTGAACTATGCAGCGGGATCATCATGGTGTGCATCCACAAATGACAGTAATCCTTATCTACAGATTGATCTACAGACACTTCACATCGTCTGTGCTGTGTCCACTCAGGGGAATGCTAAAGCAGATGAGTGGGTGAAGACATACACGCTACAAACATCCAGAGATGGAAAAACATGGACAGATTATAAGGACGGTGGACAAGTTGAGGTGAGCTGTTGGAGTAGTGTGGATATAGACACTACTTTAATCACGTGGTATAAAAAATACGAGATGCGTTTGACAGATTTCTTATTTACTTAAAGGGTGGTTAAAAACAATGTACAACTACTTGGTAGACGGCTTTTATACATTTGTATGCATATGTTGTTGTCGATCATAGTTTATAATTTATCATTTTTTCCGAATTTCAGGTTCTTAGGGGAAATGTCGACAGCGCCACAACAAATAAGAATTTTATTTACCATGGATTCTTAACAAGGTGGTTGCGATTCATGGGGAGAGCTAGCCATGGTGCGTTCTGCATGAGAGTGGAGGTGTTTGGAGTGAAGCAAAAACCAGGTAAAACAACAATGATGCTTTCATGTGACTCTTTCAGATCAAAATTGCTTCTAACATGTTATCTTAATGTTTTGAGTACTTTTTATTGCTGTGTGCTGATGTTTTGTTCAGTGTCGTTGAATGGCGAATAATCTCATTGATTGAGGGAGTAATATCAAAGAACCATTTGAATTATTTTGGTCCCCAGTTAGTAAGGAAACACCACTCAATTAATCTACCAGGTACTACGATAAAATTGAAAAATACGATAAATATTGTATTTCTGCAATATTTTATGAACAAGTCAATGCATTTTGTGAGTAGGTTAATTCTGTTTTAAAAAGCCGAAAGTTATGTTTCAGAAGAACAATAGAAAATAACTGATTTTCATTACTAGAAGTGGCTGTATGTTTAAGTCCTGGACAAGATCGATCTGATTAAGAACATACATGTAAGGTCGCCAGGTTGCTGGAGTGGGTTTGTTATGCCAAGGTCGTAGATGTTGTAGTGGCTTCTACAATAATCTCTTCATTCCTTTACCAGGGATTGTAGAAATAAAATTACGCCTTTCCTGCTCTGGGTTAGAAAAACACCGAAAATTTGGCAAGTAAATAAATACAAAAAGGCAATGTATTCGTTTTAGCCCGTGTAATCAGTTTTGCTTCTTTAAATTACTTCACTGTTTTGCCGTGTACAGTAAAAAACTAAGTTATTTCATGAGCTGAAATGATACTCTTTGGATTGCTAACAGAAAACATCGCTGCTGGCAAGGTCACAGAACAATCGTCCACCTACAGTGACAATTACACCAATGGTACATCGGCTAAAGCAGTGGATGGGAATTCTGACTCTGATTTTAATCATGGACATTGTTCGCGTACTTTGGAAGACAGTCCCAGCTGGTGGCGAGTGAACCTGGGTGATCGCGTGCCAGTGTTTGAAGTGCGCATAGTCAACAGGCTTATATGGTCCTCTAATAGGTTGTCTGACATGAGCAATCGGGATTACAAAATAACATTAGGTGAGCACCTTTGCAGCGATCAGTGTAGAAATTTCTATAGAAAACTAATGATTTCCAGACGTAGGGGACGTAGTTCCCGGTGTGATGGTCTATCTCTCATCTGATGATTAAATGCTCGGAGATATTACCTGCACAAGCTACTCTAAAATCCGAGGGTAAATAATGTGATGTATGTATGTATGTATGTATGTATGTATGTATGTATGTATGTATGTATGGGCTATTATCTTTGAACATAACTCTTCAATATTGTTTTTCATGCAAATTAACAGGAATTTTCAAGTTTAAGTCTCCCCGGCGTTTCTCGCTATTTACAGTCAAGGCCTCTTGTGGACGTTCGCGCCAGTTGTTTTTGAGCATCCCTGATTCGCAAGAAATGCGAGTTGCAATCTCACTCCACCTCATACATCCAACGCGCGGGCTTAGGACGAAATTTAAACATATGTACCGCTGCTGATTCGCCGCAGTAAATTTCCATGGAACTAACCCTTTTGACTGCACGGTGGCTCCTGATTTTCTGTTGATAGACCAGGCCCGTAACATAGATTGTTTACCAAACAAAATTTCTGTAAAGTCTGGTTTTGAATTTTCGTTCGGAAAGAACGGTACGTGTTGTTAAACAATTTCGGATTGTTACTCTGCGCTAAAATGGATTCTAGTTGCAACAAGCAAGAGGCCTGAAATTAGTGCGAAACATGAGAAATTTGTAAATAGTAAACGGATTTCCATTGGGAACGTCCCAACCGGTAAAAAAGGACTACCTTTTCAGAATTCCCGTTTGTCCCGGTAATTTTCCTGTGGAACGAACCAAAAAAAGGTTTTTTTCTTTTTTTAATAATCTTTTATTTGACAACACGACAAACACAACTCACAAGATCCAAAACGTTCCAATGAAAAACGTAAATAGCATTGACAAGCAACCTCGCTAGTCCCGAAGATTCTTTTCATCCAGGCTAACCGTAAAGATTTAATGCTTTCCAAGTCGATCATTTTTAAACCACCGTTATCATATTCATTTATCGTGGATAGTCTTGTAACTTTATCAGGTCCTTTCCACAGAAATTTAAATAACATACGGTTCAACTCTTTAACAATTTCCTTAGGGACCGGCAGAAGTGAAGAAATATAAACAAATTTTGGAATGATTAGAGACTTAATAATTGTCACCTTCCCGTAAACAGAAAGACCTCGTTTATGAGTTTTTTAACACTGTCTAATCTCTCGATAAAATTTTTTTCGTGAAGCAAGTTAATGTCATAGGAGTAATAGACCCCAAGGGCTTTGATTGATTCATCTGATCATTTAATGCCAAAGGGTTTTAAGGTTTTTCCTCTGGAGGACCCGTTCCACATTCCTCCAGTTTTTGATGAATTTGTTACTAGCCCTGAGAGTTTCTTAAAAACATCAAGAAGATCAAAAAGAGCACGAGCCGAGTCAGAGAGTGGGCCTCTCCTTTTTCTCATCTTCTTTAATGATGTGCATAATCCTCTTCGTCACTGTAGGATAATTAATTATGCTGATGATACAGTGATTTTTACATCCTCAAGTGATATCGATGTGTTACAAAGCAACCTGTCCCAGGACCTAGATAATCTCTCTAACTGGTTTCGGGATAATGAACTCATCCTTAATCTGAAGAAGGGTAAATCCGAGGTGATGCTGTTTGGTACTGGAAAACGGTTAAATTTGTTTCAAGGCTGTCAAGTCAAGCTATCGGTCAATGATTCTCCCATCAACACCACTGCATGTTATAAATACCTCGGCGTGCATCTGGACCCGACACTTACTTTTGAAACGCATTTTCAAAAAATGTACAAGAAGGCAGCAGGAAGAGTGAACCTCTTACAGCGCATCCGTTCCAACATTGATACTCTTAGTGCCCAACGAATTTATCAATCAATGTTTATGCCAATATTTACGTATTGCGGTTATAATAGTGTTGGATGGTCAGAGTCCCGCAAACGCATGATCCGCTCCATTGAGACCCGAAGCCTCGAAATTATTTCCCCAAAATGCAGTCCGCAGAACTGTGATCTTTGATTTTTAACAGTTGACAACTTTTTACAAAAGAGAGCGTGCCGTTTTGTGTTTGACTGCCTTAATGGAACTTCATGTTATCCATTTAAAGATTACTTTCAACGATTACATCATAACGCTTTAAACACTAGTAGAAACAATGGGAAAACAGTAAAACTACCAAAGGTCAAACTGGATTTGGCGCGCCGTAGTTTTTATTTTTTAGGTGCTTCGATTTTTAATTCATTGCCGTTAAGTTTAAGAAACATTAATTCTAGAGTTTTATTAAGGTAAGCCTTGGATGATCATTACTTGTAATTTCTATGATAGTTTTTTATGTATTTTTAACTTAGTGCAGTTTTTTTGCTTTAATATCTACTTTTTTAATATTAGTTTTTTTTATTCTTAGTCAGCAGGACCCCGCTGATAACAGTACTTTGTACTGACACTGGAAAACTTGAACCATTTACAGACTTCAAAAAAGTTTGTCAAATCTCTGTAAAATGTATACATTTCCTTTGTAAATTGCAATGTCTGTAAACGTGCACACTTACAGAGATTTTATGAACCCTATAAAATGTCTGTAGATTCGACAGAATTTTACGCGTCCAGATCCCATTAAATGTCTGTGAAATCTCAATGTTTTCTGTGTAAATTGTAAGCAAAATTTACAGAGATTTCATAAGCTTTGTAAAAATCCTTGTAAAATCTCAAGGTATTCTCTGTAAAAAAAACTCTAGGAAAAAACTCTGTAAAATAAAGAACATAAAATGTCCATAAAATCTTCGTAAAAATCGAACCAAAATAACTGCATGAAATGTTAATAAAATGTACACAAATAAAAAGCACACAATGTTAATAAAAAGTGGGTGTAATGTTTGTAAAATATACAAGGAGTACCATATGAAATCTCAGCAAAATCTTCATATTTTCTCTGTAAAAGACAGAGGGAAACAAACCAGGATGAAACGCCAGAACACAAAATCCCAACAAAATGTCTATAAAAAGTGAACAAAAGCTGGACCACAAAGTGTCTGTCGATAAATCAAGTGCAGACAATACTGTATCTTCAAAAGATATGTATTTTATTGCAAAATGTTAACGTTTTCTTTGCAAAAACGAGCTGGTACTAAAGCGACCTGAAAAACGCTAAAAACGTCAGTGGCCGTGAACTTTTCAGGGCCGAGCTTGCCAGTCCATCGCCACTGAACATTTAACGGCATGAAAAAGGTATCCTTTCTATTGCAATTGCCGCAGAAGTTGTATAATTTACGTCCCTTAGCTTTATCGTTTCTTATAAACACTGGAAAATTATATTTTCATTCCAAACGGCTGCTGGTATAACTCACAATTGGAGTTACTAATGTTTTATGTTACACTGAACTGTACGAGGCGTGCCCCCCGCCAGTTCAGAGGGGTTAAACTAGACAGAGAGAAAGACAGATTACACGCATGCTACACTGGACAACATAAGGCGTTCCACCCGCTAGTAGGGAGGAATTAAACTATAGAGAGAGATTACATGTATGTTACACTGAACCGTATGAGGCGTGCCACCCGCCAGTGCAGAGGGGTTAAACTAGAGAGAGAGAAAGAGAGATTACATGTATGTTAAACTGAACTGTATGAGGCGTGCCTCCCTCCAGTTCAGAGGAATTAAACTAGATAGAGAGAAAGAGAGATTACATGTATGTTACACTGAACTGTATGGAGGCGTGCCACCCGCCAGTTCAGAGGCATAACGAGCCAGAGGTTCTTAGCAACCACAAAAATACCACTGGATCCCGCTGAGATAGGGGGCAATTTGCCACCAATCTCAGCAGGATATCCAGCTACTCTGAACATTCCAATGTAATTGAATCGCGTCTGGTACTCGTTTCTGTTTGATATGGGGCGTCAATTTTCACGCTTATATGTCATAATCCTTAAACGCGATCGTTTATTTATGACGAGAGTTTAATTAAATTCTATCTTTAGACCTGATACACTCGAAAAGTGACTGCGGGAACCGGAAAACGATACCCAATAGTTTGTTTTGGTTTTGGTGAATAATTACTCTTGAGGTAGGCTCACCAGTTCCAGAAAATAGCACTAAACTACAACCAAAGACTCAAGTTTTCTTTGTTTCTCTTTCGCATGCAATATGGGAAAAACAATAGGGCTGTTTATACGAGAGAAAATAAGCCGCAGCTTACTCTGGCCACGGATTACATAAGACACGAATACTCCGTATAAATGGTACAAAATCTACATTCACGGCTTTCTCAAGCTGCGGCTTATCCTGGCCTAGGAGTTTTTACTTGGATAAATGGTTCCTTTCGCGTCTTCTGTAAGCCGCAGCCAGAGTAATCCGTGGCTTATTTTCTCTTGTATAAACAGCCCTATTATGTGTTTTGTTTTTGGAGGGATATATATCTCTTTTGAACGCTAATTAAAATTCGCTTGTATTCCTAAATCAGATACTTGCAATACATGGTAATAGTGAACATATTTGGGAGTAATATACACAAATCAGTCTGCAAGTATTACTCTTCTTAAACGCCGTGAAAGTAAATTAACATCACTGAGCTAAAATAATTCGCTTCAATATGTGATATCGTTGCGTGCCCATGAACAAAAGTTTTACTATCCGTACCGTTTCCCTAGGAACTGATAAAATTCTCGTTGAATAATTCCTCAATAACCTCGGCAGACGTCGAAATGGAAGTTTCACTATTCGACTTCCGAAACCGACCTTGGCAGGAAAAGCGACAACAGCGACGGTATCGAAATCATCATTTCAAAATACAACTTCTCCTTTTTCTAATTCTCTTCCGATTGTTAAAATTTGTTTAACTTGGAAAATGCTGGCAAACTCTCCAAGGACTAAATTAGTCTGAAGGGCATTAAAGTAAGGAAAACGTTCTCGAAAAACAAAAAACATTTCATCCGAACGTGTTATTGTTCTGCAAAGAAATGTACCAACTGTAAAACGTTTTGGTCATTAAACCTGCTTACAACATTTGCCTAGATTTGTATGTGCATTTCATAAAACTGATCATGTTATATATCCCAGAAGCGCTCAGGCATACAGTGATGCCAGGACTTCAACCTGGGTGAACCAGAAAAGATATAGAACATTTGCCTAGATTTTTATCTGCACTTCAAAAAACTATTCATGTTATATATCCCAGAAGCACTCAGGCATACAGTGATGCCAGGACCTCAACCTGGATGAACCAGAAAAGATATAGAACATTTGCCTAAATTTTTAGCTGCATTTAAAAAAAACTGTTATGTTAAATATCCCAGAAGCACTCAGGCATACAGTGATGCCAGGACTTCAACCTGGGTGAACCAGAAAAGATATAGAACATTTGCCTAGATTTTTATCTGCACTTCATAAAACTATTCATGTTACATATCCCAGAAGCACTCAGGCATACATTGATGCCAGGACCTCAACCTGGATGAACCAGAAAAGATATAGAACATTTGCCTAAATTTTTAGCTGCATTTAAAAAAAACTGTTATGTTAAATATCCCAGAAGCACTCAGGCATACAGTGATGCCAGGACCTCAACCTGGATGAACCAGAAAAGATATAGAACATTTGCCTAGATTTTTATCTGCACTTCGTAAAACTATTCATGTTATATATCCCAGAAGCACTCAGGCATACAGTGATGCCAGGACCTCAACCTGGATGAACCAGAAAAGATATAGAACATTTGCCTAAATTTTTAGCTGCATTTAAAAAAAACTGTTATGTTAAATATCCCAGAAGCACTCAGACATACAGTGATGCCAGGACCTCAACCTGGATGAACCAGAAAAGATATAGAACATTTGCCTAAATTTTTAGCTGCATTAAAAAAAAACTGTTATGTTAAATATCCCAGAAGCACTCAGGCATACAGTGATGCCAGGACCTCAACCTGGATGAACCAGAAAAGATATAGAACATTTGCCTAGATTTTTGTCTGCACTTCGTAAAACTATTCATGTTATATATCCCAGAAGCACTCAGGCATACAGTGATGCCAGGACCTCAACCTGGATGAACCAGAAAAGATATAGAATATTTGTCTAAATTTTTATCTGCATTTAAAAAAACTGTTATGTGAAATATCCCAGAAGCGCTCAGGCATACAGTGATGCCAGGACTTCAACCTGGATGAACCAGAAAAGATATAGAACATTTGCCTAGATTTTTATCTGCACTTCAAAAAAACTATTCATGTTATATATCCCAGAAGCACTCAGGCATACAGTGATGCCAGGACCTCAACCTGGATGAACCAGAAAAGATATAGGACATTTGCCTAGATTTTTATCTGCACTTCAAAAAAACTATTCATGTTATATATCCCAGAAGCACTCAGGCATACAGTGATGCCAGGACCTCAACCTGGATGAACCAGAAAAGATATAGAACATTTGCCTAGATTTTTATCTGCACTTCATAAAACTATTCATGTTATATATCCCAGAAGCACTCAGGCATACAGTGATGCCAGGACCTCAACCTGGATGAACCAGAAAAGATATAGAACATTTGCCTAGATTTTTATCTGCACTTTATAAAACTATTCATGTTATATATCCCAGAAGCACTCAGGCATACAGTGATGCCAGGACTTCAACCTGGATGAACAAGAAAAGAATTGTAACATTTGCCTAAATTTTTATCTGCAAGTTACATATTCTAAATCACTTGAATATTTTACTATTGGTATTTTCCTCGCACAAACATACACAGAGTCCTAAACTACTTGGTAGTTTGAAAAGGCTTTCAGAAGCTGTAATTTCTGGCCATCACATACTGAAATATGCCGATTATCCCCTTGAAAATCTCAACGAATCGCTTAAGCATAACATTTGACGAAACTAGCGTTTTGTCTTACAAGTAAAGCCATAAAATGCCATGAGAACACAGCGTAAGCGTGCAGCATGGTGGTAAATTAAATTCTGCCGCTGAAGGGCAAAAGCAATACTTCTTTCAAGGTGTGCGAAGATGCTCCTGCAGTGAAACCACAAATGGAGTACGTTGACGGATCTTATGCAGGCCTATAACGTCACTCCTTAGCAACTAGACTTGGGAGATTTTTTAACTTCCGGTTATCTCTGGCTCGTTATGATTAAACTAGATAGAGAGAATGAAAGATTACATGTATGTTACTGAACTGCATGAGGCGTGCTACCCGCCTGTTCAGAGGGGTTAAAATAGATAGAAAGAATGAGAATTATACTGATGGCTTTTCCCAGACCATAAATAGATGACCACCCAAGACAAATTCCTTTGGCAATGAAGTTGGTGTCCTTGATACTCTGATGTGCTATTTTTCTTTCTGTAAAAGAAAAAAAAAAGACTTTAAATGAACTAAACTGATTGAAGGAACAAAGAAAATGCTAGCATTTGATTTGTATGATACAACACATAATATAATTATGTATCTACGCATATAGATATACATGTGCATGTACATGTATTCCTTAATGTTGAAAACATCACTTATGTGCATTAGCCTCCTTTGCAGCTGTTGTTTGGGTCTGTCCTTAATCCCTCCCCACTAATGTCTGGTGAACTAAGCTGGAAATTCCATTCCCATTGTGTCTAAGTATTCAATCTGGAGGGAGAAGAGAACTGACAAAAATGGCTGCAAAGGAGGCTACAGGAACTTACATGTAGCCACCAAAATTTAACAGCCATGATGTGACTAATCAGTTCCTGGGAAGGGAATGTCCGGCTCCGTTCAGCAGATGTTGGTGGGGAGGGAGAATACGACCAACATGTAAGTAACAGCTGCATAGGAGGCTATTACAGTGTACTGTATGTGCATCAATTGGTCAACACTGGATAGACCATCAATAAGGAAAGATTCGGTGGGTCAACCGTACACAAAGATTTATTATTTTAAAGACTTGCTTTGCCTGGACTAGGGACTGTTATTGGCTGTGAAAAGCTTCCGTAACTTACATGCATTGTAACATGATACATTATGCCTTCAAGGAAAAGCATGGACAATAAGACTTCACTGTGGAGGCTATTTCATGCTTAGTATAGGCTTAACTTATTACAGTTTGCATAAAGGCAAAAAAAATTGAGTAGAGTTAATGTGGTGGCAATGACAAGTACATGTACCTTACTCTGTTACAGTAGCATGTATAAGGTATGAAAAGGAAATTACTATTAGGGGGTAAACTTCAAAGGACTCTATGTAGCACATAATTATGTATGATACCAGATTGGCTAGAAGAAAAAATTGCTTGTACTGCAGGTCACATTAATTTTTATTTATAGGAAAGATGAATGTTTTTTTTTGGAGCAGGCAATTTCAACAGTTTCAATTTATTTTTTTCCATATTTCTTACACATTGTTACAAGATAAATATGTATTAAGATACAAAAGATAAATAAATAAATAAGAAAAGAATGAGAAACATAATGGCGAGGATGTCCATAAAGAAACCATTGGGGCTTATACGAGCTACGGGCTCCTAAAAAATTACAACTTGGAAATCATGATTTTTAGGCATACATGTAGCTTATTTAATTAATCAATTCATTTAGGTTACAAAGTGAGTGAAATAAGAAATACAACATGATACATGTAGTAATGCATAAAACCCCAAACAGAAACTCGAAAACAAAATCTGAGTTCCAGATGGGATTCGAACCCACGACCCTCCACAATCTAGATGGATAACCACTGAGCTACTGGACACTCTATGGTGTGCAAGGGTGAAATGTGGGCTTTGACTGGAACCGTATCACGTGGTCACACAGCCAAATAATGACTAGCACATACATAACTGCATCACGCAGTCACATTGAGGCATATCAAAGATGCATATTGAGGCATATCAAAGATGGCTGTGTGACCGTGTGATGGAGTTCCAGTCAAAGCCCACATTTCACCCTTGCTCACCAGTAGCTCAGTGGTTAGAACGTCCGTCTAGATCGCAGAGGGTCGTGGGTTCCAATCCCATCTGGAACTCGGATTTTTTTCGATTTTCTGTTTGGGGTTTCATGCATTACTATCATGTAACACTTAGGTTACGTGTAAAAAGCAAGCACACAAACAAACACACACCAGCAGCAAAACATAAAACAACACTTTCAAAATAGGAGTAGTCAATAGAGGAGTAATCTTCTTAATTCAGATTTCAACAGAGAAATACTGTCAGCATTCTGAATTTCTGAATGAAAGAAATTAAACAGTTTAGGTCTGGAAACTTATTGCAAACTGTCTGATATTAGTTGTACACAGTACAGTTGCAATGTCTAGTATTGTAACGATGAATATGACTTATCAGCAAACACAGTTCTCTGAATGCATCAGGAGGGAAGCCTTTCTTGAAAAGTAACAAACTTTCCAATTAATTTTGAAATCGGTTAACATTAGATAGTTCACCTAACTGGTGATCATAGGGTATGGACAAATATACATGTATTTACAGCATTATTCATTCTTTTAAAGTGGGAGTACAGTAATTTAAGACATACAGTGTAGTGTAAAGCCCTGGCCAAACTACATTGTACATGTATCCAAACTATAGTCTGTGGCAAAACAAGCTACTGGTACAACTTGACGCTAAAATGTAATTTAAAACATACACTGTAGCACTAAAGTGGAAACCAAAAGTGCTTAGCGTAATGTTTATGGTACCAGAGCTGTTCAGTGTTCGGTGTGAAGTGAGAAAAAATCATGGAATGGTTGAGAGAACAAGCTGAAAAGGGTATGTTCCAAACCGTTTTACAGTTATCATTGCAAGATACACCCGTGTTTAGGGAGATGATTAGAATCAACAAGCCCAGATCAGTTCTCAGAAATTTTAAACGCTATTGAACTGGACATCTGCAAAGAGAGCACGAAAATAGCAACTATTGATTGGCTAGCAGGGTGAATGTGACTTGCATCAGGATAAAGCTTTGTTGGAAGAGCGGCAAAACACTGCAACGTTTTTTTCATTGAGCAGAATTGTTGGGCGTAATGTTTGATCAAAAGCAAACTCTATCCAACACTTGATCTAGCAAAAATTGTTTGACAAACATCATCCAACATGGGCGGTCAAACGGTCGAACAATCTTGCAATGTTAAATCCAACTTTGTTCAATAGTTTGACCAGGACTTAAAAGAAATCACAAGCCCATCATGCTGATGTGATCTTTTTTGTTACACTGGATCAAGGTTGCATGAGGTGGAACAAAAATTCCGAAGACGACAAAAGGTTCAATAATGGTCACATTCCTTCATCATGCTATGTTACAGAAAGTTCTTACCTTAAAAGGTTTTACTTTTCTTTGCAACTTGAGCATACACTGTAAAGTAGTCTGCCATATACTGTACTGCGCACATAACTACATGTATTCAGCCTGAAGATTAAAAAAACCGGATGTCAAGGCCAAGTATACACTGAACTGTACAGTTCAGAAACCAGAATGAAAATATGAGCTTAAATATTGAAAAATATGTGCATGTTAACACAATACAAAATGCTACATTGGCCAGGCTGAAAAATTCAAAGATTCAAATCTTGAGTGCCAGAGGATGATTACTGTTATGATCTCCCAAACAATACTGTTACATGTAGATGGTCTTAGTGTAGGTCTCTGGAAAACATGATCTAGTTTTTAAGTGTTACAGGCCATGATGGCAGGCCAGAAGACAGTCTTATAATTATTTTGTATGCTCACGCATGTCAACACTGTGTCTTAACCTTCTCATGACCAAGCATCATTGCAGTTTGCAGGGATGACGCAAACATTAAGGGAGATTCTTTTTAAAGGATTGGTGTTAATGCTGCAATGGCACATGCATATATGGTTGGGCTTGGGAGTTTTACGCTTGTTCCATGAACATGAAGCCATCTTAAATGTTATTCTTTATTACACACAACAACTAGACAATCATACAGTCTGTAGGTATGAAAAACACCCCAGCAGTAATGAAATTTCAGAAATCCAGGAGAATACACTGTAATTACAGTATGGTCTTCATTGCACATTCTCATTACAAGCCATAAACTGAAACTTGTTGAATGACTAATTATTGTAAAAGTTAAAAAAAGGCAAAAAGAAGTGAACATACATGTACCACCTTATGATGCAAAAAAAAATTTTAGATAGTTCCACTTGCCTTTGATCTGCTCTCATACAGTGATGGTCTCACTGACAGTTGTAAT
Source organism: Pachyseris speciosa (assembly GCA_016490735.1). Taxonomy (NCBI): domain Eukaryota; kingdom Metazoa; phylum Cnidaria; class Anthozoa; order Scleractinia; family Pachyseridae; genus Pachyseris; species Pachyseris speciosa. Next base: position 131,208 of record JAEMWC010001161.1, on the reverse strand, counting down.
ACTTGGGTGAGCTATCACTACAGTCTGTAAAAGGAGGGTCGGTACATTTCACTGACCCCCAGTCCATGGACTACCATGATGGACTACCGAAATGGACTACCTATATGGACTGCTAAATGGACTACCAAAAATGGACTACCCTTAATTACCTACCTTGAAAAAAAAAATTAGTAAAGTTTGGTTGTTTTTATCGATTGATCGTGATCTTCACCATCTTTTATCTTTTAAATGCTGCTGGTCAGCTGTTCTGCAGGCGTATTCATTCGTCTCGTGTGATGGCTGACATGCTGGATGGTGAGTAAAAATTTGAATTTATAATCGTTCGTTATAGATAGGGTAGGGAAAATCACAGATATTTTGGTCTTTAAGTGCCCCCAACACTGAAATATTTTTTTTCGCTAAAATTAATCTTTGCACCTATTCAAAACGCATTGCGCCTTTAATTTTTTATAACCAAATCGTGAGTTTTTACAGGCTGTAAAAGTTACGACATTAGCCGTCATCTGTCACACGATCAAGGTAGTAAGGAGCGTGGGTCTTTTCCCCAGTTAAAGTCACAAACTGATTTTCATCGCACTGCGTCTTTGTAAACATGCATACATAATAGTCAACTGGGGAATAGACCCACGCCCCAGCTGACTTGGTCATGTACCAAATGATGCATAGTTTATCGTAAGCCCTATAAAAAAACTCTAAAGGCTGGAAATAAATGCTACATGTTTTTGGAATATGTACAAAGTATTATAAAATTATTAGTGGAAAGAATAACTATTCTTGGGGCTAGGTGCACTTTAAATAAGGTAAGGCTTTAAGGAAGCAGGCTGCACCCCCACCCAACTTTTCAGGGAGTACCCCCCTGGGCCTGGTCATGTGATCTATTTTTGAGTTGTATCTTCTTCTGTCACTTACCATTTTGAGCATCATGACAGCCAGGCAAGGAATCATCTGGAAGATTATAAATCAAATTTTTACTCCAGCTGCAGCCTGTCAGCCATCATGCACGACGAGTGAATGCGCCTGCAGAACAGCTAAACAGCAGCATTTAAAAAATAATCACGATCAATCGATGAAAACAACCAAACTTAACTAATTTTTTTTTTCAAGGTAGGTAATTAAGGGTAGTCCATTTTTGGTAGTCCATTTCGGTAGTCCATCATGGTAGTCCATGGACTGGGGGTCAGTGAAATGTACCGACCCTTAAAAGGAGGCAAATGCCATACAATACTCAGTAGCTGTTTAGCACAACTATTGCAAAACAAAAGTACAGTGTAAGGCTCCAAGCATTTCAAATACAATCAAGCAGGATAGAGATTTATGTTTTAACACCCCAAATACTTGCCTGGACACAAGCACGGTACTTATTATGGAAAAAATAAACAGCCTTTGAAGGTCATTTGTACGTGATACATGTACAGTTGTAGTACCGGTAAATAAAGCAAGCCAACTACAGTGTAATTTAATTGACATATTACTGTATACTGTGATTGGGATAAAAATATAGAACTATAAATTAGCTTTGTCTCTATTTCTTTTCTCATTGTAAAAAAAGTCAGGTCACTGATATGAAATCAAGCAGACTTTATTGGACGGCAGCTGTGGCCAGAATTAATTTTGTACCACACGATTTTTTTTGTCAAGTTAGGGTTAACAGAATTAATAGTTGCATTACCACAACAGTAGGCACTTCAATGAAGATGTGAACACTCAAACTAAAAGACCCATCTTCAGCCTTGATGCATTACAGGGCTGTACACGCCATGACCAATAATTCATGAATTTCGTGTGACATGAAATTCCTTAAACCTTTGAAGCCCTTGTTTTATCCCACAATTAATGGCTGCTCTGTTTTTCTCTTTGGGAAAGTTTTGTATATCTATTTGTAAATGTTGGCCCATTTTAAGTCAGAAGAGTCAAGTGTGGCAACATGATAATGGCCAATTCATACAGCATTGTTTTTTATCAAATTTAAAGTACTTACACGACATGTACTGTAACAAGAAAATGAGGTTTTATGTTGGGTGCTTTTTACCTTGAAGTTTCTACCAATTCACTGAGGGCCAACTTACTGCAATTTGGAAACCGATTTGATGATGAGTAAATTGTGTATATGTCTGGATAACTGTTTTCCTCATGTTTGATGTTTTTACTTCAAGGTCAGTTTGCATAATGGACTATCATGATGTGGCTTGGCTCCACTCTTCAGTGTCAATTCAATCTGACTTGTCATTGTGTCTCTTTATGAACTGCAATTTTCATGCCCCATTGGGCATTCTACAATAGTCTAAACTGAGTGATAATTTCTTTCTTGATGAGATCTCTGTGATGAGGTCTACACTGCTGTGTTGCTTTGTTTTGCTCCTACAGCTGTATGCTTTAGTGTAGAGCTAAATGTTTCCTTCCTTTAACAACAGCACAATTTCAAAACAAAAACAGATGCCAACATTGGATCAAGGGAGAAAAATAGGCCTTTAAATTGGAAAGCTAATTTCAAAAGATGTCCACACAGTTCCATATACATAATTAAATACAATCATTGTATTACTGTTGTGCTAACCCTGCTCCCGAAACAGAGTTTAAGTACAAGTACATTAATTTATGATCACACCAAAAGCTCACTTTGCCACCAACTACAGGTAAATCAATGGATCTAATCAAGTGTAAGCCAGTTGAGCACCTAGTTTGCCGCAATCTTAGCTACGATTCCTTACCTGCACATGCAGTAAGCTTAACCCTTGCTTATATTAAGAACAAACACGGTAATGAATTAGCAAGATAGCATAATTTTATACAGCTGCACGTACTACTGTAGTTATGCAATGCTTTCGAGTGGTACATATATACCGTGGAAAATACCACTATTCTCTTGTAGTTTCTTCGTATAGCAAGCTATTTGAGATACATACACCCAGCCAGAACTATATGTTGGAAATATTACAGTCTAAAATGGCCAATATGCTTACCTTTGAAATCTACAGCAGACCAAGGCAACCATCACTGAACATGGAGACCAAAAACTTGAACCAACAGCACTCGATTACCGTGGAAGAAGCTTGCCAACCGGTCGCATATACGTTGTAAAACTATTAAATTCCATTATTCTATGATCTTGAGGTAAAAAGCCATTCGAAGTGGGAGAAATTCCTTCCAAACTGTCTTCCACGAGTCGAAGTTTGAGTTGAAACGGGCGCCAAAACTACAAATTGCCTACCGGGAATGAACTCGTTTGCGCATGCCCAAGTCTAACCCAACTCCCTCGAGCTCCCTCTCGGTCAGAAGATAATAAAGAACAATAGTACGCAATTTCAAATCATCTACATACCTCCAGTGAAGGGCTAAGCCCAGAAAGTATGGTTTGTCTTTCAAACGACTCTTTCGCACTTTACTACCTTTTATTTTTAAACACTTTGCCTCTCGGCCAAACGGCCAATGCTTATGGCGCCCAAAAGGGAAATCAGCCCAGCCGCTCTGGAAGCACAAACTTGGCGTGGAAATAGTTTTGAGGCCGTCCTTCTTTGCCGCGCACTGCTTCCCATTTAAAAACAAGCGCTGTTGAAATCCAAGACAAAAGCCGCACACTACCCTTTTGGAGTTATAATAACTCCAACAGTAGTAACTCAGTTAACTTAACTCCGCATCATGGGGGTTATGTCCTGCTTGTGTCAATTTACAGAGATTTTAAAATGCTATACTTGTACCGATTTACAGAGATTTTAGTGGATAAAATAACCATAGAAAATCTTTGTAAATGTCAAATTTACAAACATTCTTCAGAGATTTTGTTAACTCTGTAAATTTTTCAGTTTTCCTTCTTATTTCAGCAGTTAAATTTCATAATCATTTCATAAACATTATAAAAAGGAATACCACAAAAAGTGTATAAAATATCTATAAAAATGATTTTACAGATATTTTGTATGCCATATGTAAAAGTAGGTCAGATTTGAACTCTCATAAAAAGCCTGTAAATTTAAGATTCACAGACATTTCATTAACTCTGTAAATGGTCCAGATTTTCCAGTGTGAAGGGTTATCCTGGGTAAATATTCCATTTATTATTATTATTATTATTATTATTATTATTATTATTATTATCCGACAAAACCGCCGTTGTATCATTAGCGTATTGAAGGAGCTTTGTTTCTTCTTCACCAATTCTAATACCTTTAATCTTTTTATTTTTACGAATTGCGATTACAAGAGTTTCAACTGCAACCACAAACAAATTTGGAGAGAGGGGATCACCTTGTCTCACACCCCTTTCCAAAGTAAAGTAATCTGTTGTAAGGCCATTGTTAATGACACAACTTTGAATATTATTGTATAGTGTCTTAACCCAGCGAATAAAGCCGGGACCAAACCAAAAGATTTCCAAGCAACTAACTAGAAAGCTCCATTCTAAGGTGTCAAATGCTTTGTGAAAGTCAATAAAGATCATTAAACCGGGAATATTTTCTTTGAGAGAAACTCCACTAGATCAAAAATCGATCGAGCAGTTTCGCCTATGTAGCGGTCTTTCACGAAGCCACTCTGGTTGTGGTGGATGATACTTGGAAGGACATTTTTATCCTTGTCGCTAAGACCTTAGAGATAATTTTAGAATCTACGTTAACAAGCGAAATCGGTCTCCAGTTCTCCAGAAATGAACGATCCTTTCCCTTCTTTTCAATAAGAGTGATTACAGCTTGTTTCTATGAACACGACATATCGTCTTTAATAAAACACTCATTGGCACAGTTAATAAAAGGTTCACTAATAATCGGCCAGAATTTGACGTAAAATTTAACTGGAATCCCATCATTGCCAGGAGCTTTATTAAGCTGAAAGCTCTGCAGAACCTTAGCACATTCCTCCGCAGTAATCTTGGCCTCACACGATAATATTTGTTCATCTGTAAGTGTAGAGATATTTAAATTATTCAAAAAGGATTCCGTTGCTTGCGTGTTAGCTGCATTCCTATTCTTGCTTGTATATAACTCTTGATAAAACCGTTTTTGTTCAGAAAGTATCTTAAAGGGGTCTGTAGTGATCGAAGCACTAATTTCCAATTTTCGAACATGTTTTTTAACATGGTTCCTTTTCTCTAGATTAAGAAAATATTTGGTGCTCTTTTCACCACGTTCACACCAACGAGGCCGTGCACGAATAATGATCCCTTGAAGTTTTTCCTCACAAAAATGTTCCAATTTTTCTTTAGCCGAATTAAAACTGAATACGTTTTCATTAGTAGGGTCTGATTCAAACTTTTGCTTTGCATCGGTAAATTCCTTTTGAAGTATGTTTTCTTTTTCTTTTCTTTCCCTCGCTTTACGTTTTGAATGCTGGATTGCGTGTGCTCTGATGTTAAATTTCATCCAATCCCAAATACTTCTATTATCCGACAAATCACTGCTACCCTCGGCCAACCAGACAGGTATTTTGGCTGTAACATCTCTAATGTACACGTCATCATCTAAAAGTGAGCAGTTCATTTTCCAGTGACCCGCGCAAAAAAAAAGGTTTACCATTTACATTCCAACCGGGAATTTTCGGGAATTTGTGGTAAATGGTAAACAACCATACTCACTCTGTTTTCACAAAGGGAAACACACATGAGTCTAAGGAACTCTAATGTTTCTGTTTTTCTACTCTCGTTGCACCTCATTTTTCCAGTGTGCTGTTAAACCACTAGCCGACTAGCCTTAATGCTTTTGAAAAGCCGTAAATTCTCCCTGTTAGAATTGCAGATGTGACTGAAAAGTAGACATACTGTTTGATTTAAGACCAACACCAAAGCCTAGACTAGACCAGAAAAGACTGCAGAGGTCATTTTGTTTTGTTCCCATAAAGCAAGATAATCTACCTTGTATTAATTACCGTAGTGTCCATAAAGATTGTGGTCTTTTGTACGGTCTAAATTCGAGACGACTCTGGTGAAACCCAATTTTTCTTTCTTTTCTTTTCTTTTCTTTTTTTTCTTTTTCGTTTTTAGTTAACCAGTTATTTAATTTAGCCAATTTCCAGCCAATTATTCTCTCTGTAACATGCAACTCAAATATTTTTCTGCTGAATAATGAGCTCGAAGCGGTTAAACAAAAGCATTAATTGCCTTTCATTACCTCACCATTCAAGCGAATGGATCATAAGCAAGGGAGTGTTATTACCTCCTCTGATATGCATGTTTGAGTTGAAAGGTTGTCGGCCAACAGACATCCTCGGACGATTGATGTTCTCAGTAAACGAAATAGAGTGCCCGGGAACTGAAGTGACGCTTATAGGCAATTTCCCTTATTATAGGAGTTATACGCTAGGTATTAACGACCTCTAGATTCCACGGGAAAGTTATCACAACGATAGCCACCAGACGGAGACAAAATGGAGAGTTTTGTTTTGTTGTTTTTTAGTCGATAAAAGTGACCATTTCATTTTAACAGCTCTCCAATTTCACTTTTAGGAAGCGTGCAAGATATGACTGTAGACATTGGGCGCTTTCCATTTGAATGGAAAAACCGGGGAGAATTTTCAGTTAAAAAGAACAGGGAAAATTTTCCTCAATCAAAATGAAACGAGACGAGCGTGTTCTTTTGCACTGAGTCACTCTTTAAGAGACTGGGTATTAACCAAAACAGCACCAAACCGCGCGTTAATTCATCAAGGAGCATGGGACTAGTGGGACGCTGCAAATGGTACAGGATTTTTCCATCATTCCGGTTAAAAACGAGAAAAGAGAAATACCTGAGAAGGTATTCCTTTTTGTTAGAAAAATTTCCAGTGGAAAAGTCTGTTCCATTTGATTTACCACCGGAACAACCGGGTTTCCGTGAAAAAGGAAACCGCCCATTGTGAACTATTTACATCAATATGATTCTAAGAAAATTCTTTGTCTGACAATGTCTTTCTGTGGTATGAATACCATCACGTCGACCAATACAATACAATACAATACCCTTTATTTTACGTGGTAAATGTTCTTGGCTAATTAGCTACTTTACAGACATATCACGAAAAATAAATAAACAAATAAACTAAAAATAATAATGAAAAGAGAAAATGGCTGAAGAACCAATATAAAAATATATGAAAAGTTAAAAAGACGTTCTCTGGTTAAAAGTTTCAAAACCACGAGCTTTCGATTGCCAGTCTGCAATCTTTAAAAGTGAAGTGTAATAAGCGGAGGTAAAAATATATATGTACAAAAAGGTGAGAAAATAACGAACGAATATAAATAAATACAATAATACAAAAAGAAATATTTGTGTAACAATAAAATGCTAATAACATGGATAAGATCACAATAACATTGAGTATTGTATTGGCAGCTGCTTAGAATTATTGTCTGCCTGGCTAGTAATTGCAGTGTGCCAGGATTCCAGCGTTTTTCTTACGTGTGAATTGCCTGTGTCGATGACGCGTGCATTTTCAAAATCAATAGTGTGGCCTTCGAGCCACGCATGGCTGGCAATATTGGAGCCACTTTTAAAAACTTTGGTGTTTCGTATGTGTTCCTTTTTTCTGGTGTGTAAACATCTACCCGTTTCTCCGATGTAATTCCATGTGCAGTCTGCACAGGGGATTTTATAGACAACGTTCGTTTGCCGATATGATGGAGGTCTTGATTTGGGAGACGCAGATTCCTGTTGCAGGGTCTTAACCGGTCTGGTGGTAGCTCGGATGCCGTTGTTGTTCAGAATTCTTGTAAGTGGTTCAGTGACACCTTTGATGTATGGTAAAACTGCGAAGCCATTTTGGGAGTCTGGTGGGTCTGTCCACTTAAAGAACATTCCCACTAACTCTTCAGAGGAAGGGATGACTTCAGAGGTCGATTTCTTCTTTAAGATGTTCGATATAGTTGCTGATGGGTAGCCATTTGATTTTAACGCGTTAGAAACGTGGGCCAGCTCTTTCCTTACTCCTTCAGCGGTGCTCGGGAGGTTGAGTGTCCGATTTAGAAGGGTAGAAGCATTACTTATTTTGTGTTTTAACTCATGATGAGAGTTAAAGTCCAGGTATCTGTCAGTGTGTGTGGGCTTTCGATAAACACCGATAGTAACTGCCCCGTTCTTCCTGGTTATCAAGGTGTCTAGAAAGGAAATTTGGCCATTGTTCTCAGTTTCAATGGTGAAAGATATCTTAGGGTCAACTGCGTTGAGAGTGTCATGGAACTTATTTACGGAGTGTTCCTTGATTATGACGAAACTGTCGTCTACGTAACGTTTCCAGACTTTTGGCGGTGTTGTCGAGGCGACGATTGCTGATTCTTCAATTACTTCCATGCAAAGATTAGCTACGACGGGGATAACTGGGCTCCCCATTGCACATCCATGTATCTGTTTGTAGACAGAGTCGTTAAACATGAAATAGTTGTTAGAGAGGGTGAATTCCAGGAGGGAGATGATTTTCTCGGTGTTGAGCTTCGTTCTTGAGTGTAGCGTGGTGTCTTCGTCTAGCTTTTTTCTGATGTAAACACAGGCCTTATCAACAGGGATGGCCGTAAAAAGTGAAACGACATCAAACGTAACCATTACTTCATCATCGGCGATTTCTTGGTTTGCGACTTGTTTGGTAAAGTCCATCGAGTTAGAGACAGAATAGCCATTAAGGTTCTGAATAGGTGTCAAAATGTCCGTCAGGAATTTAGAGGTGCTATATAAAGCGGAACCAATGAACGACACAATGGGCCGAAGAGGGTGACCAGCTTTATGGTGTTTGATTGAGCCTCGTATGGCGGGTGGAATGGCGTCAGTAGATCGTAGTTTGTAGTATGTAGAATCATCAATCTTGCCTTTCTTATTAAGATCCAGCAACTTATGGTTTAGTTCCCTCTCGATCTTAGCAAAGGGAGGTTTATGAATCAACTGGTAAGTCTGGTGATCGCTAAGTAAAGTTTCCATTTTTTCATTGTAATCAGTTCTGTCCATAACCACAAAACTGTTACCTTTGTCAGCTTTCATTATAACACGAGAGACATCTTCCTTCAAGCTTTTTAATGCTTTCCTTTCAGCTTTTGAAATGTTGTTATGCGGTGGTAAACGGGCCCTATGAAGGATTGAGGCCGTTGCTGTTCGTATGGAATCTTTGGTGTCCTCAGGAAGACGAACGATGGCTGCTTCAACTTCAGCGACGATATCTTTGGTTGGACCCGGGGTTGGTGCAAACGTCGGGCCTTTCTCAAGGATGGAACGTTCAACCGAAGAAAGTGGTTTCTTTGAGATATTGACGACCCAGTTTTCTTTGTTGATAGTGGAAAGTTGGCTCGCCTCGATTTCCTTACTGAGGTTGTTAAACTTGTTAGCATGTCTTGCTTCAATAGTGGAGCGGACTGAGTAAGCCCTATGCTTCAGGAATTGGGACATCGCCGCAGACGAGATGTCATCACGGACTAGGCTTGTAAAACGTGTCGAGGGATTATCAAGAATGTTCTTCAACGATTGAATTTGGCTATGACAGATAGAAATTCTTGCTCTCAAGCAGTGTTTACTTGCCCTTTCCATGATCCGTTTAAATATGGGATGGCTTCCAGGAGGTTTAAAGCGTAGCGATTTGGGAATCCATTGTTGTTCTAGCGCTTTGTGCGAGAAGCGAAGATGGCGATGGTGTGCTTCAAGCTTGTAAGAAGTTTTTTCCCTAGTGCGTTTCAGTTTGAGGGCTTCCAGCCCGGCCTCTTGGCGGATACGTTTAAAGATCGATGAGTAACCAGGCATAACTGAAAAGTTAAAAAGACGTTCTCTGGTTAAAAGTTTTAAAAACACGAGCTTTCGATTGCCAGTCTGCAATCTTTAAAAGTGAAGTGTAAAAAGCGGAGGTAAAAATATATATGTACAAAAAGGTGAGAAAATAACGAACGAATTTTAATAAATACAATAATACAAAAAGAAATATTGTGTAACAGTAAAATGCTAATAACATGGATAAGATCACAATAAGATTGAGTATTGTCTTGGCAACTGCTTAGAATTATTGTCTGCCTGGCTAGTAATTGCAGTGTGCCAGGATTCTAGCCACTTACAAGAATTGTCAACAACAACGGCATCCGAGCTACCACCAGACCGGTTAAGACCCTGCAACAGGAATTTGCGTCTCCCAAATCAAGACCTCCATCAGATCGGCAAACGAACGTTGTCTATAAAATCCCCTGTGCAGACTGCACATGGAATTACATCGGAGAAACGGGTAGATGTTTACACACCAGAAAAAAGGAACACATACGAAACACCAAAGTTTTTAAAAGTGGCTCCAATATTGCCAGCCATGCGTGGCTCGAAGGCCACACTATTGATTTTGAAAATGCACGCGTCATCGACACAGGCAATTCACACGTAAGAAAAACGCTGGAATCCTGGCACACTGCAATTACTAGCCAGGCATGCGCAGACAATAATTCTAAGCAGCTGCCAATACAATACTCAATGTTATTGTGATCTTATCCATGTTATTAGCATTTTATTGTTACACAAATATTTCTTTTTGTATTATTGTATTTATTTATATTCGTTCGTTATTTTCTCACCTTTTTGTACACATATATTTTTACCTCCGCTTTTTACACTTCACTTTTAAAGATTGCAGACTGGCAATCGAAAGCTCGTGGTTTTGAAACTTTTAACCAGAGAACGTCTTTTTAACTTTTCAATTATGCCTGGTTACTCATCGATCTTTAAACATAAAAATATATGTGCAGTTAAAAATATATTAAAACTAAGAATAGATCACAAGATTATTACATAATGATATTACAACTAAGCAGTATGTATTAACATGTATTTGCGCAATTAAAATGTAAAATTTGAGAAATCCATCTTGGACATTAAGTTCTTGAATGTATCCAATATGAATAGCGGCACGGAACCGATCCGGAAGAGCGTTCCAAATCTTAGCTGCAGTGTATCGCCACGATTTAAGTCCATAAGTGGTTGTATTCACTTCAGGTAGCTCGAGGATGTGTTTTCCTCTAAGATTATAATTAGTTGATCGTTCATGCAATAGGTCACCTATTCCTCTAGGGACTTTATACCCATGGATAGCTTTGTAGACACCGGTGGCCATTTTAACAATTCTTTGATTAAGTGGGGATAAGAGGTTTAGTTGTTTTAGCAACGTCTCATACGTAGTTGACTTGTCGCGGGTCACAAAGCGAAGGGCTCGTTCATTGATTTTTTCAAGTTTGGCGCAACCGCTTTTACCACAGTGATCTTTTACCACAGTGATGCCACAACTCCGAGCAGTAATTGAAATGCGTTGCAATGAAAGCTCGATATATATCTAACCTCTATTCAAAAGGCAATATTTTCTTCAAACGATTGAGAACAGCAACCTGTTGACTAACTTTACGGCACATTTTACGAATCTGTTCCTCAAACTTAAGCTTATTATCGATAGTGACGCCAAGGAGTTTTATTTCGTCTTGAGTAGGGATAACGGTTCCTTCACAGGTCACCACAGGATTTCTCTCGACCCTTCCAAAAGTAATCGCTTGATATTTTGAGTGATTTCTTTTCATTTGATTGAATTCATACCACTCATCAACTTTTTTCAGATCGGCATTTATGGCATTTTCAACCTGGTCGATATCTTTCGCAGACTTAAAAAATTGAGTGTCATCGGCATACATGAATCGTGTGCATTCATCCATAGCATAAAACAGGTCATTCATAAATATATTAAAGAGAATGGGACCCAAAATTGATCCCTGTGGAACACCCTTCATTAACATAAGATAATTATGAGCTTCCGTTTGTGTTAGCATTATTTTTTTGTTTTGTTTTGTTTTGTTTTGTTTTCTTAGATTGTTTTCTTGGGTGTCTGTGGGTGGAGGTGGGTACTTCAGGTCAAGCCATCACTCTCTTTAGGGATGTAGCTGTTTTGCTGAAGGCAATTAATTAAATTTTTCACATGCGTCGCCATATCTCACCAGCATACTTGTCTATAATTTGGCGATTATCGATTATTTGCTTCTTTTAGCAAATCGTCAGACACCGGTGGATGCGTAAGCAAAAGTACAGTCACTCGGTCATCCTTGACGATGCGATTTTCAGTTTGTGTGAAGAGAATGGGACGAGAATGAGCACGACTGAGAAAAGAGGGTTAGAAAATTAAGTGATTGGGAACTTTTATGACGTAACAGTCGAAGCTATCCACTGAAATTTTAACTAATTTACTTGTTTTTTAAACTGCAGGAGACAGTCCAAATGTGACAACCAACCCTGAGTGTGTGGGACGGTACAGTTTTACTGATTTTATAGCATCAGCTGTTTGTCACTTTAAACAGAGCCGGAGGAACTTCTTATATTTTGGCACTGGCAGATATGTTGGCATCATAACCACAAGACAGTTTCTTCAGCTATGCGAGGTGGAAATCTACTCACGAGGTAATTCAAAGAACAATTTTAAGCAGTTTAATTCCCTCATCTTGTTGTATTTCATGTTTTAAATCGAAAAAGCAAACTATATTTAAGAGTGTCTTTATTATTCTTAGCGTTAGAGAATTTTGTACCCATCTCCAGATATAACTTACAACTATCAACGAAAGTCCAATTTTCGATCGGAGGTCATCGCAAATGTGTAGGCAGTCACTTAGTAGTCTGTCACTTAAAGATAGAGAAGCAAACTTTGGTTTGAGTGAATTTCTTGAAACTATTAACTGGTGAACCTGGAACTTTGATGCTCAAATGTACAATGTGGCAGGACGACAAGTAAAGGTGGTGGGGGGAGGGGTGGGAATGTCACCCCTAGTTTCAGTAGCTTTCATCTGGGTGCAAAAGGCATTCTGTAGCGGATATTTCGTTTATTTTTATATTTTTCTTCCTTTTTTGTCTGAAACTTAAATTAAACTTTTGAGGTTTGGTGGGCATATCAAGATTGATTTGCCATACAAAATTCTGTGTTTTGAAAGTATATTTATAGTGCTTTTATAGTCTATATTCAGTGATTATTTGTTGACTTCCTGATAAGGTCTGGTGTAATCTACATAATTTTCTGAAAAGCGTGCGGATTGGGTTACTTGATGATCAGCCTTCAGTTAATTTTACGGCCAGTCGTAAGCTATCAACCAGTATTTTATTTATTCATCGACTACCGGTTAATTTTGACAGATATCAGGATTTTTTTTCCAAACTATTAAGTATTAGAACTTTAAAAAATGCCAGTGCGAATACTTCAAAATTAGTACAGGGACCGCGTAGGGGGCCGGGAGGAGCTTGGGGGGGGGGGGGGGGGGCAGGAAAAAATAATAAATTAAGTAAAGGACATCCAAAAAAAAGTACTTACAGGGGATAATAGTGCTTGGCTAAAAGGTGGCGGACCTCGCGGGAAAACTATCCGAATTTATGATTAGTTTCTTTCGATCCTGATGGAAAAAATTTTAAAACCACTATCTTTACAATTCATACACTAAATTGTAGTCTTCTGTTGGTGATTAAAATGAGTTTGACAGACCAATGCGGCTCCTGCTGCGTGCTCATTGTGTTGTTCATGGCCTTTCTAGCTTTGCTCAAGCATATCTTTAAGCGACTTTCCTTTTCTATAAGATAATCAGGGGAGGTTCCTTGAATATCTCTCTGAGTGATGGTTGTTCTTCTATTCCTGTATATGCCATTTACCCATTAGTACGTTTTTCAAACATGGTTGTGATGGTTGAAAATGCGTCACGAAGGGTAGAAGCTTCTTGTGTGTTGTCTGTTTCTGTGTTAGAGCTGTTTTTCTTTCTGCATAGTTAACTTCTGGGAGTATCTGTTCCACCAATTTCTTAGGCTAACTTCCTCACCAAAACCAGAAGACGATATAGACACTTTAAAGCTTCATTTATATGCACTTGTTTGTCTTTGTTGTCTGGGACAACTAAGCGAAGTGTTTAGCCGTTAGTTGAAAAATGTCGTATTTTTAGCTTAGGGCTGAGAAACATTTAGCAGGAAGTTTCCTGATTTGAATAAGTAAAGGTTAATGATAAATTTTATATCCTAGAGTCATACCGGGTTTCGTGTTTGTCCTGTTGCCTACTATACAGGCTCCTTTGTCATGGAGTTATAGTTTGTTGACAGTGTGCAATGAGTGCTATATTATCTTTAATTTTATTTCAACATAAGCCTTTGGCTCTTCAGACAACAAGGTACATGTAATTGTGTGACGAAACCCGCGATCAGCAGATACCCGGACAGTCGCACAGGCAGGCGATCAGGTGTTATAACCCTAGTCTTTCAGTGTTCCCGAGTTTGGCCTGCGATAAAACTACAATTTGCCAAAGTGCAACCACAGCTACAACTTTGATTCATTTCCATCTCGTCCATTATTGCAAGGCCTTTGCTTGCCTCGAAAATAATGGGAGCAAAAAGTGCCGAATAGCTCGTAAGAAGCGATCTGTAGCGTTCGTAAGGTGGTCTACATGCGGCTTGTATTCTCTTTCGCAGGAGTTGGAAATTGCTTATGCTTTCTCTGGTCTTTAACGTCAGTTTGAGTTTTACCTAATGACACTGCATTACCTATCAGGCTTCTTAGACGCCTAATATAAATATGAAAAATAAAGCAGACGCGGTAGATGTTTGACGAAATAAACGTCTGAGATTAAAAGTGTCCGGAACAACTTAGCACACGTCTGAGCTATCTGTTAACTCTATGCACACTCATACACGAGAGTTACTTCTGGAACGCGCGTCGTAACACCGTCTTATGTGTTCCAGGGAACAGAAGGAAGCTGGCTATTGGTTTTATAGTGCAACGACTTCAACCCGGGGCTACCCGAGGTTTTTTAACCAATCAGCGACAGATTCGTTAACATAAAATTTCGACTTTGTGGTTTTCAAAGCCAATGAAACTCAATCCTAAATTTAACTTGGCGGTGGGAACAGACGCGTCGACAGATCCAAAATGTCACCGAAAAAAATTATATTTTGAAGCGGCCGCGAATAAACTGCGGCATTTACTGACCTGTCGAAAGTAAAACAATTTGAAAGTAAGAAATGCCTTTTATTGCAACCAACGAACCTCCTAAAAAAGTGGAAGCCGGCAAATGTGAATCTTGTAAAATCCGCAACGAATATATCAGCAATGAAAAACATACCAACGGTCACTTTGTAATGACTGGCTTACGCAAACCACAGACACTTTGAAAAAGATATTGGGCCGATTCTTGTTTTGGATTTCAATCCCTCAGACATCTTTCACTATCGATTCAAATTCTTTCGACGAAAGGCCGCTGTGGTAATCAAAATCGATTTATTGACTAAAACTGTGCACACACGCGAAAAATCAAATGCGGCCGCTTCGAAGTATTTTGTGATGAAATTTTGAATCTGACGCGTCTCTTCTCACGGTTGAAAAATACAGGTTAAATTAAGGATTGCATTTGATTGGCTTTGAAAACCGCAAGTCGAACTTCTTTGTTAAAGAATCACCTTTTCATTGGTTAAAAAACCTCGGGTGGCCCCGGTTGAAGTCGTTGCACTGTAAATATTACACAACAACCACCCATTCACCCTCTTTCTACAACACTGTACATATAGGTTGTTACTAAAATGTTTTCAGGGCTATATTTAGCGGGAGAAAATAGCATACCGTAAACCCTGAGCTTATGCATCTTCCTAATAGGCTTTAAGAGGGCTTATAAACGGAGGGGCTATATCCGAGGGGGCTTATAACCGGAATAGGAAAAGCCCTTCGAAACAAGCTAAAGCAGTGCTGATCAAAATACGTTTTGTATTTACTGGTTTTTAATTAACCCATTGACTATTGAGCATTTTGCCGAAAAACACCGTTTGAAGCTTGTCGAGCCGTTTTCTCGCCAGATTCTAGTAAAAAAGAACCAAAACTCTGTTTGCTGGTGGAGTGTATCGCGCCCTTCTGTTCCTGATGCTTAATATTAGCTTTCCAAGATCGGGCATGCGCAGAAAACAAAATTTGGGTTGAAAAGTTTCACCGCCCCATCTCCTTCTACTTATCACTTTCTCTCCTCCACTCCTCCCCCCCCCCCCCTTTTGTTTTCGCTTTTCTTGCCTCGTTTTCTTTTTTCTTTTGCTGGGCATTTCCTGGCCTTCCTTTCGGTGGGAAAAGATTTGTGGAAAACTTTTAGGATCATAGGATTAGGTGTAAGGAAGTGCAGGTGGGTAGCGGAAGAAGATTTTCATTCAAATTTTCGACTCGACGTCACTTGGTTTTTTCGCGTTTTCTCCGGCCTTTTGGACGGAATCGTGCTCATTTAAGTATGGTTTAAAAGTTCTCTCCCCCTACACATGCTACATGTAGAA
>JAEMWC010001161.1:102500-110000 GCA_016490735.1 Pachyseris speciosa | reverse complement strand
ACTGAACAACCACTACTTCAGCTTAACTTTACAGCAGCATTCACCATTGAAAATATTTTGAGGGATCAGCAACTTTTAAAACTAAAAAGTGACAGACATTGAAAATGTTCTTTTACCCGCAATCGATGCAATGTATCAATCACCAGCTTCAAACTTTCAATTCTTACAAATACGAGGTGCTGTAAAAATGAGAAGACGCTTTTTTCGTTGTTTTTGTTCAGTTCTGTTCAGCTGTGGGTTCAGGTTTTGTGCCACGCATCAGACAACTTTCAACAAGTCATTTCTTGAAGCATAACTTGGATATTTCTCTCGCTTATTCCTCAGGTGTCTTGTTTCCTGCAAGTTTTTATGACACAATGCTGCACATCATCAAAAATAACCTGAAAATGGTTCTTCATTTTGATCAAATTCACACATGGCGCCGTTGTTTGAATGGATAACAAATAAACTCGCTCCCCTCGGCTCGTGCACCCGTATGTGAAAGCTTTTCCATCCGCTTTACGCAACAATTGAAATAACTTTTACGAAACCACTGACCATTTACAACAGTTAACAGCAGATAAATAGATAAATTTTTCCAAAAGTGAAGCTTCTACGTTTATCTCTGCTAGTTTCATTGACTTCATTCAACTTTGCCCAGAAACGTTGCAACACATCTAAAGGTTTTCGCGCCCTTTTCGCTTGTCATGTGATCGACAATAGTTTTCCTCTTTTCGGTTTTCACTTTCTCTGCGTTCCTGTCTTTCACTTTTTTGTCTCGATTCTCAATTATGTGTCGTAGAGTTTTTAGTTAAACAACCATTCTAGTCGGGCTTGCTGGATACGAAATGATCATAACCAAATCGTCGCTAAGTGCATCGTTCGGGTTATTTATCATTTAATATCCAGAGCGACCTCATAAAATACTAGTTAAATACTTTGTGAATTGATCGGGGCTGAGTTGTTCGAAGCCTGGTTAGCGCTAACCATTGGTTAAGATGTATTAAAACCTATAAGTTGTCATGGTATTTAAGGGGGAACTAACTTAAGTACAGACTTAGCGTTGTTGCCCAGGGATCCTTACGGATTGTATTTGTAAAACACGGTTTTTCGGTGTTTTGCCACTATATTGGTGAAACGTGCGAAGAGGTGAACATGCAAAAGTTATAAATCGTTATTGCGCATGCGCAACTTGCCCCAGGCCCCAAGCGCGCTTTGTAATGTAATGTGTATTTATATACCGCTCATATCACAGGGGTCTTAAGCTCAACAAAGGTGATGCGTAAAGATGTTGTTGTGTTATTGACTGTAATAAAAAGTTTTGTACGGGAAACAAACAGAAAATACCACACTTTCTTAATAAAATCAACGTACCTCGATTCACTGTTGTATTCTTTATTGTCTAGTAGTTTTTCAGGCTGGCTTTTAGCGACTTTAGCGGGATTTTCGTCTGTCGAAAACTGCCCGCCTACGTCCCTGACGGGAATGTTTTGTAACCCAGCATGCAACTGGAAAATTTGTTGTGTCCATGGCGGTCTGTCCCAGCATGTTGACAAACTTTATCGGGCGAGCTAGCTCGGCAAAAAACATTTCTAGCAAGAGCTGTGGTGGTAATTTTGGCTTGAGATTGGGCTGACAGGAAGCGTTTACATCTCATCTCTGATCATTTAGGGAAAATGGGCAAGCGAGTATATTTTAAATGTTTGTTTTCTTCGCTCCAAGCGGCTGACAATCTGGAAGTAATGTACTGCCTTGCATTTTTGTTATCTTTAGGAAACCCAAACGACGAAAATCCTGCTAAAATCGCTAAAAACCAGCCTGAAAAACTGCTAGACAATAAAGAATACAACAGTGTATCGAGGTAAGTTGATTTTATTAAGAAAGTGTGGTATTTTCTGTTTGTTTCCCGTACAAAAATTTTCATTACAGTCAGAAACACAACATCTTCACGCGTCACCTTTGTTGAGCTTGGCACGCCTCTGCTCATATCACGTAGTCTCATGGCGGTTTACAACACTGGCCGGGGGACTTTACCAGACTGCTTATAACGCAGTTTACAATTAATGAAGTTGACTTATGAGTGCCCCCGTAATATAAAATTAAGACAGACAATAGGAGTGGAAAAATCCCTAAAACTTGGAGAAAATTATGTTAACTTTCAACAAGTCATTTCTTGAAGCATAACTTGGATATTTCTCTCGCTTATTCCTCAGGTGTCTTGTTTCCTGCAAGTTTTTATGACACAATGCTGCACATCATCAAAAATAACCTGAAAATGGTTCTTCATTTTGATCAAATTCACACATGGCGCCGTTGTTTGAATGGATAACAAATAAACTCGCTCCCCTCGGCTCGTGCACCCGTATGTGAAAGCTTTTCCATCCGCTTTACGCAACAATTGAAATAACTTTTACGAAACCACTGACCATTTACAACAGTTAACAGCAGATAAATAGATAAATTTTTCCAAAAGTGAAGCTTCTACGTTTATCTCTGCTAGTTTCATTGACTTCATTCAACTTTGCCCAGAAACGTTGCAACACATCTAAAGGTTTTCGCGCCCTTTTCGCTTGTCATGTGATCGACAATAGTTTTCCTCTTTTCGGTTTTCACTTTCTCTGCGTTCCTGTCTTTCACTTTTTTGTCTCGATTCTCAATTATGTGTCGTAGAGTTTTTAGTTAAACAACCATTCTAGTCGGGCTTGCTGGATACGAAATGATCATAACCAAATCGTCGCTAAGTGCATCGTTCGGGTTATTTATCATTTAATATCCAGAGCGACCTCATAAAATACTAGTTAAATACTTTGTGAATTGATCGGGGCTGAGTTGTTCGAAGCCTGGTTAGCGCTAACCATTGGTTAAGATGTATTAAAACCTATAAGTTGTCATGGTATTTAAGGGGGAACTAACTTAAGTACAGACTTAGCGTTGTTGCCCAGGGATCCTTACGGATTGTATTTGTAAAACACGGTTTTTCGGTGTTTTGCCACTATATTGGTGAAACGTGCGAAGAGGTGAACATGCAAAAGTTATAAATCGTTATTGCGCATGCGCAACTTGCCCCAGGCCCCAAGCGCGCTTTGTAATGTAATGTGTATTTATATACCGCTCATATCACAGGGGTCTTAAGCTCAACAAAGGTGATGCGTAAAGATGTTGTTGTGTTATTGACTGTAATAAAAAGTTTTGTACGGGAAACAAACAGAAAATACCACACTTTCTTAATAAAATCAACGTACCTCGATTCACTGTTGTATTCTTTATTGTCTAGTAGTTTTTCAGGCTGGCTTTTAGCGACTTTAGCGGGATTTTCGTCTGTCGAAAACTGCCCGCCTACGTCCCTGACGGGAATGTTTTGTAACCCAGCATGCAACTGGAAAATTTGTTGTGTCCATGGCGGTCTGTCCCAGCATGTTGACAAACTTTATCGGGCGAGCTAGCTCGGCAAAAAACATTTCTAGCAAGAGCTGTGGTGGTAATTTTGGCTTGAGATTGGGCTGACAGGAAGCGTTTACATCTCATCTCTGATCATTTAGGGAAAATGGGCAAGCGAGTATATTTTAAATGTTTGTTTTCTTCGCTCCAAGCGGCTGACAATCTGGAAGTAATGTACTGCCTTGCATTTTTGTTATCTTTAGGAAACCCAAACGACGAAAATCCTGCTAAAATCGCTAAAAACCAGCCTGAAAAACTGCTAGACAATAAAGAATACAACAGTGTATCGAGGTAAGTTGATTTTATTAAGAAAGTGTGGTATTTTCTGTTTGTTTCCCGTACAAAAATTTTCATTACAGTCAGAAACACAACATCTTCACGCGTCACCTTTGTTGAGCTTGGCACGCCTCTGCTCATATCACGTAGTCTCATGGCGGTTTACAACACTGGCCGGGGGACTTTACCAGACTGCTTATAACGCAGTTTACAATTAATGAAGTTGACTTATGAGTGCCCCCGTAATATAAAATTAAGACAGACAATAGGAGTGGAAAAATCCCTAAAACTTGGAGAAAATTATGTTAAGTTCCGATTTTTTTTGCCAATAGGAGATGTTCCAGCGTTCTTTAGAAGCCTACGTAAGCAATTGTTGTTAACGTACATAACTGCAATGATAATGACGAAATGGTATGAATTTGCGTGCTTGTGACGTCATAAATATCACAAAACGCGAATTTCCAAAAATCGATACATAGAATTTTACACCTTGGCGATCGTTAACCCCTTAACCGTTGGCACCATTTTCGACAAAAATAAGTATACGCCACTCGAGTTTTAGGCCTTTTCTGTTCTGGTCACGTGACGTACCAAATATGGTTGTGACTCAAACTTTTTGATTGTAAAAACATAGCCTGACAGCTTGCCTGTGCAAGTTAGGGTTTCCAAGATATGAGAGTTGGAACTTTCCATAGCAACAATGTTAGCTAATTTTGTACTTAAGTTAGTCCCCCCTTAACCCCGGTTAGCGCTAACCATGCTTCGAGCAACTGGCCCCAGGTCGTTAATTAAACTTGCACTTTTAATTTTTATGTCATCATCCCGTTTTTCTTTTTTTAGGCTTAGCGCCAAGTGTTCCTCGTGGTTTATTGTGTTTCAGTGGCTTAAATCTCCATCGCTATTCTACTACTATGGTCAAATGTTTCTGTCGCCCAACTTTGTATGGAAGATATGTGACTATAATGACAACTGACTGGGCTTATTTGACGTTCATGGAAGTCGAGGTGTATTCTGCACGTAGAGGTAAGACTTGCGTTACTTTTCTATTCTCTTATATGGTCACTTTTTACGAGATACGAACTTGGGTACCTGAGAGATGTCTGCCTCACAGGATTGACTCTAAACTGCAGTCTGCAATTCAATAAAATAATTTAGACGGAGTTATAGCAAACTCTATTGTGTGGTTTGTATTTTTTTGTGTTGTATTTAAGTTCTGATTACATGCCAGTAAAGTAGCTACTTCCGAACAAAAAGGACTATAGACAAAACCAATATTAGAATTCGCCTGTAATAGGCATTTATAACGTTACCAAGGAAATCGGATTCTCTTACGCTCTTTGCAAACCATTTCAGTTTAGGCAGCTGTGGGACTTGTTGTTCAACGTGTTCAAATAATAAAAACTTTTAATATGATCTAAAATAGTGTGATAACGCAAGGGGTGACAGGCCGCACAATCCCTACCGGCGTGAAACATATTTTGTAACCTTTTATATTTTTGCTCTAACGAGTAGATCCTTAAAGGATTCACCTTTCTTATATGAAAGGATAGGTGGTTGTTTGAATATCTGGCGAAGTAGCGGGTGATTTTGTATGAGGTGCCATTTTTTGAGTAAAGCTTCTTTTAAATTGGATATTGATGGTTGATATTGTGTTACAAAAGGCAAGATTCCTTTCTTTTCTTTGTTGTTCTGTTTAAGCGCTGTAGCTCTTCCTGTGAATTTTATTCCTGATAGGATTTTGTTTATTAGATTGCGTGGGTAACCTCTGTCCACCAAGTGTTTCTTGAAGTTTGAAATGTTATCTTCAAAAGTAGCTTTTGAGGAGTTTGTTCTAAGGATTCTTAAGCATTCGCCCTTCACGAATCCATTTTTGACACTTGGTGGGTGGCAAGAGGTGAAATGTGTGTACTGGAAGGTTTCCGTTGGCTTAAAATGTGTTCTTATATCAAGGGTCGATTGTTTCTTGAATCTGTTGCCTTTGTATATAGCCGTGTCTAGGAACACAGTCTCAGTGTCAGAGATATCGGCCGTGAATTTGATAGTTGGGTGATGTGAATTTGCTTGTTCGATGAAAGTTTCAATGTCGGGTTTACTTATGTCCCACAATGAAAAGATATCGTCAATATAGCGTTTCCAAACTGTAGGTTTAAAAACGGTTTTGCTTAGGATTTCGGTTTCAATCTTTGCCATAAATATGTTGGCAAAGGAAACAGCCATTTTCGTTCCCATAGCTGTCCCATGAATTTGAAGATATTGCTTCCCATTGAATTGGAAAGAATTTTCTTTTAGAATTCGCCTAAGCATTTCCCGTAGGTAGTGTGTCGGAATGGGAGGGCTGTCTTTGTAAAAGTTATCATATGCTTTGCATACTGTGTCAATGCCCTCGTTTTGTGGTATATTTGTGTAGAGACTTGTGACGTCCATCGATACAAGGAATGTGCGGTTTTTAACCTTTGTGCTTTCGATAAAGTTTATAAAGTCAGTTGTGTCTTTAAGGTATGACTTTTGTGACTTTGATATTGGTTGAAGCAGTGTGTCAACAAAAGATGAAATTCTTTCTGTTGGCCCATCACAGCCAGAGATGATTAGTCTCCCTGTCAGACTCAAGCAGTTTAAGGCCTGGGTTTAGAAATATGTTCATAAATATGGTTGATCGCCAATATCTTCTTCCAGATTGCCTAGAACCGGATGAAACTTTCCCTAAAGATAAATCTTGTTGTCCTTGTTTGCCTTAACGTATAAATTTGATCACGTGATCAGTCACGTGATCAAAATTTCAGAAAGACTTAAATCGGCGATGCGGTGGCCGATTTTAAGTTAACAGATAAATAAATCAGCGTTTTTAATATAAATCCAACATATCTAACTTTCTACGCTTGGAGTGATTGCTCACGAGTTTTAGTTTTTAAATTATCAACAGCTAAAGGTTGAATTCTGGGAAGAAAAATGACCTCTGCCCTCACAACTTTTTTGTTGAGAACGATGGACGGTCACTCCAAACTTGAGACGCTGGAAATAATTAATACGCTTAAGAAAAGCGTTTATATTCGATACTATATCCCACAAAAGTCACCTACTCCTTAAATAAGTGATGATTTCCAAAAAACTGTCACGTGACACGCTACGTGATCTAAGATAACGTTTATTGCACGTCAAAATGTTAAGGATGATGAGAACTACCCATGTGCCGAATTTCGTTTCAGTGTCATTCCCCTGGGCTGTTATATAACAACAAACCGTTTTCTCTAATAAACGCCCCCTGACCCAGGCCTTAAACTGCTTGAGGAGTTGGTTTGTGAATTTTTGTAAGAGTGTAGAACTCTGGTATTCTTGGTGGGCAAGGTGTTTGTGAAAGCCATTTTTTAGTCATGTCGTCGATGTGTTTTTCACGGTGTAGATTTGTAATTAGGCGCGAGACCTTGCTTTGCGTTTCTTTCACCATGGGCTCAGTGAGAGGTCTGTAGTTATTTTCGTCGTTGATTTGAGTTTGACCCTCTCTTATCTTGTCAGTCTTATTCATGACAACAGTAGTGCTTCCCTTGTCCGCCTTTTTTAGGTTGATGTGATGGTTTTGTTTTAATTCATTTAATGCTTTCTTTTCATTGCGTGACAAGTTTTGTTTAGGCTTTGTAATGTGTATTTCAGCAAGTTGCAATTTAACCTCTTCCAAGTAGCTCTCGAGGGCGACTGATGGTTGAACTGGAGGTTTCCAGTCAGATTTAACGTAGAAAGGGTGGATTTCCCTATTTTGTCCATGGAACATATATTTAAGGCGCATTCGCCTTGCAAAGTTTTCAAAATCCTGCA
>JAEMWC010001161.1:92500-95000 GCA_016490735.1 Pachyseris speciosa | reverse complement strand
TTCTATATTCCTGTGATTTGAATCTTTTTGTGTCTGAGAAAGAAATCAGTTCTTCCAAAAACGCTGCAAATAAGTGTGGTTCATCATGTAACACTTTCAGCGACTGAGGAAGCGAGGGAAGTCAATCGTTTCGCTTGCATTTACTAGTATGGCTAACTAAAAGCTATGCAATAAAGGATTCCCAATAATTAAATAAGTTATGCCGCCTTGAATACACCTAGTCCATATATTTAATTTTAGTGCTCCATAAGGCTTACCTTATCATTATAGAAATTGCTGGGAAGAGAAACAAACAGTGTTCGACTTGATGGATGCTCATTTATCGGATACAAAACCACGATCGAGTCTGGTTCATTTGCAGATAAATTAGAACCGCATGATCAAAATATTCACCAAGGTCGGACATCAGTTGAAATCTGGCATATCGCTACGACAGATTCAAGTTCGGAGGTACCAGATCATGCCTTTTCTTTCCTTAAAAATACTAGCTAAGCAAAGTCTGAGATGGGCATCTTCCTTCGGGTTAACACTGTACAGCACTGTCAACTCCGAGATCAGAGGTCATTTCAAATGGCAGCGACCCTATGCATGTATCAACAAAGTAACGGGACAAAAGTCACATTTTGCCAGGAAAATTATGAAACAAATTCAAGGAGACAACAGCCTCACAATGGAAGACAATATTCCAACATGTTTGTGCAGAATTACCTTCAGGTTGACCCCAAACTAAACGGATTTTTAACAAGAGCCCGCCAGCAAGTAATTTCGCGTTACTCGAAGTTCAACAACACTAGTTGCCTACAAGGTCTTTTCCTCACTGCTACGACGACTGTTGTTGAAAGTATTGACGCAAATGAAGAGAGAGGATGTTAAGAAACCACAACAACAAAAATTAGCGATACTCGGGAAATAAGCTGGATGAACAAGGATTATTTTCGCAAAATAACGCTCACTCGCGATTTGTGTATTTTCCGTCTGTGAGATTCAGTGTGGCGCGCAATGCGTCTTGGATGAACATGGGTCTTTAAACTTGCTATAATAAATATTACAATTTCTCTTACCTTTTTTGCAAATGTGCACTACATGTATCTGAAATTTTACTATAACAATGCAGACATGATAAAAAACTAACCAATTTCTGTTGTTTATTGGTGTTTTGGGAACAATGTTACTTGTCGTTTCTACCCCTTGGAAGGCCTAAACCATACTCTGGAAGTAACTTATCAAACTTTACTTAACATGTATCTGTCTGGGGGTATTTTTTAATTTGCATTAAAGTTATTTTAAACCTATTTTTTGTATTCATTAGCTCTATTTAAAGGTACTATATTTTAAAACCCTATTTGACTGTTTAAGGCTATCTTCAGTTCTATATTTTTTTAATAAATACATTCAGATACCTGAGAGATCTTTTGTTTTAGTTCTGAGGTTGTCTTACTGTAGAATTCAATCAATTCCTAGGAATTCTTTGGAATTCTAATTAAGTTTGGCTAAAGGTAAAAAAATTCCAAGGAATTCCTAGCACATCAAAATAATGATAGTTGCGACTATTTTTGTGATTTTGGGAAGTTCAAAGTAGTACAAAGTCTTGCAAAGGTTTATCCAAGATCCCTGGAGATCTTTTGCAAGATTATATGAGTTCCTTTCAGATCTTGGCAAGACCCACAAAAGATCCTTTAAGATCCCTGAAGATCTTTTGCAAAGTTATTAAAGATCCTCAAAGATCTGGGCAAGATCTGTGAAGGGTCCTTGAAGATCCTCAAAGATCTTCAAAGGATCCTTAAAGATCCTTAAAGGTCTTTGGTAAGGTTATTAAAGATTCTCAAAGATCTGGCCAAGATCTGCAAAGGATCCTTGTAGATCCTTAAAGATCTTGGCAAGATCTGCAAAGGATTCTGAATGATCTTTGGCAAGATTATTGAAGATCCTCAAAGATCTTGGCAAGATCTGCAAAGGATCCTTAAAGATCTTTGAAGATCCTTAAAGATCTTGCCAAGATCTTCAAAGATCTTGGCAAGAAAGTTGAGGATCCTTAAGGATCTTGGCAAGGATCCTTGAGGATCCTCAAAGATCTTCGCATTAGGATCCTCAAAGATCTTCATGAAGATCTTTGAGGATCTTTGAAGATCCTTAAAAGATTTTCACCAGGGACAAGGTCCAGCGTATGACCACTATGGTGGGTCGGCACATTTATATGCTGTTTTAAATTGAATGTCTCCAATAATCGAAGAAATCGCTGTGCGTCACGATCACTCGGAACATCGACATGGAAATTAAAGTCTCCGGCCATAAGCAGAGATCCCGGTGCAGTAGCAAGGGCTTCTAGCAGCCTGGAAAACTCCTCGAAAAAGAGCGAAGTAGAGCTCTTGTTATTATCCATTGTTTGAGGTCGATAAACAATGACAACACGGAGAGATGTCGATGACTGCTTTAGTAACAAATCCGTAAATTCGAAGGACTTGAATTTACCCTTGATACCCGATTGCTTTTGGAGATGTAT
>JAEMWC010001161.1:47500-85000 GCA_016490735.1 Pachyseris speciosa | reverse complement strand
ATAAAAAAAGGCCTTTGCGCAGTTCAATTTTTAACCAGTGCTTCCCGGTGTGGTGTCAAAAACACAATCGCAGATTTATGCAGCCAATAAGAGTTATTTCCTTCGTTAGCTAAAAGTTAAAAATTGTTTAAGTTTGGTCACACGCCGGGCCGGGCAAATCCCTATTCTCGAACGAATTGCAACTTTCACGCCAATATGAACGCCGACAATTTGAATATCTCCACGAGCTCCCTTGATCAAGTACTGGATGTGAACATGAACAACACTCCCCCGGAAAATTTCGCGGATAAAGAAAAAAGAACGGGGTAAGTAAAAAATATAAAATGATCTTTCACATGTTTAGTTGTTTCCCGCGCTTATACCATCATTACAGTCGATTGATAAATTCGCTGTGATTTTTAGGACCGAGAAGAAAGTTGAAGTGGGCAAGAAAATATGTCACAGGCCCAAAGAGATAATCGCCTTCGTGCCGAACGGCCATTCTAGGTCTTGCACTCTATACAAGCGAAAGAAAACTCTATTTTACAAAGGCCTTAGGCTGCACGCCATGACGAAGTCAGAAGTACTCATTATCATAGATCAGCCCAATGGCCAGCGATTTGCTTGTGGCTCAAACGTCATTCTCGACAGTTACAAGAACGGTAACCTTAGTCCTACCGAGAAAGACAAGACATACGAAGGTAGCACTATAATATCCCCCTATGACTCTGATATGCCTGGCGTTGAACCACTTGACAACACACCAGATAAAATCGACATCGACCAACGCCTAGCCAGTGTTTTGGGACATGAAACGACGACTGCTCCGGCAGCTAAGCCCATTAGCAGATGCAGAAGACATCTCCCCCTAAATGAAGTCTCAAATACTGTGCTACAGGCACCCACCCCAGTTAAGGATTTGCTTTTGAATAGGCCGATACCCAACTTACTGCACAGGAGAAAGAGGAAGTACCCCAAATCCAGAAGCAAAGCAAAATCAATTTCATTTCAGATAAGGACGTGGCATATTTTGTTCAACAAAAAGGAACTGAGCAAGAACACCACGAAGTTACAATATGAGACTAATGACTGAAGTTATTCAGTGAACACAAAGAAGTATAAACAAACTCTTTTATATTCTTTTTTTATTGTTGATTTTATTGTTTCACAACAGTATTACTCAGTGCACATATTTGTTGTGTTATATAATATGCTATGGGACTGTAAGTATTTCAATACAGAATTTTTCCATCAATCCAGTCAATCAATCATTTCTTTTTAACCAGTGAGCGGAACATTTGGAGTTAAAACTTTGAACAATAATAATTATTAACCTAATTAACTCTTTTTACACGTGAGAAATTCTCACTTCCTTTTTGTTTACTACAACAGTGTTTTTGCAGCAGCACAAACTTAGAAGTGTAGCCTACTATTTTATTTGAAAAAGAAATAAATTTTTGGAAGGAAAATCATAATGTTAAACTACAGCAACAGGGCTGCTGCAAAACACAGGTACAGATAATGCAATACCTGTAATTGCATTGAAGTTCTCCAGACATAAACTGTACTGGAATTATCGATAACAAATCCAGTGCCAAGAAGAGAACATTTACAAGTTAGGCTTACAATGGCTTTTTGCTGATTGGTTATACATGTAGGGATTAACATAACCAAACAAGATTCCTGTTTTTATTTTTTATGTTAATTTTGTGCTTGTGGTTTGCAATTCTTTAGTGAGATGGTACTTTAAAACCTTGCAATAAAAATATACACATACAGTATACAGACTACATACACGAATTCAAACATATTGATACATCAGATAATATAACTCCGAAATTAGAAAATTGTGAATAATTTTGATGTGCAAATACCTACATACACCTGTACCCTAAGGATGGTTATTGAGTATTTCAAGGGGGAGGGGGTATCAATCGCTGAAATATTTATGCAATATATGAAGCTAAACTGGAAATTCCAGGGAGGAGGAATTGTCCTAACCAAATAGCCATCCTTGGGGGGGGGGGGGGGTATGGATATTTTTAGAACCACATATTGATATTTTCTTTTTACTCCACACCGTACCTGTTAAATAATATATAGATTTAGCCAAGCCTAAAAGCGGAGCTCCACGATTATTATTTTCTTACTGGTATTGAAGAACACCGCACGGCTTTCCTTGCGCCAATATTTTATGTTTAGAGCAGTCAACGGGAATTGACCGCGGTTCAAAAACATCAAAACAATACAAGAAAACAATACAGTCGACGCGTGTGTTTCAGGGGCACCCAACGAGCCAAAGCAGTCAAAAGCGGTCAAGAAAGGCATTTTTAAGTACCTTATGGTGTTTGAAGTCTGTTTAAAGTGATGTTTTGGTTAGCTAGAAAACTTTGATCTGTTCGGATTCCCTAGCTGAAATGTTAATTGCCCGAAATTTTTAGGAAACAAAATCTTTCTTTGAGAAAATACTAGCTGAAATGAACTTTCTAGGGAACCTTTTTTTCTTTCCGAAAATGCTAGCTGACGTTTTTTACTGCCAAAAACAGCAATAACGAGCTTTCCGAAAATCTCAGGGGTTATGATTTCCACATTACGAATTTTTTAGGCCACGTTTTACTTACGAAAATCCGAGTACACTCTTAAATCAACGCCGAAAGCCTTAGGCGAACTACCCGCCGCCGAACAGATATCTACCGAAACTTGTCGTTGGGTGCCCCTGGTGTTTGTTCAAAAACAAACAATCACAGAATGATCAAATATTTTCATCCAACATCGTTGGACGAGCATGTTTGACGGTTTAGCCACCTCTCACAATAGTGCATTAAATGGCTTTCCATGTTTGATCGAAATCAAACATGTTCATCCAAAATTTCGCACTACGAACAAATGTTTGATCGTTTAGCCACCTCAACAAACAAATCGTGCACAAACGGTAAAAAGCAACCAAATGAGCCACGTAACGTCGAAAATTTCAGCAATAATATGCAAAAATCATTTTTTTTTTGGACTCACTTGGTCCCGTGTTTGGTCAAACATTGTTTTGCGTTTAGCCACCAAACGTTATGCTTGACAAACACTATAATGGAAGAAAATGTTTGATCCTTTAGCCGGGACTTAACAAACATATTTCATAGTACGTTAAGTTTAGACATAGCTTAAATGTCGTAGAAAAGAGAAAAACGGAAACAATCCTGATAGTTTGAATAGGTAATCGCATGGGGCCGAGTAAATATCACTTGTGCCAGTTTTCAGAAAGTTGCTGAAATTGCCCTCATCGCGCAAAACATAAGTGATACTAATCCTTAATTTTACGAGGATTCATTGCGATTACGTGTTAATAACATAAGGGCAAACGTTTCTTTCAGTTCTTAACACTGCAGAAACACAGACGCCGAAAAACATGTGCAGTCAGCCAAGCGGAGGAAAACACTCGTTCGCTTGTAAAACAACAAACAAACAATTCGACTAACTACTCTTTGTGCCCACAACGAGTAGACTGTTATTTATATCCAGTCGAGACAGAAATACAAGTTTCCTTCCTGAACAAAATTAACAACGATTAAACCAAATGCTAAGCTTCAATTTATTTAAGTTACCTGTGTTGTCGAGCTTTCTACCACTTGAAAATACGCATCGATCCACTATAGTAAAAACACGCATCTACAAAAATAGCAAACGGTTTGTTCAAAGAAAGAACTTCTTCCACCAAGTGTGAGCTACTCGTTCCTGCCATTAATGCCGGTGAGTTGTTAAGAACTTTCTTGGTGAGCTGCAAGATCTCGCGGTAAAGTGAACAAGCCCTGAAGCGTTAAATTATTTTGTTTTTCAACCACACAATTCGGGCGCCATAGAAGTGGATCCAAAAATTGAGGAATTTCCTGCGAACAACCTTTTGCTCTTCCATTTTCCAGTTGAAAATTCACCTTCCGGAGTATCTTTTAAGTTGTTCTTGATTTTTATGCCCTTCAGTTATGCGAATTAAGAGACAGAAACTGAACTTCGAAGATGATGTTGATTTGCTCAAAATGAAGACACCAACTGAATGTGAAATCTCGAGCTGCAGAAAGCGCGCGAAATATTAAGCCTCGTTGTGGCTTGGGTGTCTCGTTTTGGTTAAATTAACTTGACTTGAGCCTGCGATCCAATTGAAAACCATTACCTGGCCAGCGGTCAACTTCAAAAAAACAGCGGACCTCGATGAGCTCTAACTTGAGCCCGCGATATGGTCACGTGATACTGGTCAGCGGAAACCTTGTTTTGACAGGTGTCAATTAGCCATGACACGGATGCCCTATATCAAAGATCTACGCTGTAAACTAGGTGATCAGCTGGAGTATGGCCGCCATGTTGGATTATTATGATTATTATTAGGATATTATTAATTATTGGGCGACTCCGTCGTCGTGCGTACGCGCCCACGAGCAATACCGCTAGCCATTTTTACCATGAGAAAAGCAGTTGACGGGTTTCTATAAGTATGGTGCTCCGCCGGAGCTCCGCTATGAATCAATAAAGAAATTCTCATGTCTTAGCTGGCAGCTTAATAATTATTGCAGGAGAAAGGGCCACCTATTTGCAAGTCCTTGAAATAGAACTTTTTCTATGATTTCTTTAAGGCGTTCCAACACAAGTAATTGAGGTAAACCAAAGTGGCCCCAACTTCTGTAATCACTTCTGGCCGCCATTGTTTTCCCTTGGTACTATGAGCCTCTGATAATGTATTCCTTACTTGCAAATGGGTGTGGAGCTGAACACAAACTCCTTTGATACCAAATCACAGCAATAAGGGATAACACATTTGCGCAACGTTGTCAGTTAACTAAAACTATCAGTACCTTTTGCTTAATTGTCTTTTTCATTCTAATTAGTGCAATTTTATTCCACTGTGAATTTAAAAATAAAAAAAGAGTAATAAATTAAAGAAAACCTAAACGAATTCTGGTAGTAATAGCCAAATGACACTATCATGCTCTATAATTGCCTATTTGCCTTTTTACAGCAACCTTGAGCAAAAAAGAACTAAATGGTTTAAGGTAGCAAATGGGAGTCACCAGTTTTAACATGAAACTCAAGAGTTCATGAAGCAACACCATGAAGTCACTCACTTTGTCCCTCTTCTTCAACAACATATGCATTTTCTTGCTTAGCCTGCGATTGTTGCAGCTCTTCAAGAATCTCATTATAAAACATCACAAGGTTTTATATACTGTCATGATATATGTTTACATGTATCACAGATTGTTTCTATTCAAAAGTTTGTGATTAACCTCCAATTGATTGGTATTCAGAACATGTCTTAAATGAAAATGCATAATGTCAAACAATCCATGTAGAACAATCCAGTTCTTAATAAAATGTACCTTGGAGCAAGACCAGGTTGCAGTTGAAGTGTTCCATATGGGGAGATTTGAGCCACACACACACTAGTTAAGACGCTGATTTGAGCACGGTTGTCTTTCCGAACTGTCCACTTTTTGATGAGCACCTGATCATTGTCGATTGCAGTGAGGAGGTCTCCAGGAGGAAACTCAGGTACTGTCATTGTCAGGTAGTTTAACTAATTCCTGACTGTGCTGTGTCCACCAGCGGGATGTAATTTACAATTAATATTGAGTGCCAGCTTGCTCCGGGTCACTGAATATGCCAAGAGGTTGGTTGCAAATAGCAGAGGACTTACAAAGGAAGGTGACACCAATGAATACAGCTGATCGGTAGCTACAGCCCGCTCAAATGGCTTGGCATTCTCATGGCACAATGATTTGATAGCACAGGTCAAAACAGAGTTCCGCACTTGAATCCACCCATGTGGAGTCACTTCGAGCAGTGCAGGCAAATGTTTGTATGTTCGACAACAGGATGCAATGTCACTCTTAACATTTTCTTTCTCTGAACTAAAAATTGCAGAAGTTATTAGCATCCTGTCTTCTACAGTCAAATTCTTGATTCCTGCATCCATATTTTCTCTGTCCCAAAAAAATTAAATGCAAATGTTCTGAAAGACTTTCCGCACAAACCAAAGCCAACTCTTTGTCCATTAATTTAATATTTTGCATTAAATTTCTAAATTGTTGGCAACTGTCCATTTCATGTTCTGTCTCGCTTTCTTCGCCACTTTCAGTATCGCTTCCTTCCACTTTCTCACTGCAGGGGTTTTTTTGCTTTCTTTTTCGATGGACGTCCAACTTTTGTTCTTTTCCCTAAACAATAGCAGTCTTGTTCATCATGTCTTTTCCATAGAAATGGCTGCTTTGAGGTGGAAACCGAGGTTGGGTCTGTGGCGCCTCGTATTCTGTATAAAACCCTCTTGCACGCGGGGCATATGAGAGGAGGATGAATTCCACCATCCCCGTTGAAGTCCTGAATTTTGCGGGGCATATGAGAGAGGGATGAATTCCATCATTCCCGTTGAAGTCCTGAATTTTTTTCAGGCTTCTTTTCGCAATTGCATAAATTGCGTTCACAACTGCGAGGATCATTCTTCATTTGATTTCATTTCCGCAGTTCATATATGATTCATTTCATATATCATTCACACTCATTTCTTTCACGGGAACATATGAACCCACAATTGACCTGCTCCCAACGTCAGTGGCTTCATAGCTCAGTTGGTTAAAGCATCGCACCGGTAATCGCGAGGTCACGGGTTCGAACCCCGTTGAAGTCCTGAATTTTTTTCAGGCTTCTTTTCGCAATTGCATAAATTGCGTTCACAACTGCGAGGATCATTCTTCATTTGATTTGATCAACATTTATTTGAAATCTTGACCATAGCTCCAGCTTAATGGACTTTTTGTCCGCAACACCACATTTCCCCTTTACTTTATTTCCACAAAGACGACAACTAGTCTTCAGGAAAGATAAGTGTTCGTCCATGCGGATACACGCTATAGGAAAATAAAAATCAAAGTGTTATCATAAAGATTCTCGTCCCTATAGCTAGAGGCTTCGTTTTACTCAAAACGTCGTTTATACGCGGAAGGCCAGGGCATGGAACAAGGTGGCAAAGTAAAAACGATTTCCTATGAGCGACAAAAATTTCAGAGCTATGATACAACTTAGTAAATTCCTATTTTTACCGAAGCCTTCAACTTTACATCACCTAATGACCTCAATAACTAAATTCATCAAAATGAAACATGCAATTGCGCTTCAAAACTGCCACAACGATCATATTAGAATAAAATTATGCAAATTGCAATATCTACAAAAGGCTTCACAGTGGGAATGGCGCCGAAATTACAACATGTCAGATTTTTAAAGATCGTGCACAGGAACTAAACTATCGTGCACATGGATTTTTTTTTGCATAAGCAACAGGCAAATTTATTCTAGTTTCTAAAGGTAATTTTTTCGAAAAGCAGAAAATTCACTAAAAACCTGAAATTTACGTGTAATCAAAGACAATTCCACTTCGAAAGTATCCCAGGACAACCGTCGACTGCACTTTCAGTGCACATTTTGCAGCTCAGTAGAGAAAGAAGCCATCTTTGTTTCGTTCCAACGTGTGCCTCGGTTGTCTCTTTACCATCACGCTTAGTCTCATGGGATAGATACAAAGGGCTTAAACGTCAGGGCCGCAAAGACGATGTGCTTAGTCTCATGGGATAGATACAAGGGGCTTAAACGTCAGGGCCCAAAGACGATGTGAATATTGATTCTTCTTTGTGGAGTCCAGGGGCCATTACTAGTGACGTCATCAGATATCCAGAAATGGATATCCACCGCACTCGAGTTTTTAACTTAGTTTGAAATTAGTCCGATTTTCTCCCAAAGTAAAGAATTTTTTACATGTTAAATTTCATACAGTTCTGATGGCATCTGATGGCATGTTGTTGCTGATGGCATGTTGTTGCTGTTTCACAGTCAATTCAACGACTGATGGTGGCTTGTACCTCATGCAAGACTAGATGTCCTTACCCACATCCACGATTTGTGTCTCGGGGAAAGGGTGGGTCAACAATAGGGGAAGTGGGGTGAGGTACTGCATAAAGACTGTCTCTAGGTTTTAACTTTACATTTTTTTTCCTTTTTTGTCAAAATAATGTAAACATTTCGGCGGAAGCCGTAAAAATACAACGTCTAGTGCAATTTGCGCAGTCAGTCCTCCAGATCAAAGAAGTACAGGTACAGGAGCAGGATCGCAAGGCACAATCGGATCCTTCATGGCCGAGGTTCTGTTGTCTCTACTTTTTCTTCCAGAAGAATGTATGCGTCACCACAACAGCTTGACCACTTTCTTCCTTTATAACCAGCGCCCACATTGTGCAAGACTTGCCATTTGGCGAGAAAACGCTCAAGTTGTCTACGAAAGAAGAGATTGCAGTGCCAAACGTAATCCGAACATTAATCCCCGAGCGAATAGTGCAGCAGTATAATACGTTTTGTCGTGAGTCAGGTTTCGTACCGATGGCACGTAGTACACTACTCTCAATTTTAAATGTCTGCTCGGCGTCTACAAGAAACTCCCTTTCGCTCCCGCCCTCCCCATGGGATGGGCCCACAAGTGATCTCGCGCCAGAAGTACTCGTTTTTCTACTAAACAGAAAGAGTACATGAGCGCCAAATTTCAGATCACAGAGCGCACTGGTCGTAAAGCAGATCCTGCAAGTGTGGCTATACCTATGTGGAAAGCGAAGGATGTCAATGGTGGACGGCTCTTTAACAGTACCGAATTTCTTACTGCGCAACAGGTTGCTAACTTTTTTTCCCGTTTATCTGCGAAGAAAACCACCGCCGAGGATACGGAAGACGATGACAAGGATGAAGGTCACACTGCTCACTTATAACATGAAAACCATTTACAGCAGATGAGAGATAACATTGTAACAAGCATGTCCATCCAAAATGCCCATGCAATCGTTTACGATTCATTTAACATCTGTGACCTTGTGCAAAAGTCTAAACTTGCTTCGTTTGCGATAAAAAATGCTGCAGGAAATTTGTTCCTTATGTGGCCTTGACATTTCTAACTATAAGATCAAGCGAAAGCAGCCTTATATTAACATCCTTTGAGACCTTCTAAAGGGCTGCAAATGTCAACTTGGCAGCTTACAATGACAGTAGATGTTTTCCCAGATGAAGCTTCTTCGTTTCGAGTTTCAAAAATATTTGTTATCAGTACCAGGTCTAGGTGTAAGGCAGGAAAACTTCATCATTTGTCTTTTTGACGTATCTTCTTAAGTTATTGGCCCAAATAGTGTTTGTTTAAATTCACAAAAAGTGACATTTAGCACAGCAGAATTAATATTTGTCCTTTATTAACGCACGTGCAGGGTTACCCACTTGCAGCCTGGAAGTTTCACCTGTGCTGATGAGAAGAAAACATGTACACAAATTTTCTTTTAAGTGATCTTTTGATTTGATAATGCAGGCGTCTAGAAGAAAAATTAAAATCTTTAGCAAAGCTACAAATTCTTCATTTTCAAAAATTTTATATAAAGCATGTTTTACGTGTGCGCATCCTGGATCCTAGCAGCTGTAATCTGATATTATTGAAGGTAATTTGCATACTGAGTCACAAAACGTTGGCGGCATGTAGGTTAGGGCGCTTTATCCTTCAGCTTGGCGCTTCTTCGGTGTTCAGTAGCATTTTGAGACAAAAGTTGAGCAGGCAGATGAGAAAGAGAGGATTTGTTACGTTTTGAAATAACATAAACGAACTTCGTTGGAAAGCATGCGTGTTGGTTGAGTCACAAACAGTGTTTACAGAATGACAAACTTGAAAAGATGGCGACGGGAAACATTTTCAGGCCGTAAAACTTGTCCTTAAACAAAGATTAGGGTAAGTACTTTAACATTTATCACTTTGTTCGTCAAGATTACCAAGACTTTTTAGGACAGAAATTTCATAACCTTCTCCTGGTCCACTGATGATTGTTATGCATATGTCAAAGATGGCGTTACTTTATGTTGTCTGTAACATGATTTTCAAATAATTTCAGATAAGCTAAAAATGATTTCCCCAAAATAAGTTTTACCTAAAATGAAAGTTTGGTGCTTGTAGTGTTTTCACCTTCTATCTTAAAAAATTCTGATCAAAGGCACATGATGAAAATCGTCGCTTTTTTCAACTACCTCTCGTGTGTAAACAACAGGTTGCTGCACGCCTTAGCTTCTTATAATTAGTCAGATTGTTGTAATTCTAAAAGTGTTATGTATTTAGGCCAAATACGAGTTATACTTAAAATTTTAGCAATATGCTTTTTTTCTAGCGCGGTTGTTTTGAAACGCGAGTCAAGCGAATCATAGTGAATTTCAACCCTGTTTTTGGCTTGCATAATCGACGGCGGGGCTTCAACGGTTTACCCCGTTTTTCTCGGAAACGAACGGATCTTTCGAATAAAAAACTACATAGCGTTTTTATACTTACTTAGGTCTACCAATATGCAAAAGAAGAGCGATTTTGATTTTTTGAGCCTTGCCACGAATCGGCGATTTTGGTCGATTTTTGCATGGATTCGCTCTTAACCTTCATACCACTGAGGTCCTCATTCTTTAAATTTATCAGCCTATATCATTGTTGTTTGCCACTGGGCTTTCCAAGGAATACTTCTTTGCTGAAATGATGCTCGTCGTGGTCCTTATTTCCATATGATAGAAGTAAATGTTTTATGTTACAATTACAACAGAAGAAAAATAGAAGGAGCATTAATAATTTATAACAGAAGCAATACAAACTATTCTAACTACAAAGGCTATAGGGACTAAATAGTTAAATTATAATGAAAAAGCAATCTATTGACAAGAACGTCCGCTTATTTAATGAGACTTTGCTAGAAATTCTTTTGTCTTGTTTTTCTAACTTACTATGTATGGAGATTATTTATGAAATGAGTCGACGTCTCTAGTGTCTATCCGGTAATTGTTCAACATTTGTAAGCTTGGGGTCTGCAGTCTCGTAGACTGTGAGAGTGTACGATACATGTACGTTACATGTATGTTACATGCCCAACGTACTTTACACTTCGACAGATAGTTAAACCGCATGACATCCGCAACTCATTGAGGTTGCTCACGACAAATACTCTGTCAGGCCTGCTCTGATTGTAGGTCATAAACTTGAGTTTGGTTTATCTGTTCCAATAATATATGGGCGCCATGTCAGCATGTTATAGAAGTGCTTTTTCACTTCTAAAGTGAGGGCACTGGGCTCGTTCGTTGTTTGAGGAGCAACATGTACATCCAGAGTGAGAGATATTCAGTAAAATCTCAATCAGCTACTTGAAATGCTCTATTTTAATGATCGTGCATTAGGTATTTCTTCCAAAAATAACCCACCTTAATATTTAACTGTCCATCCCTCAGCATGCTCCGACTGAATAGGCCATTTCCGAATTACCTTTGACCTCTTTTTCAAAGCGAGTCCTGGTGCGCATCTTTTCATACGAAAATTACCTTCCATTCACATGCAAATTTAACTCATTTTCATATGATTGGAAACTAATTTTCATATGTAAAGATGAGCACCAGGACTCGCTTTGAAAAAGAGGCCAAAGGTAATTCGGAAATAGTCTATTATATAAAACCATTGCGGTATGAACCAACGCTTTCCTGTCACACACCTCCTTCTGGAAGACAGTGCTGCTGGATGTTTATAAATAATAAACTTTCGTCTTCTCTAATTCTTTTAATTCTGCCGAAAGGTCTGTTATTAACTTAAAGTATTATTTATTTTTGTGCCATTTTAATTTTTGTGTTAAAGATGCCTTTAAATTATTTTTGTATTCCATGTTCCGGTGGTGTTCCGAAATGTTCCTTGTTCCCTGTTTTATAGACGCCCTGACAGGACGGGTTGTAACTCATCGAGCCAGACAATAAGTCCAAAAGAAGACTCGAGGCACCCAATTTATATTATTTTATTTTTTATCGATTTAAAGCTCGTCTCAGACGGATAAATTCTATCTAGTATAACTTAGTCCATTGCCTGTCTTGACAACTGATCAAGGTGCATTTATCTTGAAGCTATATGCACAACAGAACAATGGGTCATATGTTCTAAGAAGTGAAAAGATAATTAAAATATACACTAACGTTCTCATTTTATTTCAATCATCTGACAGATTTACAGTCAGACAATCTGTTTTGCCAGCTGTATCATGTGAAGTTTTTATTCAATAACTCGACTCCTTTTCGTACCAGGTCCATAATTTCATATTTTAACAACCTGAATGATGTAAATATAACGTAGAGGAAAAGGAAAGTAACTTCATATAACTAAGCAAACATACTGCTTTTTAATGCAAAAAAAAAAAAACTGTTTCAGCTTGCCAGATTCAAGCAATCGGTGTGGACAGCAGGCACGAGATCCCACGCGACAGCCTCACAGCCTCGTCATCAAGACCTGGCAATGTACCTGATAAAGGTCGACTGTATGGGGATGGTGCGTGGTTACCCAGCAGTAACGATGACTCCAAAGACTACTTCCAAATTTACCTGCAGTACGTGTTCATCATCTGTGCTGTTGCGACTCAAGGAAATCCGAAAGCTGATCAATGGACAACAAAGTACAAGCTACTCTTATCACTGGACAGCACAATGTGGATGACTTACAAAGAGAACGGTGCAGATAAGGTTAGTAATGAAAGCATTCAACACGGTCTTATAATTCGCCTGGAATTCGTGATCTAAATGCCCCTAAAATGTTCTGTAAATTAGTTACTTGAAGGCTGTTTGTGCATAGAGACTCTGATGTTTTATAGAAGGTATGCTCAGGGTTGGAAATTAGCACTAGCCCGCTTGCCCTTGCCAATGTAGAATCCGCCAAGTAAACAAACGTCATTGATAACTCGCCCAGATGGGCATGTGCTATTTCATATTAGTTGAAGAAGTCTGAAGAAGTTTGATCTAGATTTTCTTAAGGTGCGTATTGGTAATGAATTTATTTATATATATATTTTAATAAGTCAGGGCGTACCGACTCATTAATTGTAATCTTTAGCACTTGTAGTTGTTTCAGCGCTCAGGGGCCCTCTTTTGGGGATTCTGTTATTTTTGTGCTAGCCATGTCATTCAAAGGCCCTTTGTTGGGAAATTGTTACTTATTGTTTAAGGTTACCGTGTACCTTCAGGGGTGTCTCTAATCTAAGTGTTGTAGCGGCTCCCGATTACATCCCAGATACCATAAACCGTATATCAAATTAAAGCTATTTGAACTAGCTATTTGAATATTTCATTAATTTTGTGAGAAAGTGAACTACTGAACGCTCCGTCGAGTTTAAACTCGAAGGTGTAAATTAACGTTTGAAAGCTACAACTAAATGTGATTTTTGTATTTAGGGAAATTGATATTTTTCTCGAAGTCTGGAAACCAGACGCTAAAAAAACGTGTTGGGGTTTTCCTTTATTCGACTGTGTTCAAAAGTTACAGCGCATTTCAAATTCGCTAGAAAAAGAGACGGAGAGGGCGCACGGAAATGGCTCTCAGCGAAAAACGGTTTTGAATTATCTAATTCCCCAACAAATTTTTGTTGAAGATAAGTTAATCTAGCGGCTGTCCAAATTTGACCGCAATCGAACAAATCGCCCTTGAGTTGTAACTCTTGAAAGTTTCCTCTTCAAGACAAAAATAAACTTTGAGAAAACAGCGCTTAAAAAAAATGTTCACTACACAAACAAACACCGCCCGCAAACACCTCTATCGACGATCGGCCAATCAATTTACGCTAACTTTTCTTCCGGTCACCTACTGTGGAAATTTTGCGCGTAATTTTATCTGCACGCAAACTCTCATGCTACAAACAGTTCACTGGTTTATCATTTTGTTACATATCCTCCGGCTTTGACTAAGTTTACCTGACCCATCGTCATAGCCGAAAAACTAAAAGCGCACAACCTTCATGAAGCAAAGCAACTTTTTCACGTGCGATATTTCCCGCGAAAATCGCTCCGGTTGGCTGCATTCGCATTAGCATATTGTCCATGTTTACATCCGGTGCATATAGATTTTTCCCAATCTCTCGGCGACTATTCACTCGTTTTGAATTGTGTTTTTTTTGCTTGAAAGATCACAGTAAAAAGTTCATTTTTATGGAGAAAAATAAAAATCCAAAATTTTATACCCTGAACGTACACGGTAACCTTAAGGGCCCTCATTAGGGATTTTGTTATGATACTGACAGGTATGTTGATTCAGAGGCCCTCGATGGGGAACCTGTTGCGCTGCGACTATTACATAACATTTATCACTAGTTCTATTATTTTTGTTATTTCACATCCTGTTAATTTACCGTAGTTTTTTCATACTCTTTGTACACCTATTGTTTTTCGTTTCGTTTTCGTTATCACTATCATTGTCTGAGTTACGTAAATTGTATGTAATTTGTAACCATTGTTGTAAAAGCGTATTTAAGTCGTAGGTTTTTAATATTCTGTTTGTAACTGACGAAGGTCGAGAGACCGAAACGTTTTTATTCATAAATTTTTAAAGTTTCTATCTTTTTTGAACCAAAAGTTGTCCATTTTCGGTCTCTTTTTGACTGGTTTTTATTATTCGACTGTGAATCATCAGTGATTCTCTTGGTTCTACATCTTTCGTTGGCCCAGGAAGCTCTTCAACCGTCCGTCTATATATACACAATCACAAATGAAGATAACCCACATGTTTTGTTCCACACCTATGTTTCGATGAAGACCACTTTATGTGGTCGAAATATAGGTGTGGAACAAAACATGTGGGTTATCTTCATTTGTGATAGTGTATGTTTCTTCATGAAGATTAACTGTTTGTGACTGATGCTTGTGAAGAGTGTGGAAGTGTGGAACAAAACATGTGGGTTATCTTCATTTGTGATAGTGTATGTTTCTTCATGAAGATTAACTGTCTGTGACTGATGCTATATATATATATATATATATATATATATATATATATATATAATAATGTCAAAAACATCCACTGTCGTGGTTGTGTCTCCAGACGAATTAAAATAATAGCCAAGAACTGGAAAATACGACTTTGCCAATATTTCGTCTTTATTAAAAGACTTCATCAGGGCAACTTCATCAGTTGCCCTGATGAAGTCTTTTAATAAAGACGAAATATTGGCAAAGTCGTATTTTCCAGTTCTTGGCTATATATATATATATATATATATATATATATATATATATATGACACCAATAAGGTGTCCGTGTTATGGAGGTCATGACCCGTGCAAAAATACGTCCTGCCTGGGCCGGCCTGGACCGACCTGGGCCTGGGCCATAAAACGTTGACAGGGTTCCTGGCCCAGGCCAGTCAAACATGGGTTTATGTAGAATGCAGCTGGCCTGGGGCAGCCCTGCCTTTACTTGGCCAGCCGATATTGCAGTGTACTTGTTAAGAAAGCTTTTACTGGCCTCAGCTGGCCCTGACCAGCTTAAGTCAGCATATGCTGGACTTTTAACTAAGTGGGAAGCCTGTTCCATGTGTTCAGATTGTGGCGAGCAGCAAAGGTTATTGCAATAATGAAATATGTTGCAGTGAGTGGGAAAGACGAGGACAGACTGGGGAGAGGGGGTCTCATGCAATTCTTCACAATTTTTATCCTTATTTAGTAATTAGGAAGATATTGGTTGTTTACCACTTAGCAAAAAAATCCGGAAATTTTGGTTGGAATGTAAATGACAAGCCTATTTTGGTTTTCCCCAAACGGAAAATTTCTTGGGAAAACGGAATTTCTTGAAAGGTAGTCCAAAATTCCTAAACGGAAATGTGCGTTCTATTTTCTCATTTCTACCAGTTCCAGGCCTTTGAGCTTGGATTGCTTTGTAAACCCGACGTTGGGAATGTTTGTGTAAATGGAACACGCACGCCCCAAGGAA
Source organism: Pachyseris speciosa (assembly GCA_016490735.1). NCBI lineage: Eukaryota > Metazoa > Cnidaria > Anthozoa > Scleractinia > Pachyseridae > Pachyseris > Pachyseris speciosa. Next base: position 69,220 of record JAEMWC010001161.1, on the reverse strand, counting down.
ATTTTCATTTTGATGTTTGATGCGTACCGTTTACTGCAACAGTCGACGAACTGGCCTTCCCATGTTAATGGTAAACAACTATTTTCTAAATGGTGTGTTTTCCTCGTTTGCGTCTATCAAGTAAATGCTAATATTCTGGGAGCAAAGAGTTTCCAACAGTAAAAGCATGGACATAATTATGCCTTGTGTGTAAACATCTGCTGGAGAAGCATTTGACGGCTGAATTTAACCTCAACTTTCCATTCCAAAGTGTTAACTACATAATGCTTGATTTGTTCTGACTGAAATTTGTTCGATCTACTTAACCATGTCTTCATAAAACGTTGACAGGGTTCCTTTGTTTGTTTCCCTTTCAGGCAAGGATTGTAGAAAAATAGATAAGGTTACTTAGAATTAGGCAAGCCACTAGGGATACAAGAAATAGACATAACTTACTGCACTGCTTGAAAGATTCCAAGTCATAAAAGAATGTTGAGAACGGTCGTTTAAAATACTTTAGGGAAAAGAAACAAACTGTTCTTGTAGATATTTGAACATTTATTTGCACTGTAACCTTTCTTGTGCAACTCACATAAAACGCTCAATAAATGTTCGTAGCGCTTTCAGCAAATAATTCATCCACTGCTTCCACTGGCAAACAAAAAAACTTACACAGTTTGTTGGCTGATCCTGTTGTAAATGGTAACTCCTTGAAAAGTTCCTCTATACACCGTTTTGCTTCCAAAGACGCAAGTTTGATGAAGTGACAGAGTGAAGTTAAGAAGCAACAAGTGAACTGATTTTTGCTCATTTTCGAGTTTGACTGTTGCAGTAGTTTTTCTTTCACTTGGACCACTTAAAGTTGATAAAACCACTCAAAAATGCTTCCTTTCGTCTCTGAGTACTTATATAAACCATGTGTTTCTTCACGGAACCTCCTGTTTTCCCAATTAATCCATCGCAAGATCGCCTTGAACTTCCCCCGAAAACTTCAGTCCGCCATGTTGAATTTGAAAAAGCTAGTTCCCAGGAAAGCCGTGAGGCCATTAACGCAAGCGCAACTCGACTTTAACGTCACATAGCGTGTGTAAACAATGCGAAATAATAATAATAATAACAATAATAGTAATAATAATAATATAACAATGATGACTTTATTAACGGCATTTCCACTAGGTGGCTCTTCATCCGTTAATATTTAACTAAAGTTAATGACAATTAAAACAAACCTAGGAAAAACTCTGTTAAAAACGCTAAGTAGTTAATATTTACACTGATAAATGATAACAAAAAATTGCCTAAAAATAATAAATAAATAAATAAATAATAATAATATTAATAATAATAATAAATAAAAATAAAAAAATTAAGAATAGTATATGTACAATTTATAATTGTGTCACTGCTTAAGGTTCCCCACACGAAAGATGTCTCTTCACACTACGACAAAAGGAGTTATACTCAGTTATGTTTCTAATAGCTACAGGGAGCTTATTAAAAGTGGTTGCTGCCGAGTGCTGAAAAGTTCCCGACTCTCTCGGAATAGAAAGGAAAGGCGCAATCGAAGATCTTAACCTATAAGCACTGACCATGTGTAGATTTAATTTAAGATATTCAGGAAACGTTTCATCGTATAGCGACTTATGAGTTAACTTAAGTATATTTAGTTCAATGTTCTTATTCACTGGAAGCCAGTTCAACTTTGCAATGTCCTCCACTCCTGCGAACCTTCTTGTGACAAATCCAGCGCATGCATTTTGTAGCTTTTGGAGGCGCTTCATTTGAAATGCTTTGAGGGAGTGAAAAACAGAGCATGCATAGTTCACTTTAGAGAGGACCAAGCTCTCTGCCAGGTGTTTCCTCACGTGAAAAGGGGCTAGATTTTTAAGCCTGCGAAGTACTTACAATGTCCCGTATGATGAACTTAACACATGATATACATGCGTCTTCCAGGTCAAGTGCTGGTCCACGTGTACACCCAATAGCTTTGTGCAAGAAATCCGTTTTAGTGGAGTATCGCTACAAGCGATAGGGAGCTTTCGTTCTTCTAAACTGTGATGTCGCACCATCTGTGGGGTGGAAATAAGCATCCAGTTTGTCTTGGAGGAATTCAAGGCCAGATTGCAGCTCTTAGAGTAGTCCCTCAGGCTTGTAACTGCTTTATTTATGCGATTTGCTGAAGAATCGAGATCACATGGTTTCGAGTGGATGTAAAACGTCGTATCGTCAGCATACTGATAACAGTCACACTGTAGCTCACTCTGGAGGTCGGTGACAAAGAGGTTGAAAATGACCGGACCCAGAATTGAGCCTTGAGGAACTCCGAATTCCACTGTTGCCGTATCGGACTTCATGTCATCAATTTGCATCAGCTGTCTCCTATGAGTTAGATAATTATCCACAGTAAAAAGTATTTCGAGAACCCTAAGCTGTGCATCTTAGAGATCACCGATCTAAATTGGACGGTATCAAAAGCCTTGCTATAATCTGCGCAGACCATCAGTGTTACCTCTTCTCTGCTTGATGCCCGTATTAGAGCGTCGCGGATCCGCAGTAGGACAGTAATTGTTGAATGTTCTTTCCGGAATCCTGATACTGTAGGACCGAGTCACGCGTCCTCATCAATGTAAACAATGAGCTGGTTGAGCACCAAGCGCTCGAACACTTGAGATAGTGTCGGTAGAATTCAGACCGGACGGTAATCAGCGTCAGACAAGGGTTCATCAACTTTAGGAATAGGAGAGATTCGTGCTATCTTCCAGAGTTTGGGAAAACTTGATGTTACAATACAGCGGTTGATTATATATGTTAAAGGACCTGACATGTCTTCCTTAGCCAGTTTTACAAATTTCACCGGAATCTGATCTGTACCAGTTGATGTATCGCAGCGAATTTTATCAATTTCTTTCTCCACTTCCATTGGGGAGACACAGTGCAGGTTAAAGGGATGCGAGGTTCGATGACACTCAGAAAAAGAGTTCACAAGGTCTATTAGATCTGATCTTTTATCCGGTTTGGTGCCTAGTGTTCTCTCGTTTGTATTTAAGAAGAACATGTTAAGTTTATCCGGGTCCGCCTGAAGAGGTTTAGGACTAGGGTGGAGGATACGATGTACTACTCTCCACAGATCCTTTGGTCGCTTGGATGAGAGAGCATTCATAACAAATAGCCGTTTAGACTTATTAATCACAGATTTAATCCTATTGCATACAGCTCTAAAAGCAACCCAGGAGTTATCATCACTGTTCTCGTTATGAGCCTTATGACGCAATTTATCTCGCACCGCTTGCAGGTTGCGTATCTGATCCAAGTTCATCCACGGTGCAGGTGGGCGTGTCACTTTAATCCTTTTAAGGGGTGCGTGTCTGTCAATGCACTCGCCGAATAGCGTATTAAGGCCTTGCACCATATCGTCTGGTGAATCCAAGCCGTATACAACTGACAGAGGCAACCCGGCACAGTCCTTAACAAATTCTTCCGCATTCAAATTCTTCTCCAATCTAACCCATTTATACCGCGGCTGATAGTGAGGCACGCGCACATTAACACACGCAAATATGCCCTCATGATCACTAATTGACCCCCCAGGTATTACATCCGTGGCAGTAATACAACGGCGATGATTTGTAACAATGTGATCAATTAATGTCTTAGACGTTTGCGTAATACGAGTTGGCTTGGTCACATGTTGATGACATCCAAAAGCATCAAGTATGGACTGATCCTGGTTTGTATAGCTATTCGAATGTTTCAACATATCGATGTTTGTATCGCCAATTAACAAGAACAATCCGTCCCAGGAGACAGTAAGATGAGCCAACAATGTCTCAAAAGCGTCCAACCAATCCGACGGGCTCAATCCGATACGCTCCGATCTATAGATGACTCCGATCAGAGCCTTGCTATACTTATTGCGTCCTGGAACTTCGATCCATATGTGTTCCATCTCCGATTGAAGTTGCTCCATATCCTTTCTCCGTTTAAATCGAAGATAATCGCAGATGTAAGCCCCGACGCCGCCGCCTCGAGTACTTTCACGGTTTCGAAACAGAGCTGTGTAGCCAGGTAGTGTAACATAATCAAGAAGGGATGGGTTATTGCGCAGCCAGGTTTCATTGTACTAATATCCATCGGAAGCTGCGAGACTAGGACTTGAACCTCGTTGAAGGAGGAGACCATACTCTCGGTACTAAAATGCATTATGCTAAGGTCCTTAGGGTGTTTTTGTTTTCAAATTTCCGAGATTTGCAGGCTGGTGATATCTAGCGCAGAGTCGTCCAACTCTTCAAGCGTATCAAGATATGGGCAGTTGAAAAACGGTAGAACAGAAAGCAAACACTTAGGACATGTCCATGCAGACGCGAAACCTTTCACATTCAAATCGGTGCACTTCATATGCTGACCAAAGCAAACCTCACACGCGACGCTTTTTTGATTTTTCCCGATGGTTTTGTCGCAATTATCACATTAAAGGCCAACGGGTACCCTGTGTGCATTCCTAGAGGTCTTTTGTTTATTTCCAGCACTTTGCATTCCTGAGCCGCATTTCGCTGGACCAGGATTCAGTGAAATATCACCCGACCGGATTAAAACTTGATAAGAAGCCGTCGAATTTGAATAGTATAAAATTCTTGCTTTGGATCTCTTTGTCTTCCGTTGTGTGTTAAAATTCCAGGGGTCAAAGATTTGTGTTACATTCACGGGCCATGGCGCTGAGAGCAATAGGGCATTGTTATTGCAATCAGACCCATTGTTAGTTGAAATTTGCAACTTGTCATCGAGAAACCAGTGCGTCGTCCAAGAGCTTTCCAAAAACCTCCTTGTAGGCAAAGCAAAGCCTCCGTCGAGATGTAAGTCGGTTCCTGAGATCCATCCATCAGTTAGGAGCAGTCCATTGTGCTTAAAATTGAGAAAACAGCACAAGAATAGGAGCCAGAGGGGCAAGATTAGGGACGTCTTGAGTACACGTCCGACCCTCATTCTGCATTACTCATTAATTGTGTGATTTTACCTTCCACCGCGTGGGTTTGAACAGATACAGAGGAATTTTATGGACTCGACTGCATTATACTGCTAAAAGGTTCGATTCCCCAGGATTTTACGACTAAAACACATCAGTTGAAGTGACGAAAACGGACAGACATATAGCTCATAAGCCACAAAATGTCCCAGGCTGTCTAGAGAGAAAGTTTAGATGTTGAAATGCATTGTTTGGATCACAGATAACTCGACTCAACATCGCTCGTCAGATGTTCGAATTTTTCATTTCCGATTCTTTATCTTCTGTTTTGTATCTTTGCCTCATTGTTCCTTAGTTCTGAACGGCTAAAGTTCTAAGCATAAGTTCATTTGCGTGTGATTTGAAGGTCTAGAAGTCATAATTCCTGAATCGTCTGTTCATCACTTTCAAACTCGAAGGCATCGTTTGATTTCTTTAAATCAGATCTTTCGATTGCAACAAGTTTCTGTCAATGAAGTTAAATTATATCGACTGTTCATATGAACGTCACTGACATTAATAATAAACCTTGCGTGGAATTTATTTGAAAAATGGCAGTCACCTTTTCCACCATGCAAAGAATGTTCCCTTAGACTTCAAACACTTTGAACCATTCTTTGACTTCTTTCGACTAAATCAAAACCTTGAGAATCCTTGTAAAGCTTTAGAAGATTGGTTTAAGCCGGTTCCCAGAATTGCTGTTCAGCACTTTAAGATTGTTTCAAATTTAGTGAGTTGTTAGAAGCACTTTAGCAATAAAAAGTACAATTGTTGTGACTGAAGCTAAATGTGTGTTTTCATTTCTAACCCAAGGGTTTTGGCCAGTAACTGTCCCTAGTTCACTGAGATTACTCCTGGAAGAGTAGCCCCCAAAATAGCTGAAGGTCGTAAGATGGCCAGTGGCCGGCCTCGGCCAGGCCATGCCATCCTGGGCTGGCCAGATATCAAGCCAGTTTTTCAGAGATGAGGGCTGGCCTAGGCCAGCCACTCATTAGCATTTTCGGCATTAGCATTTTTGAAAAATGTTAATTTTGGGCCGGCCCAGGCTGGCCAGATTGGGCCGGACTGGGCCGGCCCAGGCCAGCCCAGGCAGGACTCTTTTTTGCACGGTGAGTATAAAGCCATTTGTACAGCCCCAGTACAGTCAAACAATGCACTTTTAGTAAGAATTAACTCTAATCTTATACCCAGATCTCTTGTGGATGAAGCCGAGGGTGAGATCTTGTCAGATCCGATTTGATCACTTGACCGCCTGTCAGGGATGTGATAGCTAGGCGATGTTAGAGCGCATGCGTGAAATAAATCTCAACAGCTGCCTTATCGAACAATTAATTTGGTAGTCTAAGTCTGCTGTGACGTTTTTGCTCAGAAATGTAATACAAAAACAGCTGGAGGCATTGAGAGTGGTTGCGCAGCAAAATAGAGACATCTTAGCCACCCTTCCATATATCAGCTTATACCGAATGTAACTGTGTAGCTTGTTGTTTCATGGCATAAATTATTTGTGCTCGATAACAATTATTGTGTCACTGTTGCCACTTTGATGATGAATCAAGAAGAAAATTAAGAAGCAAGGACAATGAGTTGTTATTATCAAGGTCAGCTGTTCGGGGGTGGACGAAGACTTAGGGATTAATGTGCAAGGTAATTCTGTTGCAAATGTGTATACTGGTATGTGCCTGGACGTGGTAACATCGTGTTTACTCATCCAGAAGTGCTTGTCAGTTGTAAGAAATGCATATCAGATGTCCATTAAAAAAAACGTAGTCTCTGTTTTGCACATGCCATGAAGCGCACTACATCTGGGAGTGCTCACTGAACGATTTCAGCAATTTACTCGCACTATGAGCCACAGTTTTATGAAAATTCCATGCATTTTCTGTGAATACCCCGTGAAAGCCATTTAATGGCCCATGAAAACTGCAAAATGTAATTTCATGGGCTCTTTTGTGGCCATGAATTTTCCATGAAAATGTAGCATTTTATTTCATGACCCATGAATTTGGTAAGGAGAGACATTAGTAAGCCATGAATTTACCATGAAACTCATCACATTATATATTTCGTGGCCCATGAAAGTCATGTTTGGGCTTTCATGGGCCATGAAAATGGCTGGTGGTGTGGTCTTCGATTTCAAGGGCCATTAATAATCCATTAAACTCGACACAAAGTCTTTAATGATTCTTGAAAACATAATTTTCATGGCCAATAAAAAGATTTTGTTTACATCACTGATTTCATGAGTCATGAATTTTCCATCATTCTAGGGCTTAAAAGGTGGGATTCACGAAAATTCACCACACATGCCATGAATAAATTATAGTTGATACAGACTTCAATTTTAAAACTAAACCTTTAAAATTTTATCTATTAAAACTGAAAGGCATTCAAGAAAGAACAAAATTAATAGATGTCACTACCTTGCATCAAAATTCAAGTCAACAGATCATAGACCATTATAAAGGTGTTAGACTTGTAAACCTGTACCAGAACAAATACCGGAGTGGTACTGGGATGACAATAACAGTAAGTAGAATAAAAATGAAACAATGGACAGTAACAAGTGACCAGAAGAATAAATTTTAATACGAAAGAAACATGGTGACCGGATTAGGTGTAGACCACACTAAGGGGTGGATCTAGGAGTTTTCAAGGAAGGGCCCATAGTGTCACACCTAGGGTACTTCCCAGATTGTCATGTCAACAGCGATGCTGTGTTTTACTGAAAGTGACAATAATTTTGTCTGGATGGGTGGTAAGCTTAGAGGGAGGGACAAGCTAACCATTTTCATGAGTTGTTTATACTGAACGAAACTTCTCATCATAAAACTTCATCAGCTGAAATATCTTATCACAGTTCCATTCAAACAAAGATGATTCCTCATAATCACAAACAATACTTACAAGACTTTTTTATTTTGTAAATTTACGGCCTGATTTTTCAGCAGTCTACAAAGGTCTTTATAACACCACTTTATAGGGGTGACACAATTACTGGTAGCCCAGTAGTTTCCATTGTGGCCAAGTCATGCAAATTAGGATAAAACCAAATGCTTGGAATCTCTTACCATATCTGGGAATGTTCACTGATCCAGTTGGGAATAACTTGGAATTACTAGGAATTCCCAAAAATTCTAAGACTAAATAGAAATCGCATTTGAAATTGCTAGGAATGTCTGGGCATCAATGGTAAACTGAGACATCAAAATGCAAATTTGAGCAATTTATGGCCAATCAATATCTACCACTTTAAATTAAAAAAGACTGTGATTGTGATTCTTTAAGACCAAGAATATCATTCTTTCAAGGAAACAAATTTATGATTATGACAACATAGCCCTAATAAAGACAAAGACAATTACATATAATAAAATACAATCCTAACAAGTCACACATTTACTCAGTGAATTATCCGAAATTTACAACGTCCTTTGAAATGAAATGAACGTAAGACTTAAAAAGCGAGCGGGAGTTAGCGGTGGATTTTTCTCACCTTCACGAACTCATTCGTCTCTTTTCTATCTCGTCAGCGCTCAAAAAACATCTAAAGCATGTTTTACACTCAACTGAAGATGAACTCTTCATAAAGTGTGTTTTCGTCAAAATCATCGCCAGAAATTGGGGAAAGCGAACAGAGCAAAACAGAGCAAACAACAGACTGTGTTTCACTGAGGACCGCAATTAAGTAGTCCTGCGGATGTTACACGGCAACAGCCAATGAGAGTGTGTAAATTTTCACATGACTAATTGCTCGTGCTTTTTACCGAACAAAGAACCTCTATTGATTCTCTCTTGGCGCCCATCTTTGAATTGTTTTTTTCGGTTGGTCTATCCACAGGGAGACCAGACAATCTGTTTGTGTGACCCTTTGTTATTTTATAGTAAATGTATGGGATTTACCGTATTTTTCATGCTCTAGCGACAAATCGCTAAATATATGTATTGAACAACGCTAAATAAAAGTTAAATTGTCTTACCTGTGGTGTACTGTCGTCCTTTAGCCTTACTACTGATATTTTAAGCGATTTTGTCGGGTTTTGTCTTCGCCGCCGACTGTCCCTCATAAGAAACGGATAGGGTGGAAAGACCTTTGAACGGCTCAGCACCGAGCCAGCGCCGAGGCGATTTTTCCCCAGAAAATCGCATCGCTTAACTTCCAAACCAAGCCACATAAAGGCCGAAACACTCACGCTTCTTCTCGTGCCTCTCGATCAAAAATCCACTCAAGCGGTCGGGAGCTAGCCCTCGAAGAAAATCAAAATCAAGCGATCGAAATGCGTAGCAAGATCTTCATGTACCAACTAGAAACCGTCCTGCTGATTGCTTGTTTCTGATTGGACGCCATTTAACAATAACCGATTCAAAATACGTACGGTGGTCGGGAAGTTTAATAAGTTATTATTTAACCGCGTCCAATCAGAAAAGAGGGAATCAACAGGACGGTTTCTAGTTGGCACACGAAGATTTTGCTTCGCATTTCCATCGCTTGATCTTGATTTTCTTCGAGGGCTAGCTCCCTTGGGTGGATTTTCGATCGAGAGGCACGAGATAAAGCGTGAATGTTTCGGCCTTTATGTGGCGTGGTTCGAAAGTTGAGCGATGCGATTTTCTTGGGAAAAATCGCCTCGGCGCTGGCTCGGTGCTGAGCCGTTCAAAGGTCTTTCCACCCTTTCCGTTTCTTATGAGGCACAGTCGGCGGCGAAGGCAAACCCGACAAAATCGCTTAAAATATCAGTATTGAGGCAAAAGGACGACAGTAAACCACAGGTAAGACAATTTAACTTTTATTTAGCGTTGTTCAATACATATATTTAGCGATTCGTCGCTAGAGCATGAAAAATACGGTAAATCCCATACATTTACTATAAAATAACAAAGGGTCACACAAACAGATTGTCCTGGCACCCTATGGTCTATCGTGCGAATAAGTTTTTGTTTCGCCTAGATTGTTTTTTGAGTGGTTTAGAGGGTGAATAACAACACCGTTATTGTAGTAAACGAAAGGCTGAAGTTCGTGGTGCCGATGTCAAACGAAACGAAGGCATCGCCGTGGATTTAGAGGCGGGCAAGCCATTTCTAAAGCGGGAATTTTGAATGTTTTTGGTAATTAAATACTCTGTTATTAGAAATAGAAACAGTTCTTAAATTATAAAAGCCCGTAACATGTCAACGGCACAGTATAACTGTGAACAAAATCATTACGTAACAGAGTGCTCCTCGGCAAAGTCTTAGCCAAGGCTTTTAAAAGGAACAGCAATATCAAAGGAATACATGTTGACCAAGAGGAAATCAAAATAAGCCAATATGCAGACGACACAACCTTAATATTAAATGGTTCACAGGCGTCGCTCTCAGCTGCTCTTAACACACGCGACGATTTTGGGGAAGCCTCGGAACTCAAACTCAACAGTAAGAAAACGGAAGCAATTTGGATCGGAACAAATAGTGGAAAAAAAGAAATTCTTCTTCCAGAAAGAAATTTTAGATGGTAAACAAACAAAGTAAGATCTTTAGGGGTATGGTTTACGACAGACCCTTAAAACACTGTACTTTTGAACTACAAGGAAAACTTGAAAAAATTAGGAATATTCTAAGTAACTGGAAATACCGTAGATTAACCTTAAGTGGGAAGATCACAGTCTTAAAAAGCCTAGTAGCTTCTCAAATTGTGTACGTCTTAGCACCTTTGTGCACGAACAAAAAAATAATTAGCGAGATTAACAAGCTCTCTTATTTGTTTCTTTGGAACGGAAAGGGCGATAAAATAAAGCGAGATATTATGATCAGCAATTACCCAGCGGGTGGCCTTAAAATGATTGACATATTGTGTTTCAATAAAGCGCTAAAAGCCACTTGGATAAAGACGTACTTGGACACAGGCAATCAAGGTAAATGGAAACTTTTTTTCGATCTTGAACTGAAAAAGTTTGAGTGTACCCTACCTTTTATAAGGAACCTTAATAAGATAGACACAGCTAATATCTTAAGAACGCAAGACATGTTCTCAAAGGAAATTCTCTTAATCTGGTCAGAAATCAATTTTAAAGAGAATATAACATCGAAAAGCCAGCTTACAGAACAAAGCGTATGGTATAACTCACTTACAAGGATCAACGACAGCCCTATTTTCTTCAAAGAATGGCATCGTGAAGGCATTACAAAAGTCAAGCACTTAAGGAACAGAGAGGGAAAATTCCTCACTCTACTAGAATTTTTAAACAAATACAACATCAAGGTCCAACCCTTAGTATACTGTGAAATAATTTCCGCACTTAAAACGCTATGTAACACATTCAACCAAGGAGACCACACAAACAAAGGCAATGGATACGAAAGTTATTCGACAAAACTAATAAAAGCCCAAAAAGCAAGCAGGTTGGTGTATGACAAATTAATTACAAAGAAAAGTTCCGCCCCTACTACAAGTCAGCAAAAATGGATCGAAGACTGCAACTTAGGTCAAAACGAAATAAAGTGGGGCTCAACCTACCAAGTAGCCCATAAAATCACAAAAAGCACAAATCTCAGGAAATTTCAGTTTAAACTTTTGCACAGAAGAATGCCAACAAATGCTTTCTTAACTAAGATAAGGATAAAAGAAAATCTCAATTGCTCCTTTTGTAAAAAAGAACCAGAAAAACTCATACACCTTTTCTGGTCCTGCACCAAAACGGCAATCTTCTGGGAGAGCATCATAGCGCGATTAAAACTCTGCCAAATTATTCCTGATAGCTACCCTGCAGACATGACTATTTTATTAGGCCTAAGATCAGACTCCTCTAAACTTCAACGCCAGATCAATTTTTGTTTCCTTATTGCCAGGCACTATATCTGGCTCTGCAAAACAAAAGAATCTATACCTCCATTGCAAGGGTTTCTCAAATACCTAAAGACAATGTACGGCATACAAGTACAAGCAGAAGCAAACAATCTTCTACCAAAACAATGGTCATTCCTACACGATACCACCTGGAAACTATCGTTTTAAATATAGCGCTATTCCCAACGCCCCTGATATTCTCTATGTCCTTTATCCGTTAGCTTAAACTGCCTCAATAACGCCATGGCCAATTATCTTGCAAACAAGTTTCGTCTGATGCAAATATGTACTCAAAGCATAAGAAACTTAAGAATGTTTGTAACCAAGTTAACAGTAGTCAGGGATGACTCATCCCTAACTAATAAGACCTAATAATACAATGGAAAGTCAAAAAGCTCTTCTACTGGTGATTTGATTGCTTCAGCTCTTTGGCTCATTTAAGTTACAAAATATCAATGCATACCTCCTTCTTTTTCTTTTTATGATATACTATATTAATGAAACTTCAATTTATTATTTATCTGTGATATAACAAACAGTTTATGGAGAGCCTTTTGTACTAATTACTGTTTCTTTTACTTATTTAGTGTTCAATGTTTATATATATATATATATATATATATATATATATATTCAGAGTTGGACTATTTAAGACATTTATTGCTACTCAGAGTTTCATGCTTCTTGCGAAGCAATCATCAGGCAACTGCCAAAAATAACGGATACATAAGAATATTTACAAAATTTGAAAATTTGAAAATACAGAACAATGCCTAGCGGCGTGACACGTAGACGGATGTGATTGGTTAATCTAAGCGAGCACTGTCTTTAAGAGGAATTTCTTGGAATGCCTACACGTAGATACCAGTTCGCTTCTATTGTTTAGTGTTGACATTTCGGGTTTACATATAATAAAGTATTTTTCCCATAAACACAAATTGCAACGCTTGTTTACATTTGAATATGACCGGGCCTGTTTTAGTTTACGCCATTTGATGTTGTAGGTAATATTCTTATCCTTTAGGTTCCAAATATATTTACTTAACTCGGTTGCGTGTTTATACCGCTCGTTCCTAAATGAGCATACATGGTTTCTGTATCTTAACTTGAAAGTCGTGTCACAAAGTCCAATGTATGTCTGTCTTGAGGTTGATGTCGTGACCACAGCTTGGTAAATGATGTTTTGGTCGTTGCATTTTCCGTCCATGGGGCACGTGCTTGAAATCCTGCAGTTACAATTGCTGTCATTGGTTGGATCAGATTTATTAATTTGAGCTTTGTTGTGGTTAGAAATAATGGTTTTGATGTACTTTTGCAGCTATAGCTTAATTTAAGTGTGTTTCGGTTGAAAATTTAATGAAGTGGATCTGATTTAGGAAAGTGCTGATCAATGAGAGAAAGGAAGCACTTTCCCACGTTCGTTTTGACATTCTTGCTGTAAGGCGGGTTGTTCCAAAGAATGTTTCTTGGACGGTTTCTCCGTGGTCGCTGCGTCTCGTTGTGCGACTCTTTGTAAGACAGGTTGTAATTGTAGCCGCTTTTATTGAGAGCTTATTGATACACGGTTTTGGCGTTGTCGAAGCATTCTCGGTCTGAAGATATTTCTGAAAGCCGCTTGTTGATGGAATCCGGGATGTTTTTTAGGATGGAGGGTGGATGATTGGATTTCTTATGTACGTACAATGGGACGTTTCCATCCTTTGTAAATGGATAGTGTTTACCAGTTTGCAGGTCAAGCGTGACGTCTAGGAAATTGATAATGGTTTTGTTTGCTTCTATCGGTATCTTTAAGTCATTTTCACGGAAGATTTTGCACAGTTCCTTTTTGATCCTTTCAATTTCTTGTGGTGTTTTGTCAAAGGCCGCAAGACCGTCGTCGCGGTATAAGCAAGTGTTTTGGCCACACTTTTCGGTGAGAAGGGATAACAGGTAGCAGCCAACTGATTCGTACGTTTCAGCACCGTCGAAAGAACCCATGGTAACATCGAAAAGATCATTTGAAGATTTTTTCTCCCATGGTGAATCATTGCTGAACAACAGCGAGCGTTTTGCGTGTAAGATGATGTCGCGCTCCTACCTACTGATGGGTCGGCACATACTGGCAAAGTCGAGAGCCTTTGAAAGCAACTTCTCATTGATTGAAGGATAGAAGTCACATACGTCGAAACATATGAATGAGAGTGACTCTTTATTCTGTAAGCTGTTGAACCATGATAAGACGCTGGAAGTGTTCTTCCACTGGTTGATTTGTGTGCTGCGGATGATGGCGGCGTTTATTTCATCAAGGATATGCTTGCTAACTTTGCCGATTTCAGACTTGGAAGGGTTAATAAGGCGGCACGTCGGGTGGTCTTTGAATGCGAGTTTGTGATCTTTCAAGGTGATAAATGCATCTTTCTTTGCTAGATTTTCAATTCGGTCATCTAATTTGAGTCGTTTAGCTATGCTGGCTGACTGCGCGTCTAATTTTTCAGCAACACAATCACTTGATTTCTTGTAGGTTTTCGTTACGTTTTCTTTGATGAACTTGTTGTATGACGCTGGATTCATTGTATAATAATTGGTGGTTTTATCTGCTGGGATTAAGAGGCTGTCCGGTCTCTTGATTTTATACTTGATGTCGGTGTTCATTTGATTTTGGAAATTGCATTTTACGTCCTTGAACTCGATGTTTTGAATGAGGTCTAACATACCATCTTCAAAGGGTATCAGTTCGCTAATTCTCGGTGGTGAGTTCCGTGATTTGAATCCATAGGTTTCTTTAGCTGATGGAAGTTCCGTGCGGTTGAGAAAATGATAGGCTTTCCAGCGCATACGCCGTAAGAAGTGTTCTGTTTTTTGGATGAAATTCTTCATGTACTCGCTTCTCGATGGCAGTGGGATGTTCTTCGTTGAATAGCCCAAATTGACCTTCTCTATGGCAATAGATAATGAAACTATCAGTGTGCTCAACAAAGAGGAGCTAAATAATATAGAAAGCTAATGAATTGAAGTCTTCATCAGCTATTAAAGTGCTCAATAGATAAACTAGAGCAGTTGCCTGATGATTGCTTCGCAAGAAGCATGAAACTCTGAGTACCAATAAATGTCTTAAATAATCCAACTCTGAAAATATACATATTGCTCTAGTTTATCTATTGAGCACTTTAATAGCTGATGAAGACTTCAATTCATTTCCTTTCTATATATATATATATATATATATATATATATATATATATATATATATATATATATATATATATATATATTTTATTATATATATATACATTTGAAGACAGTCTGATCAACTGAAGATTTGACTTGGCATATTTATTTATAAATATGCCAAGTCAAATCTTCAGTTGATCAGACTGTCTTCAAATATTAATGCTCTAGTTTTTCTATTGAGCACTCTGACAACAGTTCTGCAAATCAACTTATATATATATATATATATATACTTATATATATATATATATATATATATTATGTAAGTATTCATTTATTTACTCAGTTATTTAAAATGAATTGCCAGTAAGTGGATATTAATATGTCTTGTACTGACGTTTAACATTAAAATATATATATATATATATATATATATATATATATATATATATATAAACCAGTTAAAAAGACCGAAAATGGACAACTTTTGGTTCAAAAAAAAAATTTAAAAATTTACGATTAAAAAACGTTTCGGTCTCTCGACCTTCGTCAGTTACAAACAGAATATTAAAAACCTACAACTTAAATATGATTTTACAACAATGGTTACAAATTACATACGGGTTACGTAACTCAGACAATGAAACGAAAAACAATAGGTGTACAAAAAGTATGAAACGACTACGGTAAATTAACAGGATGCGGAATAACAACAATAATAGAACTAGTGATAAATGTTATGTAATTGTCGCAGCGCAACAGGTTCCCCATCAAGGGCCTCTGAATCATCATACCTGACAGTATCCAACAAAATCCCTAAAGAGGGCCCTTAAACAATAAGTAACAATTTCCCAACAAAGAGCCTTTGAATGACCTAGCTAGCACAAAAATAACAGAATCCCCAAAAGAGGGCCCCTGAGCGCTGAAACAACTACAAGTGCTAAAGATTACAATTAATGAGTCGGTACACACTGGCTTGTTAAAATATATAAAAATAATTTCACTGCAAATACGCACCTTAAGAAAATCGCAACCTATTGTCCAAACTCTGCTGAAATTAAGTATAATGGATGCGGTTTTTTGAATGAAATTCTTGTCTTTTATTAAGTCCATAAGGTGAAAGGGAAAACAACTGCGCACTCCAGTATGCTTCTTTCGTAATTAATAGTTGTTCAGTGTTTTCGGACGTGTTGGTTTGGATTTGATCGATACATTGAAATGTAAAGTCCGATAGCACGTGCGGAGTTCGGTTGAAGTGTGTGACGACCTCGCTTGTCTTCTTATTTGTTCTCATGGACGATTTGTGATTTCTAAATCTAACTTTAAATTCCGTGGTGGTCGATCCAACATACTGGAGATTGCATTTCTTACAATGAACCAAATAAATCACATTTGAGGAATTACACGAAAGTTTCTGCCGAACAAAATAGGTTTTACTAGTTTGTGCGCTAGAAAAAGTTTGAGAGTTGACAAAGAAATTCTTGCAAAGATCGCATCTAGATTTATCACATGTGAAACAGCCGGCTGTGGATGCTGTATTTGATTGAAGCGAGCTCTTACTGCACTTAGAAGGTGTCAAAATTTCTTTGAGGTTCTTAGGTCTGCGAAAAGATGAAATAATAGAATTCGGTGGGAAAAGCTTCCTAAGTTTTGGAGATGAAAGCAAAAGATGAATATGCTTTTTGATTAACCTATTTAATAGACGGTAAATTGGGATTATATGTGAGAACAAAAGGAAAAATCTTTTTAGACTCCTTGACTTTGGCTTTAAGTAAGTCATTTCTCGGAATATTCGCTGCCCTAGAAAATTCACGTGAAACCAACTCTGCCGAATATCCCTGTTCGATTAGATAGCCCTTGTACTCCTCCAGTCTTTTGGCGAGAAAATCGTCCTCAGAACAATTCCTACGTAGTCTCGAGGCGACCCCAAAGGGGATCGCTTTGAAAACATGTTTAGGATGGGCACTCGACGGGGGAAGATACAAGTGGCTATCAGTAGGCTTACAGTAAACATCAGTTTGGATATAACCATCTACCAAATGGAGTGTGACATCTAAAACATTGAGTTTGCTTGCGGAATAAACCAATTCAAATTTAATGGTGGGGTACAGCGAATTAATGTACCCAGTGAAAGAATTCAGCGCAGCAAGACCCTGTTGCCAGAGATCAAAGATATCATCACGATATCTCCACCATTGTGAGGGCTTAATAGGGCCACAATGCTTAGCTTTGTGGTCTATTTCGCCCATAGCTATATCGGCATAGCTACAGGCATTTTTGGGTCCCATAGCTGTGCCGTGAACCTGAAGGTAAAATTTCTCACTGAAAACTGAGTGATTGCTTTTGAGGCAGATCTCTACAGCTTCCAAAATACAATTGGTGGATGGAAGTAGTTGATCTCTGGCATCAAGTGCTCTCCTGACCGCTCCTAATCCTAGTTCATTATCGATGTTTGGAAACATAGAAACCACATCCCAAGAGACCAGAATGGTACCTTCGGGAAACGGACCCTGCTCATTAAGTTTATGTATCCTGTTTAGCAGGTCAGTGGTGTCCTTAATAAAAGACGGTTGCTTTCTAGCTATCGGTTGTAAATAGAATTCCGTGAAAGCTGATAGGTTTTCAATAGCCGTCCCACAGCACGAAGTAATAAGTCTAAGAATGTTGTCTTTCTTATACATTTTAATATTTCCAAACGCAACTCCGGGCTTAGCCTTTCTGTTGACAATCCAAGAAGCAATTTCGGGTGAAATTTCGCTCTTCTGCAACCATTTGGAACACCACTGCTCCACTAAGCCTAAATGCTTGATAGTAGGATCTGATTGTAAGACTTTGTAATGTAGGGGGTTATTGAGTTGACCAAGCATCTTATCACTATATTCCGTGGAATTTATCAAAACAAAGCGACAGCCCTTATCCTGTATTCTAATGGTGACATCCGAATTCTTCAACTCCCTGAGCGCGGAGCGCTCACCTTTGGATAAATTGTCCTCTAAATTACTAACGTTGCGAGGATTAAGAATGTCTTTTCTAAGGTTGGATAAAAAAAGTTCGAGTTCCGGGAATTTAGAGATAGGAGGTTTCTAGCCTGTTTTACCTGGTATCGGTGGTAGGTGGTTTTGACATTGTTCAGCGAATGATGGTTCTTCGGGATCTTTTTCCATAAAGAAGACAGCGGTTCTAAGTCTGGCTTCAAAGGCTTCTAAGTCGACGTGAACTTCCTGCCAATTGATATCTCGTGGTGCTGGACAAAAGGAAGGCCCTTTCCGCAGCAGCTTGGTCTGGTCCTCATTTAAAACATGTTCAGAGAGGTTAACCGGATTCAAGTGTTGAAGCTTGCTATCGTCGACAGCGGGAGGCGCGGATCTATGTTTCAAATGAAATTTTTCTCTCTTCCGTTGAATTCTACGCAGCTTGTCGTAGCGCCTGGTCTGCTTATATCGGGTTGTAATGTTGGTGTTTCCATAATCAGGTAATGCTGGCGGTGAAATTGTTTTCCTCATTTTCTTCTTTTCAATTTCTTTCAAGTGGTTATGGATAAATTGTCCTCTAAATTACTAACGTTGCGAGGATTAAGAATGTCTTTTCTAAGGTTGGATAAAAAAAGTTCGAGTTCCGGGAATTTAGAGATAGGAGGTTTCTAGCCTGTTTTACCTGGTATCGGTGGTAGGTGGTTTTGACATTGTTCAGCGAATGATGGTTCTTCGGGATCTTTTTCCATAAAGAAGACAGCGGTTCTAAGTCTGGCTTCAAAGGCTTCTAAGTCGACGTGAACTTCCTGCCAATTGATATCTCGTGGTGCTGGACAAAAGGAAGGCCCTTTCCGCAGCAGCTTGGTCTGGTCCTCATTTAAAACATGTTCAGAGAGGTTAACCGGATTCAAGTGTTGAAGCTTGCGATCGTCGACAGCGGGAGGCGCGGATCTATGTTTCAAATGAAATTTTTCTCTCTTCCGTTGAATTCTACGCAGCTTGTCGTAGCGCCTGGTCTGCTTATATCGGGTTGTAATGTTGGTGTTTCCATAATCAGGTAATGCTGGCGGTGAAATTGTTTTCCTCATTTTCTTCTTTTCAATTTCTTTCAAGTGGTTATGCAAGTGGTTATGATGGGCAAAAAAATAATTGAATTGACTGAAAAGGTTACTCTACAGATATGAAGTTCCCTTTGCAAATGCTTCATCTTTTCTTCTGTGGACTTGAGTACAAGGTTGCAAAGTTCTTGAGATGAATTAAAAAGTACACGCTTACAATGCAAGTTCAGTTCAGGATTGTTTATGTTGAGCGCCAAATTGAATTTCAGTTGAAATCCCTTAGGAATGACGTTATGTTTACGGCAATTCTTGAGAAAAGTAAAATGATGTTGGTACCTGGTAAGTTTGTTCCAAGTCTTGGATGAACGGCTAACGATAGGAATTGTATAGGACATCTTCGGATCGATCACAAGTGATGATTCACAGGCGGACAGGAGCAGAGTGATAATATTGATAGACGGTTGAAAGCGCTTCCTGGGCCAACGAAAGATGCAGAACCAAAAGGATCACTAATGATTCACAGTCCTTATTCGGCGAAAGATAAAAAACAGTTAAAAAGACCGAAAATGGACAACTTTTGGTTCAAAAAAAGATAAAAATTTAAAAATTTATGATTAAAACACGTTTCGGACTCTCGACCTTCGTCAGTTACAAACAGGGAGAGCTCAGGGAGTTGAAGAATTCGGATGTCACCATTAGAATACAGGATAAGGGCTCTCGCTTTGTTTTGATAAATTCCACGGAATATAGTGATAAGATGCTTGGTCAACTCAATAACCCCCTACATTACAAAGTCTTACAATCAGATCCTACTATCAAGCATTTAGGCTTAGTGGAGCAGTGGTGTTCCAAATGGTTGCAGAAGAGCGAAATTTCACCCGAAATTGCTTCTTGGATTGTCAACAGAAAGGCTAAGCCCGGAGGTGCGTTTGGAAATATTAAAACGCATAAGAAAGACAACCCTCTAAGACTTATTACTTCGTGCTGTGGGACGGCTATTGAAAACCTATCAGCTTTCACGGAATTCTATTTACAACCGATAGCTAGAAAGCAACCATCTTTTATTAAGGACACCACTGACCTGCTAAACAGGATACATAAACTTAATGAGCAGGGTCCGTTTCCCGAAGGTACCCTTCTGGTCTCTTGGGATGTGGTTTCTATGTTTCCAAACATCGATAATGAACTAGGATTAGGAGCGGTCAGGAGAGCACTTGATGCCAGAGATCAACTACTTCCATCCACCAATTGTATTTTGGAAGCTGTAGAGATCTGCCTCAAAAGCAATCACTCAGTTTTCAGTGAGAAATTTTACCTTCAGGTTCACGGCACAGCTATGGGACCCAAAAATGCCTGTAGCTATGCCGATATAGCTATGGGCGAAATAGACCACAAAGCTAAGCATTGTGGCCCTATTAAGCCCTCACAATGGTGGAGATATCGTGATGATATCTTTGATCTCTGGCAACAGGGTCTTGCTGCGCTGAATTCTTTCACTGGGTACATTAATTCGCTGTACCCCACCATTAAATTTGAATTGGTTTATTCCGCAAGCAAACTCAATGTTTTAGATGTCACACTCCATTTGGTAGATGGTTATATCCAAACTGATGTTTACTGTAAGCCTACTGATAGCCACTTGTATCTTCCCCCGTCGAGTGCCCATCCTAAACATGTTTTCAAAGCGATCCCCTTTGGGGTCGCCTCGAGACTACGTAGGAATTGTTCTGAGGACGATTTTCTCGCCAAAAGACTGGAGGAGTACAAGGGCTATCTAATCGAACAGGGATATTCGGCAGAGTTGGTTTCACGTGAATTTTCTAGGGCAGCGAATATTCCGAGAAATGACTTACTTAAAGCCAAAGTCAAGGAGTCTAAAAAGATTTTTCCTTTTGTTCTCACATATAATCCCAATTTACCGTCTATTAAATAGGTTAATCAAAAAGCATATTCATCTTTTGCTTTCATCTCCAAAACTTAGGAAGCTTTTCCCACCGAATTCTATTATTTCATCTTTTCGCAGACCTAAGAACCTCAAAGAAATTTTGACACCTTCTAAGTGCAGTAAGAGCTCGCTTCAATCAAATACAGCATCCACAGCCGGCTGTTTCACATGTGATAAATCTAGATGCGATCTTTGCAAGAATTTCTTTGTCAACTCTCAAACTTTTTCTAGCGCACAAACTAGTAAAACCTATTTTGTTCGGCAGAAACTTTCGTGTAATTCCTCAAATGTGATTTATTTGGTTCATTGTAAGAAATGCAATCTCCAGTATGTTGGATCGACCACCACGGAATTTAAAGTTAGATTTAGAAATCACAAATCGTCCATGAGAACAAATAAGAAGACAAGCGAGGTCGTCACACACTTCAACCGAACTCCGCACGTGCTATCGGACTTTACATTTCAATGTATCGATCAAATCCAAACCAACACGTCCGAAAACACTGAACAACTATTAATTACGAAAGAAGCATACTGGAGTGCGCAGTTGTTTTCCCTTTCACCTTATGGACTTAATAAAAGACAAGAATTTCATTCAAAAAACCGCATCCATTATACTTAATTTCAGCAGAGTTTGGACAATAGGTTGCGATTTTCTTAAGGTGCGTATTTGCAGTGAAATTATTTTTATATATTTTAACAAGCCAGTGTGTACCGACTCATTAATTGTAATCTTTAGCACTTGTAGTTGTTTCAGCGCTCAGGGGCCCTCTTTTGGGGATTCTGTTATTTTTGTG
>JAEMWC010001161.1:0-42500 GCA_016490735.1 Pachyseris speciosa | reverse complement strand
GAGTGGCCAGCACATTACTTGCAAAGGCCCCTCAATGCACAATTATTAAGTCAAAATATCTTTATTGTAAAACTACTTTCATTGATACGTCTGGATAAATTGACAATACACAACAGATAACTACACCTTTTGCTGGCCGTTACCAGAAAATAATAAAATACTTTGGGTTAATGCTCCAGTTAACTGAAACCACGGCCCCCCGATCCCTGGGACAATGAAACAATTTGACAGTGTTACATTTGTGTAAACTACCCCGCCCATCGGGGGAAGTATGTTACAATCCCCGCCCTCGTGGCCCGGGTATGTAAACTGTTTTGGAGACGTGATTTCCATAATAGTTGACCAATCTTTTATGTACACACGAAATGGACCGTTATATAATATATAAGTATGTGCGTCCATTGCTGGAGAAACCTAGATCTGCCCAGATAAAACACGCAGTGCACTTAAGTACTTATTAGTGGGGAAGAAGATTGTCAGAAACACATTAAGCTCAGTAATTTGTTTTCTGCCATTGCACAATTTAAACTGCTCATGCCCATAGTGGCAAGTGAGTATTGCTGTCAAACAAAGGCGCGGTGTGCAACATGAATACATGTGCTTGGATTTCTAATGTCTGGCACAATTAAACATGTTACATTTCAGTTCACTCCAGGTTTCTCTATATTTAGTTCTGCTAGATTGCTAGACAACTCAAAGCTCAACAAATCTATCTGACCCTCTGAATCTTTAGCAAGAAAAATAAATCAAATCCAGCACAGTCCTGCATTAACTTAAAACAAAACTAGGGGCTATGCTTGCTCAAGTATCACTGATTTCATACTTTAGCGGTCCTGGTGACCACACAATATATGGAATATAGCATCGCATGGGAAACAGCAAAATGAATTAAACTAAAACGTTTTTAAAGGGTAGAGTGCATGGAAGGGTGCTACCTGTACGTCTCTCTTGTTGCCTCTGAGTCGCCATTACAGTAACTTTACTTGACACCTAAAATAACAAAACGATTTGTCATAAAAATGCATGCAAGGGTTTAACATCCTACGGTCAATTGTTTCATTATTCATCAATTATTGTATTTTGGTCGTTCAAAAGTAATATAACAGAGTTAATTATATAAATGAACGTCAAATGCTTCGCAACTAAAAACCCGCGTATAAGCACCCAATTTTCTCAAGGTAGGCTCAACAAATTCTCATGCATTTATCGCGAGGTACTTAAATGTTGGGCTCTTATAAGTTTTTACTGTACTTATATTTTTTACTGTACTTACATTTTGGACATATCCAGCTACCCTTTGGGGGAGCTTTCAGGCCAACGCAGGACAGATGGAACCACTTCACTGGGGATTCATTGTTGTCACATGCTAGCGTCATCCCTCTCCTTGATTGCACAACCAATACTGCTCAGGATCAACTACAAAAACAAAATGTCCAAGCTTAATACAGCGAACCTAATTTTATGGTGACATGACTTTACAAGGTGGCTTTCAATGATAGACCGAGCCAACACTTAGGCAATGCTGCAAGGACGAGTGCGATTTCAACAATTATTTGAACTTCGGTACCAAAATAATGAAAGTCACGCCATGTTGTGGTTCGCTTATCCACGCCGAGTTTCCTGAGATGAAAAATGAATATGCTTGTGTGGGATGAAAGGAAACATTCCTATCTTGGTTTTCATACTGCCCGTGCCCTATCGACTGGTAAAACACACATACCTTTACAGTCAGGACAATACCAGGAACAGTCTGGACTAAAGAGAAGCCCAACACAATCGAGCATTACAAGCCCCACTTCAAATTTCCGGCAAATCGGCCAAAGCTTTACTGCCCCAGTCCTCCTGGGAAAATGCTTTATTACAATAACATTTTTCCATGGCCATACCCCTGTTAACATACATACATACATACATACATACATACATACATACATACATACATACATACATACATAAAAGCACATACATACCAGAACGATTCTTTCAATATTGTCATTTGAGAACAATGAGTCAAGTGCATACAACATCGTGGAAAATATGCCTACCTTAGTTGA
Source organism: Pachyseris speciosa (assembly GCA_016490735.1). NCBI lineage: Eukaryota > Metazoa > Cnidaria > Anthozoa > Scleractinia > Pachyseridae > Pachyseris > Pachyseris speciosa. Next base: position 40,446 of record JAEMWC010001161.1, on the reverse strand, counting down.
TCAAACTTTTTAGATCTTCAGTTACAACAGAGTTCTTTGGTCCATCATGGCAATAACAAACATTGCAAAGCATTATTCCGATCAATGTTCCAGACGAGAATCCATGATGGAGTATGTCAAGAAAGCGACAATACTGTATGCAAAATTCTGGGACAGCCAATCAGCCAAATCAACCAAAATCTAGAAAGGCATTTTTAAGTACCTTACGGTGTTTGATGTCTGTTTAATAAAGTGATGTTTTCGTTAGCTAGAAGAATTTGATCTATTCGGATTTCTTAGCTGAAATTTTAGCTGCCCGTAAATGTTAGGGAACAAAATTTTCCACGAACTTTCTAGGGAACTATTTTCTTTCTGAAAATGCTAGGTGAAGTTTTTGACTGCCAAAAACAGCAAAGATGACCCTTCTGAACATGTCATTGCGAATCTTTTAGGCCATGTTTTAGTTACGAAAATCTGAGTGCACTCTTCAATGGACGCCGAAAGCCAAAGGTGAACTACCGCGACTTCCGGCAAATTACCCGCCTACCAGGGAACCAAAATGGAGTGTATCTAAAGTGAAAGTCCCTGCAATCCCCCGCTATGGCTCGAATGGGGGGGGGGGGGGGGTGGTGGGGGTTTTATTTGAGTGATGCATTAGTTTCATAGGGCCATAAGTGGCATTCATTCATTTTAGGGCCCATAAACACTTCAAAATTTTGGAAAAGGCCATGAAATAGTATGAACATGCCAGTAATTTTTAACGTTACTGTGTACGTTCAGGGTAAAAAAATTTCAATTTTTAGTTTTTTCCATTGAAATGAACTTTTGATCGTGATCTTTCAAGAGAAAAAAAAACATAATTGAAATGAAGTGAATAGTCGCCAAGAAATTGGGATATAAACCTATTTGCAATGGATATGAATGTTGACAGTATACTGATGTGAATGCAGCCAACTAGAGCGAATTGCGCGGGAAATATTGGACGCAAAAAAGTTCCTTTACGTCATGAAGGTGTTGCGCCAATAAGTGCATATTCATCAGCGATGTAATTCAAACTAGGAATAAACAACGATGGGGAAAAATTACAGACACAGATACACATGGTTTAACAGATCTACCAAGCAAACGTGAATATCAATCATTACGTCAAAGTGGTCGTGACTGCATACTACCACACATTCGCACAGAGCACTTTAAGCATTGCCTTGTAAATAGACGTCTTTTAACTTTATTTAGTTTAATGTTTGTAAGGAAAATAATACATTTAGGTAATTCCTCTTTTTACTGCATTGTAAACTTGTATGTTTGTCTGCAAGTGTTTGGTTTAATTTATCAATAAAGATTTATCAATCAATCAATCAATCATTTAAAACATTATGGCTATAAAATTACAGAACTCAATCAATGATTGTGGGTTTCAATTTTACTGACGAAACTGTTGGTCTTTTCAAACAATAAAAAGCTCACTGGCAAGAGTTTACATTGAAATAAGGAAATTAAACAATGGTAGCGAGATTTCTTTCTGTATTTCTGCTTAGTCTTCATTTAAATTCCTGGAAAATTATGTGGAAAAGTATTACTGGAAAAATTACGAGAGTACATATACAGTAGGCCCTTGCTTTGTCCTGATCAAACGCATTTTAGTCTTGAAATTCACAATTACGGCTATCTCTACATGTACACTCTCAATTTGCAATAACACTTTCAAAAATGCGCTGAAGACTGTGTCCTGATGCTCCTCAAATCTGCATCAAAACAAAATACAGTGAAAAGCACTGTGAGAAATGTTTCTAAGTGGAACTCAAATCATCTTGCATTCAGTTTTAATGAAACCACTACGTCATGAAAAGGCTTATGATCAAAATTTTCAATACCCTTTTCTCTTCGGTTTTGGAAAGTAGACGTACAGAATATTTAACCTCGCCAAGTTTCATTTACAAATTCACAGGGGAAGTCGTATTATTTTAACCGTGTTTTACGGCTCTTGTCGCCCGCCATCACTGAATTAAAAAATGGTTGAGTAGAATCCAGAGGGTTGGGTCTAGCTTTGTCTGAGCAGAATGTGACGTCATATTTGTACCCCGGCAAAACGAACGTGGCTACTTTAGTATGCGATTTTGGAGAAGTGAGACATCGTTGACGTCTGATCCTTGAATTTACTTCCTCAAAATGCCTGCAAGGCGCTGTGTAGTGCAAGACTGTGATCGAACATCCAATCTGGAATCGGGAATTTCAATCCATACTTCTCCAGTGGTCAGCAACTCCGTTTATAGCCAGTGGAAAAGATTTGTCTCTCAACATCGGAGAAACTTAAAGCCTGCAGGGAAATTTTGGGTATGCTCCCTGCATTTCACGAATGACTGTTTTACCTAGGCAGTCCACAAGAAGGGAATGGAGCGACTGGAATGGAATGGAAAGCGGCACCCGTCTCCTTGAGTGAAAGAAGTCGTCGAAGGGTTAGTGGAAATTCTAGTCATTTTTCATATTTTTCAATGTAAGTATAGCTTACATTTTCTTCGCATTTTCTTCGGTTGAGGTACAGGATCAGATAGCTGAGGTGATCCAGATGGATGCCATGTATATGTCTGTGTATACCTATGTATTTATTTAGATATTTACTTATCTATTTATTTTATTTTTTACCTGATTTACTAATAATTTTTTGTAAATTTGATGGTAAGTTACACAGCCCTCCTCGATTAGCTTTGCTATAGGCGGGTTGTGTATTTTTCTAAATTGTATGTTATAAATTATTGAAATAAAGTGAAAAATGAATGCATGCAGTTGATGGGTTCCAGGTAGACATGGTTGTTGAACATGATATGAAACTGCAAGTTAGTGATGGGGAGCAAGCAGGTGAGGTGATGCAGGTGAACGAGGAAGTACAGGCTGGTGATAGGGTTCAGGCAGGTGCTGTGAGGCAGGGTGATGAGTCACGGCTGGTAGATTCAGTGGTTCAGCGGGTCAGTGAAGTTGCACAGGCTGGTGATGTAATCCAAATTCCAATTCTTCTGTTGCACGCAAAAGTTTAGGTTGTTTCCCCCACCTTACACATGCATGTACACACAAAACACATACACTGTACCTAACATGCTTGGCTTGGACAATGTACATGTATAGATCTATTCAGTGGTAATCTGCTATACAGGTTGTATGCTAGGGTTTTTTTTACAATTATAACTCTTTCCTTTAATTTTTTAATTTTTTTCTTGTAGACAAGTGAAGAAAAAAGTCAAACTACTGTATGTGGAACATGCCAGATACTAAAATCTGAAATCAGCCAGTAAAAAGGCAAGGAGACTAGGCTGAAGAATAAAATTGCCAGTAACCAAGAGCAGTGGGTTAAAACATTTCAAGAGATTTAAGAGCGGGAACAAGTGCTTACAGACAACACATGCAAGACTGTCATGGTCTCTAGTATTATCGTAACAATAAACGAACTAAAAGCCTGAGTTACACTAAAACTCAGCAACAAAATTTAGCAATTAACAATCATACATTTTAAATATTTATCAACAACAGGGACATTCATGGTCAATGTTATCTTTTCTCATGACTTATAACAAACGTGAATATTTTTATTTTACACCATGTAATACATTTGTTTGGAAAAATCTGTAGCTTTCCAAACTGATCCAATTGTTGAGCCTGTGAATGTCCCCATAAACCCTGAAGACCAACTTCCTGACCAGGATATGGACAATGATGATGCAGAGACAGAAGAGGGCCATTGGCTTGATGACGACCCCACATGGAGCCCTGAGCAAATTGACCTAGAATACGAAAAGATAAAAGATGAAGATGACAGTGAAAAGGCAAAGGAAGACCCAAGGTAATCATGTAAACAGCTCTTTTAGGATGCAAGGTCATAACAAAGGACTGATGAAGTTTTAAAAAATCTTATTAATGATTTTAATATGATTGATACCCTTTATACAACTGCGTCAGTACTTATTAGTGAGGACAGATATGGAGTTGACAGAGTGGTTATTTATATGATGAGACAAAATAACCAAAAGCAAGATTCTTTACATATTGTTAGCATTTTTCTTTATTTAAACATAAAATAATTTTCTAGGTTCAATATAGTAACTGACCAAAAGTTTCCCTTAATGTTTCGTAGCCTGGACTTGGAAGGAAAAAATGTGAGGAAGGAACCCGAGGGAATAGTGTTCCTATGAAAATTGCTGCTGTTTTTCTAGTTTTGCCACTTGTGCTTTTTCCCCAAACCCAAGGTGTCCGTCACTCAAACAGGAACAATGTTGATGATTGAATCTGAGTGCAGCAACTGTAAAGAGAAAACAACCGGGAAAAGCGAACCTGATCTAGTGGGCAGGTTTCCTGTAGGAAATGTGTTGCTGAGTTTTGCAGTGTTGTGTGCCAGCGCTTCCATAAAGAAAGTGCTTTTGGTGTTTCGACACATGGGCATGTTGGCCTATCATGAACCAACATACTATTACCATCAAAGGCATCTTCTCATCTCTTCTGTTATGGCATTCTGGAGAAAATACCAGAAGAAACTGTTAGAAAGCTTAATAAACAAAGAAGTGGTTCTTGCAGAGGATTGTCGCCATGACAGCATGGGACACTCAACCAAGTATGGCACCCACACAATCTTCTGTTGCACTATAGGACTAATCATCCACATTGTTTTGGCGCAGGTAAGTCATTCTATGCCTGCAGGACATCAATGCCCAATACTACGATGTCCGACGTGTTTCGCTTATTAGTGAAATACAGTGTGTAGGCTCTTTAAAAGTAAAATCCCGTTGTTATTTAATTTTCATTTATGATAATTATTTTTTCCTTGATTAATTTCAGGTAAATCAGGCTGGTAACAGTTCGTTTATGGAATTTCTAACATTCCAGGAGGACTTCACCTTCCTTCTAGGCACAAGAATGATAATAACATCTTTCAACTCACACCGCCACACAACTATTGCCAAGTGGATGAGGGAGGACTGTGCCCAAAAATGCAGTGACCTTGAGAAGCCTGTTGTTCAACACTTCTTTGACATTTGGCATATTGGAAAAAGTATGCAACATTTGCACATTTCAAAAAAAAAGCATGTTTAACTTAATAATTAATTATCTCTTGGCAGTAAAGAAAACATCACAGGATTATTTCCTCGCCTTCCATTTGTGCATGACTTGGGGTTTGTCCTTAGTTTGCCTAAGTTATTCCTCAAGTTATGGTTTCTACTTGCTCTGATTGATGCATGTACTACCTGGACCTCACCAAAATCTCATATTTGACTTTGGTGACACGTAAACCTCAGCTGCCTCAAGATATTACTCAAGGAATTCTACTGACTGTACTTTATGTAGTTATCCTACTGTTAAGTCTAAGGCAACTCTTGGTGATCAAACATTTATTTTTGCTGCTGCAATGTCATGGAATAATTTGCCTAGATATATGGTGGATCTGAATAAATTTGTACACCGGTAGATATTTGTACTTTATAATTTTATTTTTATTATTTTCCCTAGAAATTCAGAAGGTGTTGACAAAATTGAACAAAGAGAAAGGATGGAAGATGGAGGAAAGCCTGCGTGCGACACTTTTACTGGGTTGTGACGTCATCAACCCGACAACACCTGGGAGAAGTCAAGCTGGCAAAGTTTCATGCCTTTCTCTCTCATGTCCTCAACAAATACAAAGATCTGCGAAACAGATTGTTTAATGCCTGTGACCATGGTGAAATCACAACCCCACGCGTATGGATGACCAAAGGTATGTATAGTTTTCCACTTTATCACTCTCTGGACTGCTGTAAGCAATGCAATATGCTATATTGTAAGAGTGAATTGTTTACACAGTCTTTTAAAATGAGCTGTGAACATAATCAATAAATTGCGACCAGTGCCCTAATTCACTCTTGTGTTGTCATTGCTTTAGTTTAGTTTTATTGTTTCCCAGATAAATGGCATCCAAAGCTACAACCAGTTGCAAAAATACTGGATGTGCTAAACTGAATTCTTACTGAAAAGAGCCCCCCCTCCTCACGTTGGTACAAATGCGAGACCATGCAGAAAATTGGGTCCAGCAACATTGCTGAGGGGAGGAGGAGGTGGGGAATCTTGGAGGGGACAGAAAATAATATGTTGTTTTGTTTTTTTATCTAGTATCAGAGGCATATGACAAGTTACATGTATCCTTTGCCCTGCAAAAGAAAAGCCTGACAAGTGGCATTCATAAGGCCTCCTCAGTAGAGCAGACAAGTTGCCTTGAAAGTTACCATTCCATCATAAATCCGTTTGCCCCCAAAATATTTGCCTTCTCCTACCTTGGAATTCTCTGCAGGTACAGATGGTTATTATTTCTGCCATGATCGACTATAGAGGGTTTTCACGCGACGTCATAAAAAACTAAAATTCAAAAGTAAACAGACTTTTGCATTTTTATCTTCATCACGTAAAAGACATTCTAGAAATATTTCTGCTTGCATGTTTTTCAGCTTAAAAAAGTAGTTTGCTTTGTTTTGAAAATAGAGCAGTTTGAATTTTAGAGTTTTTCACATTGCGTAACATTAAGATGTCTGCTCACAAGCATGTCACTTACATGAAAACATCGATTCACCGTGTGTTATTGAGGTTTGAAAAGCCAACTTGGTAAGAGAAGCATCTATGTGAATGTTTGAAAGCTCAACAGAGACAACAAAGCCTTTGAAATAGCTAAAGTAAGAAATATATGTTTTACTCGTTTCTGGCCGCCATCTCGGTGTCCCTCAGAGAGACTCCAAGATGGCGTTTCCATACAAAACACTATATTTTTGAGTGGTGCATTTTGCCGAATAACTCATGGAATATCCCATGGTCCTGAGACTTTGGCATGTTGTTAATTTATTACTCTTCTATAATATTACAATTTCTTGACTTTATGTATTGAATGGCTGATGATTTTATTTTTTTACTTGCGTGACTGAAAACGCTCTATAGAAACATGTCAGGGGTTTCATCAGTAGCCGGCAACCGGTAAAAATCGTCGCCTTCTTTGTCAGAATTTATCTCTTACGGCCACCTACTTTGTCTGTATTTTAACTCAGATCAGGTTGCCGCCTAGTTAAGTTAGCTCAAATGACTATTTCAAAAAACTTATTGGAACCTCTGACATGTATTAGAGTTTTCTGACAGTGTTTATGAATACCGTTAAAGCCATATCAAGCCCCCCATCTCTATTACCCCCTCTCTTATAACCGCCCTGTTTGGAAGTCATTACTTGTTAATAAGCCCCCCTCTATTACCCCCTCCCCCCCTCACTTTGGAACGTTAGAATTTGTACACTGTAATTAGTCCATCCTATTCCTCTTTATAATAAATCCACTTCATGTGGCTGAGTTAGTTTGTTTTTAAACAAATATACACCCAACACATTACTGTTTAGTAAAAAAAACTATTTTAAGGCGTAAACAGCGTGTTTGAGATTTGAAATAAGCCCCCCCCCCTTTTATGCCCTTTTATATCATGAGTTTTCTCTTTCCTTTCTACATAACAATTCTGGCAGCATTACATTTTAATTACAACTTGAAAAGGGAGAGCAAAGTTGATGACACAGGAAACCCAGTCCTGCGTGTGACCTACCCTAAATTTAAAGAAGGGGAAGCCACAGTAAGGGAAACAAAAGTTTCATCAAACTATGGTAACTATAAATTTCCATATCCCAAAAACATTTACTTCGTCATTGCCCTGACTGAAAAACTGACAAAGAGTCATTTCCTTCTTACAGAGTGGCTGACATCTATGAAACACTTATCAGCACTCCAAGTGCAGAACTGAAGATATTGGTTGAAGAGTTATAAAAGAAGTTCCAGAACCTATTCATACTATGTTAGTAGAGTAAGAGAGTAGAGAGGATGCAATATCTAAATACAGGCAGCGAAAAGAAAAAGAGACTGTAATTTGTCCTCCTACGTTATATACCTGTACAGGTATAAACATTCATTCACAACAAAATGTAGCAACGAGTGGAAAAGAAGGGGAAAACTGTTCAGACTGTATATACCTCTTGGAACTAGTCAACATTACAGATCTAATGGATGATACAATCATTCCTCAGGAAATCCACACATAAGCATATACGTTCCCTTAACATCAATAGTAATAGCAGTTTCCTTTCATGGAAGTTAAGAAAGTTAAAAGTACAGGTACAACAAAGGGTGGTTGTCAACTCCATTGAAACTTTTCTAACCATGCTGTGATTTTTCTTTTTTTTTTGTTCCATCGGAGGAGGAGCTTCAACCAAATACCCGTGTAATCAGAGGACGGCCAGTGGCAGAAGAGCTCCGCACTGTTGAAAATGTGGAAAACCACTGCATGGGCACAAAAAAGGAGTGTGGACAGAGAAAGGATTTAAAATATTGTTTGTTATTTGTTATTAATACACATGGGACAAACATGTTAAAAAATGCTCTGTGGTTCGAGGATTGATGATAAATTACTGTTCTGTAAATGTCCACTAAGACTTGCTAAGGAATAGAATTGTCGTCAATTGAAAAATATTTATTTCACATCTTTTTGTGATACAAGCCACATATTCACAACAAGATTATGAGTAAACGCTAAGACACTGTGAAGTCTGGGCTAATAAAATGAACATAATAAAATGTAGTGTTCGTCATAACTTTTATTACCTTTGATGGCTCCTAAAGGAGCCTTTGATATAAAACTGAAAAAATTCTTAGCCGAGAAAGTTAAGCATCTTCTTCTTCATCAAAGTCATGATAAATTCCACTTTCATCTGAGAAATACTTTCATATTTTGTTATATGCACAGCATGGAAGTGGATAATGTCTTGAGCTGCCGGGATAATCCCAGAGTAATCTTGTAAATTGCCCGTAATGCCACTGCCCTCGGGAACATAACATAAGAAAAAGGTTTTACAATTTATGGCATACAAAAGAAAAAAGCCAAGGGATGAAATGCAAAAGAATCGGGACCCCATATCAAAGCAGATCACCAATCGTACTAGAATTATAATGATACGGATAGGTTGGTTACAATGTACCCTGTAAGGAAATGTATTCTGCAAGCAACTGTTCTTTCTTTTGATTGAGCCAACACCCAGCACTGGATGTAAAGAAGTACACAAAAATGGCTAGCAAACAAAGCACTTACATTATACACATGCATCCACATACACTTGGTGAGAAAAATGGTCAATGTTCAAATGACAGCAACAAAAAGGCAAGAAAAGGTGAACAGAAAACAAAGCAAAAAGAAGAATTTTTTGAAACAATACACCTTAGTATCTATTTTGTAAAAGAGATTCACTGAAATAAGTATTTCAAAGCAAACCGATTCAGAGGAATCCCGAATGGCAATGTTCCTTAGCAGTACATGATATATAGCTCTGGATAAAGTAAAAAGGTCAATTGTTATGTGAGAGACATGTTAACTTACTCTGATTCTGTCCTTGAAGAAACATTGTTTTGTAAGACTTTCCTGATTGAGTTTTCAGACCCAACACAGCAATTTCCAAAACATGCCTATTGAGGCGAACGTCCTGAAACCCGGGATGAAGGGAAATGCATTGTTTCGGATCGCCAAACTTCTCCATCATCTCTTCACAATGGTCGATTTCCTGACAGCACTGGCATTCTTCTGGTTTAGTTGTCAAGTCAACAGAGTAGACTAACGTTGGAACAGAAGCACCTGACCCCAAAAAAGCAAACATAAGTCTTAAATTACACTCGATATTGAGTAAAAATATAGGTAATAAATCCATAACAACTTGGAAAAAACGAAGATTTGTTAATGCTTATGCAGTGGAAAATGAGTTTTAGCTTATTTAGACGCTCACGTAACCAAGGAAATCATGATAAACATTGTAAACAAAGGGTATACAAGTCTCATTTACGTTGCGAGAAATGGCAATATTAAATGATCAGTTCATTGGGATGAAACGTTAGACAAATTAGAAGCTCAAATACGTTTACATAAAATGCCATTTTACTCATCTTACCACGTAGTAACCACTACTTCGCTGGAAAATCTTGCCTGATATTGGCTTCTTGCTGGACCTCCAGAGCCATTTGTGCATCGTATTTTGCAGCTTTCTCCGCTGTCGTTAGCAGCTCCAAATTGTCATCGTATGGTACAAACCCTGAAAATTCACCTCTGTCTTCGTTAAAACTTTCTTCTGATTCACTTTCAGACAAACTGGACGAAGAATTCAATGATGAAGACATGTCCAAACTCACTGATTTTCACTCTGAGCAAAAAACACTGATCACGATGCGCGATGCATATGATGTCACAACTCAACTTATCCGTGTGTCCGCTTTGTCGTATTATCGCGGGCCTCATTCTGCGAACCAAGTAATGGCGGACCGGATTTTTGCAATTTTTGGCGTGCCATTTCCCAGTTAAATTATCTAGTATCGCTCTAAATTCTGGTCCATTGTATTATTTTGAGCCTAGACAATAAATTTTCGTCAGAAAAAGTGAAAAATATGGACAAAAATTTTCGTCAAAGTAGCACTTTAAAGGACATCTTTCAATAAAGTTAGTGTCATTTGCTTTTTAAACTTAAGCTTGCCTGTTTCAAAAAGTTAGTCACCCACATTCTTGTTTTGAGCCATCAGTTAGCTTAAAAGTTAATTTAGTTAGTTTAAATTGGTAGAACCTGCCAAAAGTTAGCCTCGGACCAGGCTCTGCAGTGGGGTTAAGGAGCGAAAAGAAGAGACATGGCAAAAAAATCGGTAAGTGAAGTGAGCCAAGCAGGGAACGTTTCTTCTTTTTGCTCCTTAACTACACTGCAGGGCCTGGTCCCAGGCTAGCCAAAAGTGAGAAGGCAGGCAAACATTTTTTTCTGTGAGCCTGCAATTGCATGTGGCAACTGACTAAAAAGGCTCATTCATTCCCAGTCTCCACTTTGTCCCTTGAAATACAAGATGGCTGCTAGCAATACATTTACAGTCTTCGGTCCTCTTGCAATCAGGAATCATTTAAAAGAAACGATGGTGACAAATTTGCATCCTTCAGAAGTTTGAAAAGTATTACTTTTTATTGTGGAAATTAATTGATGAGTGCTGAAATTAATCGTTTGAGTTTGAAAAAAGAGCAGCCAAGTGACCGAGTATTTTTATATCAGTTGTGGTGATACATTTGTTAAATTTCATGTGGTTAATTTTCATAAGTTTGATCAGTAATAACCTGTAGGTACAGCGTAGATATAAATTTATGTTATTAAACTCTTACTGCTGTTTGTTTATTTTGCTATTGATCTGGGATAGCTGTGATGCACGAATTCCATAGCTGAGATCTAGATCCCATGTAGTTTGTATTATTTTGTTTCTAAAGTTCATGCAGGTACAGATTTAAATATGTGAGTGCTCAACCTTCTGAGTGGGTTGTTTGGAAAAAGGGAAATAAATATTTTAGATATTTGTATGACTTGAGCAAAGGCCATACAGTTGTTAATGCAATGGTTGAACTTTTTAGGCCACAACTGATTTCTTGGAAGAAGTTGCTGGTTAATAATTCCCATAAATTTCCACCCAGAGCCAGTAGAACCATTCTCAGAAATTCTCAACACATTTCTTCTCTGGTGTGGGAGTTATTGGAAATTTACGATGATTATTTTATTCCTTTATCACTTGACTTTGGCAAATATCTAACAACACTAACATTTAAAAGAAGAAAAAGTTAGTCAAGAGTAATTTATCAATAATGATGATAATTAATTTTTGTTATGTTCGTAATTTGCTGTTGTGTCACCACTTGTTCAATAATAACAGGACTGGATATATTTTTACTGCATACAAGTTTTTCCTTGTGTCTTTGACTTCTAAAATACCATTATTTTGTACTCTTTGGGCTCATGCAAAGTATGATAATTTATAACAAACTTTATCAGTGTACTTTCTTTTAGGCCGTACATGTGATCCTTCACCAGCCTTGCTCTCGTCAAAAATGTCCACATTGACTCTATCCCCAGACTCTACAGTAGTTACTCTTCATGTTGGTTATATTATTGGATTAAGTTCCACTCTATGATTGCATACAACTAAACTGTGTTGTGTTGACTACTGAAAAGAAGAATAATTATGTTTAGTAGCTAGTTTGAACCAACTTCCTGCTGAATTACCGTGCACACATTAATGGTAATGCTAATGGGTTTATATACGGCACATATCACATAGTTTCATGGCAGTTTACAATTCTTCTTCAGTCCATATTTGAATTCACCGACCTACCCAACTGATACATGAATGCCAGATGAAAGATAGAGCTAGACCACCACACCAGGAACTATGTCCCTACTCTTTTCGAGAGTTATGAAAGTTATTTATTCTTCACCAAACAGCATCCTTGCGGCATGTTCAATAATCGTACCTGATGTGTTAATTAGCATCCAGGTTGATGATGTAACCCCAAATGTATTACAAAACCTGGGTGCCCGTACGAAATGGCAAGATCTGCAACAGGTCTTTATCAGGTCTACCCCAGATCTTTAAGGTCATTCAGCAGGCCAATTTGGCCTGAAATGGAAGTCTGCAAGTCTGCAGACTGTATGTGACAGACATCACATTATTATTACCTCTTCTTTGACTTCTCTTTACCTTTTTCTTTGTCTGTGGCAGGTCTATTGCAGACGTTTTCTAACTTTCCATGATCATGAATTAACGATATTGGTTTTGACGCCTGCAGGATATCAGACATCAATCTGCCCGACATATAAAACGACTAATTTAGACGTCTCTTCGTTGTGGACATACCAAAAGTTCCCGTGTGTTTGCTTGCAGTAAAATGGAATGTTTATGTCATTTATGAACATCCTAGTTCTTGAATGTTATTAATAATTATAATATAGGTTTCCACTGCTTTTGACGAGTCAAGCAAGATTTGCTAATAAGGAAGCCCTATTTTTAAAAGAATATTGTACCTGAACACTGGCATTTCCAAGCATAAACAAATGTTAAAGCATTTTGCTGCCCTGTGTAATGCTGCAAAGGGGCTGCAAGCAAAAAGCAACCGCTGCTTTGCCATGATAAAGTGCACGGCCATTCTCGTTTGTATGGTTCACCTTCCCTGGTTTGTCTCTTATTTCATCTTGACAGAAAGATCAAATATGTGATGTAAGTGAATCCTTATAATTCTCATGTTTAAGATCCGGTAAAGATGGAATCTGCTCTCACAATGGTAACTCGCTGAGCCTGGGTCGCTAAGGAATATGTTTCTTTTGGTTTGTAAGGGAATTACTTTTTGTATGGCTTAAGCTTCAAACCACATAGAAGAAATAGAATCTTAAACTGGTAACATTAGAAGGGGAGATAAGGGCGGCCTTTCAAGGTATAGTACTTGTATTGGAATAAGATTACATAAATGCTGTTTGTTTAGCTTGTGTGTGATTGACATTTGGAAAAATTACCGTCCTGATAACTTGTGATTGTAAAAGAAAGGAAGGTCAATGGTCTGCCTGAGAAAGGCAAGGAGGATCTTACAGAGCTGGAATCGACCCTATTCTTTCTAAAGAGGTATCGAAGAAGTGGCTTGTTACCGTTATAGAGACAGGTAAAGTGCTCCAAGCGTCATTTTGGATCTGTCTACTTATAGTTAAAGTAGTAAACTGGTGCTTGCATGACATTATTACTACTTTCCTGCGTGTAGGTTTTAGGCGGGAAAAATCGTTGCCCAACAGTTAGCCGATATATCATTTTTAGTTGTACACCCTGAAAATGTAAGATACAGCTTACAGAAGTGTACACATGAACAGTTAAAACACATTGGCAACTTTCACCATAGCAAATGAATTCAGCTGTGAATGCAGCCATCTCAGACAGAGGCCTGCTAGATCAGAACATTGTCATTAAGCCATTGAACTGCATTTTACGGTTTAATTAATCACCGTACTCCAACCTCTACTGTGTATACGTTTCATTTTGAGATGAAATTAACTTATAAATAATTGGTTTAGATGCAATTTTTATACGAAAGTTTCAGAACGATATATTTCTAATCCAAAGTGAGAGTTATTAATTAAATTCTCCAGCCGCCAGCCTTTTGGTGTTCATAATTATTTCCACTTTACCGAGTTAATTCAATGAATTATGCTAGAGTTTACGAAATAATTACGAAGACTAAGCCGGCAATGTTATTATTTTTACAGCTTTTGTCATGTCTGCTGCAAAACGCTGTAATGCTGTTCCCTCGCACGTATCATCAAGAAGTTGACAACCAACTGTTGCGCTGCCAATTAAGCGAGCAATAAAGAATAAACTTTACGCCATACCTTCAGCAGGCAGTAGCCAGGATAATGCCCCAACTAAGTGATATAAAATAATACACAAGGTCACCCAACGACAAGTTTCGGTATCTTTTCGGCGTCAATTAAAGAGTGCACTCGGATATTCGTAACTAAGCGTGGCCTAAAAGATTCGCAATTCGGAAATGATAGCCCCTCAGGTTTTCGGAATGGTCGTAATTGCTGTTTTTGACGGTCTAAAACGTCAGCTAGCATTTTTGGAAAGAAAATAGTTCCCTAGAAATAGAAAGTTTGTGGAAAGTTCATTTCAGCTTATTTGGCTCCTTGCGTACCCCTGAACACAGATAGCAGATTGCAGTCTAGTTTTCATACAGCCATCAAGTGCAGAATACTGTCAAGCAATAACTATCCCTTAAAGGAGCACTGTCACCGGGATTTATGCTGTTTTTGGTTCAATTCTGCCAAAATTACTGTCTTTTACCTGTTATCATACAAAAAATGCTCCTACAGAATCAGCAAGATGAATTCCAATGAAATTTTAGCAGGGAGAGCTAACCATAATAATTTTTGGGGTGATTTTTCAATGCATAGCTTGAAATTTTGAAAAAACTGGCAAGTTTTTTCAAATTTCTATCCATTTCCATCCTCATCATCTTTGATGGAACACAGGAGTTTATAGTGTCAATACAGTACTACAGTCTTTGGCAGCAAAACTAGAGCATTATTTTAAGGTTTCCACTGATTTATTGGCAGTTTTAAGCTTTGCAAAGTGATGGTACAATAGCGTGACAATGCCCCTTTAAGTGATAGTAATCTCATGTGTAATATTACATTTTAAGCATTTTCTGTAACAGTAATATAGGATCAATTATTGGTGTCCTTTTTAAAGTTTCTTGATGTTATGTTGTTGTATGTAAAAAGAATGGTGATCTCTTTCATGCAAGGCCAAGTAAAACAAAAACAGAATGTTGGTAATGATAAGGAAACCAGCTATTGTATGCACGGAATGTGAACATTAATGATGTTACTCTATCAACACTGCGCGTTTTGAATAAACAAGACCAGGTCACCTTTTTGTTTCTTGTATTTTTAGCATGATATTTAATACTTTGTTCACTTTACCATGACCAAATGTCCATTAAGCTGTAGATAACCTGCAGACCTAAAGCCAACAAAAAGGTCTGCAGTTTAACTTTTCGCTTTCCGGTTGCAGTTGTCAAAGGGGTATACTTGACAAGCTTGTAAATTAATTAATAAAGTGTAAAAACATGTTGAGCAGTGTAAGTTTCAGAGTCAGTTTGTGGTTGCGGTCGACCACCATATGCAAAACAACTGTCCGCTCTTCGCTCTTTAAGCTTTTGTATGCTTTGATTGCACTCAGGCACTGGGCTGGTGGCCAGTGGTGGAGAGGCAGAGATTGTGATTTGGGTATAATATGATGCTGAAACTGCTGAACCAATCAGTGGCAGAAGGAAAAACTTTAAGGCTTTATTACAGCCGCACAACATTTCAGCCTACTCGTGAACAAAACAAATCAACATACATAGACCCAAAGTGTGGGCTAAGACGAGACCCTAAAAAACATTAGTTGTAGCAAGATGGCCATTCTTAGCAATAAAGGAGTGTTTCACCAGGCACTACATAGCACACATTAGAATGTATCCGAGCAATGTTATAACTTCCTAACTGAAACAAACCCATGTTATAACCTTAAACTGGACACTCCATAGCGACTCCATTTCAAGTATCAAGTTTTTTTGCTATATTATATTTTGTCACATATGACAGCTTCACTGGTTATCAGTGTAACAGGGTATTTTTTGTTGCAGTTCCCTATCTGGCACCTAACAACTTCAATGTGACTGCAGAAACCTCTACCAGTGTCATTGTCTCTTTGCAACCACCATCAAAAAGGAAAATCACAGGATATAAGGTCTTTTACAGAAAGCAAGGCTCTCAAAACTTTTCAACCAATCTGACCATTTACAGTTCAGCAGTTACTGAGACTACTGTGACTAAGCTTCTTAAGTACACAGAATATGAATTTGAAGTACAGACCTTCAACGATTTTGGAGATGGACCAAAGAGCGTGCATAAGTTGGTGAGGACAAAGGAAGATGGTAAGAGATCAGAGAATGGTTTTAGCACAACTCTCATCATGTAGTATACTGTATTTACTCTAACACGCGAATTTTTGTTGGTCTCTCCCATTTTGAAATGACTTGGAAGAATATCATGCCTCGCCGTACGTTTAAGTGTCTTATAACATTAAGAGGGCAAAATTACTGAATGCTGATTGGTCGAAGAAGAGGGCATTTTTCCTTAACTTTGCTTCTGAAGAGGGCAAAATTACTTGCTCCTGATTGGTTGAGTACTGAAAATACTTGCCCCTATTGGCTTAACACATTGCTTTCACATTCAGCAGAGGCAGCCAATGAGCCAAGAACCAAATCAACCAAAAGCTGTAGAAAGACAGTTTTTAGCACCTTGCGCTGTTTGAAGTCTGTTTAAAGTGATTTTTTGGTCAGCTAGAAAAATTTGATCTGTTCTGAATAATTAGGGTTTTAAAGGGAAACAAGGGTCTAGAAAAATTTCACAAAAAATGAAAGTTTATATGGTGAAATAACTGATAATAACATTGATTTGACCTGTCATTTTTCTTCGTCGGTAATCGAGGACAAAAAAATTGATATTTTCTTCCCGTGAGCCGCCATCTTTGTCGTGACGTCACATTAGACAAGGAGAAGCTGGTTGAAATGATGTAAATAGTGATATAGATAGTGACAGCAATTCGATTCTTGAGCTACATATCTCTTCAAATGTGGCAGTACACCTGTTTATGTTTGAACCACAAAACGGCTCGTCCCCAGAAGATGAATTTGACTTCAGCAGGGCTCAAGGTCAACGTGAAACGGAAGAAACCGAAGCCGAGTGTACCATTCCATCGCTCGTGCCTTGGCCAGAAACCGAAAGCATTTGCTGGCAGGAGATGGCCATTCTGGGAGACCAACTTTAAAAAGTCAACTATTCCAATAACCGAACGCGTAGGGATTATAAATTCGTAAAATATGCTCGCCAGACATGCGGGCAAACTTTTACTGGTACTGGGATAATTGTTGTCCATTTATCCAGGAACGCTGCACAGATACATAACAGAACACGAGTCCTTTCAACTTGTCTGTTTGATAGCGGATGTTTTAGGGTTATCCACAAGAAGGTCCCCACAGAATGCGCCGTAAGGGTTTACAAAAGAGTAATTAAGCGATGCCCACAAGTAAATTCCTGTCTTACCACACTAGTAACTGAACCAAGAAAAAAATTTGTTGCTTATTTTAGAGATTTCTTAAAAGAGCAAAATAAATATGCTTCGTGCGCTTGATTTTGTGAACATTTCCTCCTGAGAGCGGGCTGCTGTGCACAGGTTGAAATACTATAGTCTGGACTTCACAATGGAACTCAAATGTTTTCTTCAACAGATGTTCATTTCTTAGGTTGATTTCATTTAATGCATGCAAGTAACTACGATGGAAATGAATAAAATTTTGAATCCTCAAGGCTTATATTCTTTTCGGATCATATCATTTTCTGAAATTATTATTTCAGAAGCATGAGATTAGCTGCTTACCGACAGTTCACGCGTTGGAAATGCAACTGTACAACAGCCTTGGAAAGGGGAATAGACAGGTGATCCCTTCTTGCTTTGTCTCGGCAATCCAAAATGAATGTCCAGAAGAAGGTGGTAATCATACAGGCTTTAAAGATGCGATGCCGAGGGAAACGATTCTTTACCAGGATAATAGTTTGCAGCACTGACTTGAACCTACGTGTCTGTACAAAAAGAAATGAAACCAACAGGACCTAATAACTCCCTTACAGCTCCCTTCTTTGAAAATCAAAGGAAATTCAAGAGAACATACCAAAAGGCATTATTTATGTATTGCAAGCTGAAAATGGAAGGGACAGCTTCATCAAATCAGCTGTCAGATGGTGGCATCCTTCCTCTCCCCTTACTTCCAAGCAGCTTTGCCTATAATGTAATAAACAAGGGACGATTAAATTTATTAATGCGCACCACACCAAACGAGAAAGGCTATGACCTCACAATACAGTCCTCACGATGGCTATCGCTGAGAATTAAGATAATTACTTTCTCACTATTCCAACAAAATATATGGCCTCAGACATTGTATGCCGGTATACTTGCGTGACAAAATATGCACGGCTAATGCTTTGAGTTCATGTGTCTAAAAAATGGAGAAAACCGTTCACTATAGTAAAGAAAATAGAAGAAAAAAGCGACGAACTCCATAGTAACCATATTTTTAATAAAGGCAGCAAAAACGAATGAAATAATCTCACGTACCTGAAGATCTCGCGTGTAGTCCTCCGATGTAACAGTTCAAGGGTTTTGGTAATTTACACTCACATTTTTATTTTGCGAGCCACAATCTTCTCATTCTTTCGAAGGTAGTACATGAAAGTAGTACATGAAAGGTAACCCGTCCTTTAGTATTTGTGTAAGTGTTGTTACAGCTAAGATCAAGGTATTGAATCAAACTAACTCAATCTTTACAGAAATCCTCTGTTTGCCAAAGATCAGCTTGTCTAATGCTAAGTCAGCCTCAATATCATTTCTGAGTTACAAGATGGCGGCCACGTGTTCTCAAAAGCGGCAATTTGGCGCTGAGTAGAATTCAGAACGGCGCTTAACATAAACGAATACCAGATTTGAAATCCTGTGTACATGGCCTTTCATTTAAGGTAAAATATTTCTAGACCCTTGTTTCCCTTTAAGACAACAAAGGAGTTTCATTGTGATCTAGGTTAAAATCGTTTTCACCAGAATTTCATTTTGACCTACAACATATTTATGTATAAACTTGTACTACAGGTGTAGCCTGTTAATACGGACACCAAAGGGACATGCCAAGGTGTCGATATTATCTGGGTGTCTGTATTAAGCAGGCTAATTTAAGAGAAAATATAAGATCTTTTTAGTAGTCGGGACAAAGAAAACTGTCTGTTATAAGCGAGTGTCCATATTAAGCGCGTGTCCACAGAACGGGGTTCCACTGATACATGTAACTTAGGCGTAATACAAAGGAAAACTTATAGGCCTTACAAATCATGACATTTTTGCAACAGCTGTTGTTCATAATTTTCTGAGGAAGTGCACATATGTAGGATCCTGGCTGCATCCCAGTGGTTTTGTAACTAAAAGACAGACACTTGTGAGTTTCCAAATAACACTCTTCCTCTTGATATTAAGAGAGTCCCTTAAGATTAGTTCTAAGTTGATTTTGAAGAACTACTGGCTGTGAAGAATTGGACAATAAAGATTAATTTGTTCATGTGATTCGAAGTGAAGGTAGTCAAATGTTTTGACTTTTTAGCGATAATTGCAAGTAGGCCTTATTTGTAATCTACTTGGAAGACATTGTTACCTGATGCCAAAACTAGGTTGAGTAACTTCACCAGCTTTGAATGAATTGCAGCAGAACTTCACAGCTAAATGCTATTTGATCTGTTGTCTTCTGTATGTGTTCTGATTATTAATTGTTGACAGACATGGAGAATGAGAATTAACTTTCGCTGATTATAATAAATACTGTAATTTTTTGGAAATTTTTTATTGCCAAAGATTGGTTAAAACCTAGCTTGTATGGTTTTACCTGTGAGTATCAACATACTTAAACTAAGATCATTTTTACATAGTGTCCTCTTAATCCTTTCATACAGTTCCTTCAGAAGCTCCTCGAAACCTTACAGCGACTGCAAAAACTTCTACCAGCATTTTTACATCTTGGGAGTTGCCAGCTATGGACTCTAGGAATGGAGAGGTCAGAGGTTTTAAATTGTTCTATAAACGGAAGGGCTCAGCTGCCAACACGACAACCACTTTGTTGTTTGAGAGTGCTGAAAGTCGCACAAAAACTGTTTCTGGGCTGGAGATATTTACAGAATATGAATTTGAAGTCCTGGCGTTTACTTCTATTGGCAATGGGCCAAAGACTTCTGTAGTCATTGCAAGAACAAAAGAAGATGGTGAGAATTTATAATTTGCTAGTTTCTTTTTTTTTTTTAAGCAGTCTACTCTAGGTGAATGTGGGTACCACTGACGTTTTCATATTCTCACCATGCATGGTCAAGTGTATTGTGTACCAGTATGTTAATTAGTTATGAGTTCATGGCATGAGGTGTCCATGTTATCATTTTACTGATTATAATATTATAGACAGTGATCGGTTAATGTTAGTCATGTTGTTATTGCTCTTCAGCCAAAGACCCTGTTACATCATTGGCGTTCATTTTGATTCATCTTGATCCTTTGGTTATTTCTTTTATGTTATAATTATTTCAATGTAGACTGGATTCTGGTGGCTTTATTTAATGAAAATATGGTTACAGAATCAAAGAAACTACCAAATATGGCATGTGCTCTCTTTTCAGTGCAACAAGCAGTTTTAGAAGGGGTGTCACTGATGATGATCCGATTATCTGGGGATCGAGTTTGAAAAACAGTTGAATTTTGTATAATTATCCACAAGCAGCATGACCAGCCAGAGTGTAATTACATGTCAGATTTCAGTATTTTCTTTCCAGTGCAGCAAAGTGCACAATACTGTATGTGGTGTGTGTTTTGATTGGCCAATGCACAATTTTGAAGGCACATGGCAGTGTTTTCATTGGTTAAAGCCAACCCGAAGTCCAGAGTACAAAGAATTACATCATCAAGAGCATTCATTAACATAACTCAGAAAAATCACAAATTTGCATAATAAGCTAGTGTAATCTGAAACCTTCAGTGAGTGCTCAAGGTTATACAGCCCACTTCGAAAGACCTAAACACACTTTCCTGCACATATCTTTGTAAAGTTGTGAAGATTTTAATCCAGTAGTCTGTGCGCATAAAATAAGTTTTGCCGAATTTAGGAAGTTTGGAAGTCTTGCATGCGCCGTGACAGTTCTATATTATTTTAGAACTTGGTAAACAATACTACCACAGATCTACTAACCGTGTCGCGATTTTCCAGTGCGCATGTCCAACACGCACCACTGCAGAGAAAGATTTAACAGACAGTTGGTCATCTTGATGTGTCGCGCACATGACTTGAGTGACCTTTCAGGCCCAGCCAGGGGGCGGTAGTGGGATACCAATATACCCGGTTTTTTTTCCCCATCAGATACCAATATACCTAAAAACTGTAGAACGTGTGAATTGCTTGAGACCTAAAATTATGTTCAAGCATTTAATTCATGTCTAGAATAGAGTAGAATAGAATAGAATAGAAAACCTTTATTTTGACACGATAAGTCTTAAAGCGAAAAGCGTGGTCTATATACCAAACACCTAAAATTCATGAAAAACCAGATACTTTACACCCGAATTGTAACATAAAAATACCATATACCTAGTTAAAACGGCTCTAGAAGCCATATACCCAAAACCCCTGATTGGACCTGACCTTTCTTGCAGTTTTAAGTGACTGTTCATGGAAAACTGCACAAAATATCGAAAGATGTTTTTCAAGGCAAGCCTTCGGTTCTTTTTTTCATTTTTGTCTGCAAGAGATGCTTCGATGAGCAATTTCGGCGGTTACTCTGACCATGTCGCGAATCCTAAACCATTCGATAAGCGTTTTCTTTCTCAAACCCTGAACAGAAATTAAATTATTTATTGATGTCAACAATGTGATAAGTGACTTTGGAATGGATAAACTATTTTCCCCTCATTAGCTATGCAGAATATACCGCGGTCGATATCACCGCCTCTGATGCAGAAAACTCCAGGTTCAAATTGCAATAGTGCAATATGCATGAGTTATTTTTTATTTTATTCGTTTCTTTTTCTTTTTTTTTTTTTTTATTGCTTTGTTTGTTTTCTTTTCTTTTTTTTTTACAAGAATTATTATTATTATCAATGGCTGACCTGTAAAGCAATTTGTGAGTTTTAAAGGGATATATATTGACAGGGTACAGACAAATAGACTCTAACGTTATGATAAGCGCAATGCGTCCGATGTAAGGAGAACAGGCTTATCTTTTCTCTTGTCCCCCGCGATTTTCAAGTGCACGTGTCCAACACGCACCACTGCAGAGAAGGATTTAACAGGCAGTTGGTGACGTGTCGCGCATATGACTTGAGTGACCTTCGAAGCGCTTTTACTTTGTCCGCTACTAAAGACCTTGAAACATAGGCATCTGTTAGTCGCGAAGTATCCGTCTAATCCTTGTCTACACACGCCCCCTGTCCACAGCTTGTAGGCGAGGGTAAAGTGTTGGATAGCTTTAAAACTATCGTTGCAAAATAAGAGTTCATCAGGTTCGCTTTTCCTGCGTCCGTGAATTCCATGATGTTGTTTTCCCTTTTAAGAGGCCCGATGTTTTTGCGGACCTTGGGGTTTGTAGCCCCCTTAAGAAGATGACAGTATGTGCTCGAGGACTTGACTTCACTAAAAATGTTGGAAAAATAGGCTGATTTAGCTTTTCTTAGGTCAGTTATAACTTTATTCCTAACTTTTTTGTAATTAGACCATTGCTCAGGACGTTTACAAGAAATTTCCGCCTTAAAGGGTCTGTACCTTCGGTTAATTTGTGACGAATTATTATTGGCCTTATTTCCTTCCACGGAGCATGCTCATTGCAAATATCGTCGAATAATCGTTCCCAAACCCATAGCTGGTCGTCGGGCTCTTTAAAGATGGATAATTTTTGGAGTTGGTCTTTTGTTTTTGAGCCGAATGGTCGCGTAAATTAAATCGTGGTCCAATATACCCAGTGGGAATACACTAGAAGAACTGATGAAATCCTTTCTCTCCTCTTCCTTATCAATCTTTTCTTTTCTTTTCTTTTCTTTTTTTTATCAATCCTAATTAGTGATAAAAGCCAAACAATAAAAGTCAGACTGGAAATAATTTTATATATCTCCTACTTGACGCTTTTTGCGTCATTTATGGACGTAAATATTCTTGGCTTACATGAGCTCACAGTAAACACCTCTTAATCACGTCCTTAAGAACCGTAAAGCCAAAACGCAGTTATGTCAATAGTTCCTCTCCAAACTTAGGCATGTATTTTGACTTGTTCCATCATAACAACGAAATTCGCCCGATGGCGTCGTACGAAAAACACCCCAAAATGAGCTTTTCTCCCTGACCATTTTTCATCCAAGCGATTTAAGACAATAAAACCCTATTGTTTAAAACAATTTTAATTGTTAATTTAAAAACTGCCAAAAGTACAATACGTCCCGTACATATTTCTAAACTAACCCAGTGATCACACTGCGTAAAAGCACTCAGACAACCAGTTGCAAAATTGTTGTGGCACTACTCGCTATTGGTAAGAAATCTGTAACATGTGGCACATACCCCCTCATTCCATTCCGGATTATCCCTTAGGGCAGGCCCGACTAGTGTTTCAGGCAATGAGAATCCATGTTAGAGTTTGTTTGTCACGTGTCAAAACACCGTCAAAACAAACCCACACTTTTCAAAATGGCAGATCCGTGGATGATTGTTTAAACTTTGAGCGCGCTTCAGAACGCTACATTTTGTTTATATTTCGAAGGAGAAATAACGGTGTATCGATATTACGCAATTTGATTGTTGTTAAGTTACACTGGGGACATGTGCAGCTGTGTTAGAGGATACCATGTGTTTTGAGCCAAATGGCGTAGTCTGTACTTCGACGTTGTCTGTACGCACGTACACACGTGCGTACCTGAAAAAGTCAAAAAACTGTTTTCTTTCAATGTTTTGTTTTTGATCCATTTGAATTCCTTTATCCTTTCACAGTGAAAGTAGTTTGGACTCAAGAATGTTTGTTTCTTTTTCAAACGTTTGGTATCGAATAGTTCATCTTGATCGTAAAACTCCTCGCTTTCCCTGCTGCTGCTCAATGTTTTGGACATAAAACTGGCTCAAGGAAACCCATACGAAGTTACTCTATGACAGTAAAAGGACTAATAACCGTGAAGTTCCGCTTTTAGGCTTGGCTAAATATTTACCGTAAAAGCTCTATATTAAGCCCCCCATCTCTATCAACCCCTCCCCCTCTAATAAGCCCCCGCTAGGACGTCACTTCTGTAATAAGACCCCCCTCCCCCCTCTCTAACAAGCCCCTCCACCCCTACTTAAGATTTAGTAAATAACTCTCTCCTATTCCCTTTGCGAAATCCACTTTATGCGGCCCGGTTAGTTTTTTTTTTTTTTTCTTTTTTAAACAAGTGTACACTCAAACACATAATACTATTCGCTTCTCTTTATTCAATAACTAAGTTTCACTGCAGTTGTTTGAGTTTCGTCGAAAAACAGAAACGGCGTGTTTAAGATTTGAATAAGCCCCCCACCTAATAACCCCCCCCCCCCCCCACCGTTAATAAGGCCTGAAATTAAATAAGCCCCCGGGGGCTTAATAGAGCTTTTACGTATATTATTTTAACCTTAGGGATACTTGTCTGGTGGTGTAATGATGTAAATAGCAAGCGGAATGGAAAAAAGTGAACGCATTGTGGTCACCTCGTTTTATAGCCTTGTATCGGCCTGTCTTCGCTCTGATAGAGCTTTTCCGGTATATTATTTTAACGCTAGGGATACTCGTTTGGCGGTCTAATGATGTAAATAGCAAGCGGAATGGAAAAGAGTGAACGCGTTGTGGTCACCTCGTTTTATAGCCTTGGATCGGCCTGTCTTCGCTCTTATAGGCTTTCCATGACAGATTATCACTTTGCCATCCTCACTGACAAAATTAAAGAGCAGGATGAAGAAACTGAAGAAAAGCTTCAGCAGACGCCACTTCGGAGCGTTATAAGCGTAAAGAGGATCAAAACGCCACTTCGGAGCCTTGTGTCATATGCGGGGTTGTCCTCGATTTCGTAAACATAAGGAAATCGACTTTTAAGGAGATAATTTCTGAGTTTGTTGGAAAAAAGGCGGATGATTAGCCCTGTACCTGTGACGGAAGAGTAGATACAACTTCTATGAAAGCTATCGGCAATTATATCTGACATAGCCTCAGGATTTCGGTCTGTTGTTCATGGAGATGTGGACAAACACGTGGATTGTTTACGCAGATTTTTGAGAAGCCCGAACTTAAATTAAACTTGACTAGGTCATAATTACGTCATTGTAGGTGCTTTACAAGGAAAACAATGCTGGTCAAAAACAATGTGGTACACAGCGGTAAAAAATCACCCATTTGTGAACTAAAGTCTGAGATACCACTAACCTGTTAGCTCAATCAGCCAAATTCGTTCTATCGCGCTCCGCGTTTTCGAAACAGGTTTGGGTTTTTCTGTTCGGCCAATCATCTCAGTGGGGGCGGCGATATGCAAATCAGAACGCAGCACGTTATGATTGGGCTTATTTGCATAACTCCGCACTGAATCAGAATATCACTCCTTTACAAGCACAAATTAAAATATTCATGTTTTTCTGTTTCAAGGAATACTGTTAATCCCATTTTGTGGCGGGGCTGAAAAACAATTACCAGATTAATATTGAACCTCTTGTAATCATGCAACCAGAGGTATCAGTAATTGTTGCATTGATTTGACAAGTTAAAAATAGGAAAAAGATAGCATAGAAATTGGTTGTTAAGGAGAAGTGATTGCATTGTATTTTGATCAAATAGAAAGACTGAAGTTGTGTTGATTATGATTTCTGGACACTCAAAGGAAGAACGAAGGAAAAAAGGAGGAACGGTCGGCTCTGTGGAAATATTGCAAAGAGAAACACGGCAATGAAATGCAGACATTTAAAGTAAATGTTACTGGTTCTTATGCCGATGACGCCATGCTAAGACAAATATCTGAGGGTGTCCGGATAGACAAAGTACCAGAAGGCTCACTGATCAACTCTAAGAATGAATGGAACTATTTCCACGTCCCACGCGCGATCATCACATGTGACAGCGCACCCTCTACGATATAAGTTCGCTTACATGACGCCAAAAAGTTCTCAAACAGTTTTAATGTATCTTACATGAATTACTAAGCATATTGACTGAAGAGGCTCGAAGAGCGAAATATATTTCAAACTGTTAGTTTTTATTTCACAGTTTTTACAATTTTTAGTGCGTCGAATGTGTACAAAGACGTGATGTCTTCTTCTAGTTCAAGTTCAAGTTTTTTTTAAGCAA
Organism: Pachyseris speciosa; assembly: GCA_016490735.1. Lineage (NCBI taxonomy): Eukaryota > Metazoa > Cnidaria > Anthozoa > Scleractinia > Pachyseridae > Pachyseris > Pachyseris speciosa. Next base: position 14,120 of record JAEMWC010001161.1, on the reverse strand, counting down.
TGCCTAATGCAAAGCCTTTTATTTTAAATTACCTTAGCTGTAATTTCAAAATAAAACCTGAAGACATTTAACATTACATTATGATTTAACCCGGGATTAATGAATGTATGGTATAGCCAGCAGGATTTCAAGCACCCACAAACATGTGACTCACCTTGCATTAAGAAGTATCAGAGAAAAGCACCCTTAAAAAAGACATTTAACATTACATGATGATTTAATCCAGGATTAATGACTGTATCGTATAGTCAGCAGGATTCAAGTACCCACAAACATGTGATTCCCCGTGCATCAAGAAGTACCAGAGAAAAGCAGCCTTAAAAACAATAGACCAGGGAGATAATTTATTTTTTAATTATTTTATTTGGACATCTTCTTGGCTGATGAAAGGACCTGAAATAAAATATAGACAGCATCAACTATAACTGCTTTGAATGTACTGAATTCAACAGAAGTGTACAGCATCAGTATTGGTGTTAGCTGAATACAAAGGAATTCCACCAATTTTGTGACATTCTCGAATACGTTGTTACTATGGCCTCATATTTTGTTGGCTCTATTAAAAACTCAAGTAGTGTCTGAATCCTTTTGTCCAATTTTTGCCTCTATTTTGGTGCAAGCAAACTGATAGAAATTGTTGTTTGTGGCTCGTATATATTTATATTTTCATAACCTGTGAAATGTTGATTGGAAGTTTGTTTCAGTTGAGCAATTCAAGTGAACTCAAGTAGTAAAGGAATGAACCCATGTTTTCGTAGCTAGGTTAAAGTTTCCAGCCAAGTAACGAGCATTGAGTTTACTCGTCGCACGAGTCAAGTTCGAGTCACGAGTCAGGTTTGAGTCAGGTTCCGGAAACTTTAATGCCTAACCTTCAAAAAAAATTAGTTGTCTGCAAAGCTGGGATTTGGCATAATGGTACTTCAAGAACACTAGAATCAGTAAAAAAATCCGAATGAATACAGAAAATTCGAAAAATACGATAATCTGAGCTAACTCTCGAGTTATTTTGAAATGTGATCCGAAAATGGCGGCTACCTTGATGTTTCCTCATTAAAAGTTCCGGATCATTATTTTACGTGTCAGAAAACAAACGATTTCTTACGACCCGCGCGTCTCTTGCAAACCGTCCGCTATGTTCCTCAAGAGCAATGGCTTTGTGACGTCACTAATGTCCTAAAAAATAGTGATAATGAGGGCCCGGTTGCTCAGAAGCTGATTAACTTATTAGCATAAACTTTGGTTGCAGTTTGTAACTTTTGGATGAAACTTTTTTCATTTTGTAACTTTTTGATGAAACTTTCTTTGCTGCTTTTTGCTTTTTAGGATTGACGTCCTCTAATCTAAACTTTTGCATAATATCAGCGTTGAACAACATTTGTGGATAGAGAAATAAACTCCTTGGTTAATTTTTTTTATCTTGGATTAGGGTTCATCGGCTTTCGAACAACCGGGCGGACTGGATTCTTCCTCATTCAAAGGTGTTCGTGCCCGTTTCGAGCATGCAGATGTTGTACTGCAAGCAACTTTGATAAGAGTGGGGAGATGGAAAGCGCAAGATCATGGAGACATCATTAAAGCCCAAATAAGGCACAGTGTCTCAAGTAGTTTTGCAACTGGTTGTAGCTTGTGCACGGCTGCCCGTGGATGCTGATCTCACGTTGGAAAAAGGAAAGAAAAGAACTGGGAGGATGAGGAAGTCTTTTGTAAGATTTTTTTCTTCCAGTGCTTGCGCAAGATTTTATTTCGCGGGTAAAAGCCTCTGGGCGGTGTTTTATCAGTTTTTTAAATGCAGATATATTTATTCGTTTCTTCACTATTTCACTAAAAATTGACTTACATAATTGATTTCATACTTAAAGACCATTTCTGGTATTTCAATTAAAATAGTAAATGTGCAGTGTCATGCTAATCATCTCGTACTTATTTCGGTCAACTATTTGACAAAACATGTTTTGGTATTTTTCTTATTCGTGCATTGGCTCAGTACTTGAAACGATGACCCGACTTTTCCGAGTAGAGGTTCCAAATACATATTTCATACCAGCTAACACAACAATAAGCTTTTTTACAGACTACTCCTGTTTTATTATTTATTTGTGAAGTGTTTGGTATTTCTGTAACTGAAACTGAGCTCTAAACACGACGACCACACAGTTTCCTCTCCGATCTAAGCCCATTTATAAACTCTGGGTTCACAAAAATTCAGTCTAGCTAAAGAAATCTTGAAAAAATATCCCGGCTTGAACGTGATTCGATGCAATGAGCACCTGCGTTCATAAATGCAATAGTCTTTCACACCTTTTAAGAAACTTTCACCTTCAGTGCAGTACATTCATCTTCTTCAATTAGAGCTTCCATGTGCATTGATTAAATTAACAGTGGTGAAGTCGCTGTTACTAGTCATTGTTTCACGACACAAATCTGTGAATTCTCTTTCCTTTATTACGCATGGAGAATCCTACACGAGAAAAGGAAGATATTAATTTTATTTTGGAGCTGTTAAAACAAAATTTTAGTGCCTGTTTTTTTTTTCCTAAAATATTGTTTTTACCATTAGCAAATAGAACTGATTTATATATTCGCCCCACCATGTACATCTTTTCATTATACAGTCAACTCTCTCGTAAGCGGTCACCCTAGGGAATTGGAAAAAGTGTCCGTTAGTAGAGCTCTCCACTTAAGAGCTCTCCACTTAAGAGAATTTTACCCAAAAGCAGGGTGAATGTCCGCTTACGGGAACAAAACCTTCATAACAGGTAAACATGTCCACAGAGGAGATAGGTGCCGCCTGAAAATTCCTAGCCTGCGTAGCAGCATAAGGTTCCCGAGTATAGAAAGACCGAGTAAAGGGATTTTCGATGTTTTGGCGTCGCCAAAAATGGGGCGCGGCCAAAACATCTGAGAGTGTCCGCTAACGGACACGCTCTACATACAGACACTTTATTCGTCAGCAATGGTTTTTTCGTCAGCCTCAGAGAACTTCAGGAATCTGTCAATCACCATTTTTCACTGACTACACAAACAACCCTTAAAAAGCGGGAAATGACATCATCAATATCTTCACTTGTGAGGAGTAGGAAACTATGCCCCTGAAGTCCCAGATGTAGTTTTGTATGAATTTTACGAGCGGTATATTTTTGGATTAAAACACTTGTCTCTAGTTACAAAAAAAAACAAGTTGCCCACTTTCTTGCATAAAATGCAATTTAACTCACCAAACTATTTTTACTAAAATGCGTGCTCTGAAATGTATACCTAACCCTAACGCTGACCCCAACCGTAATCCTTTTTTTTTTTTTTTTTTTTCCCATTCTTTTCAGCAACTGCCATTGACAAACCGTCGGAAGCACCGATTATTTCAAGTCGGTGTACACTGTCTGCATATTTCTTTTTAAGATGAAAGTTTATCAAGTTTATAAACAACCAGCAGCACAAAATAGAAGAAGATACAATGATAAGCCAAAGCCAGGGGCTAAAATGGCAAAGGTCAATGGTGCCAGAGTTACAAACCAACATGTGCAAAAAGGGTTGAAGTCAAACAAACAAATATTATAAATAGACACAAGAGGCGAATTATACAGAAATAAGTAAACAAATAAGTGGAATTAATATAAAACAAGCTATCAACGTATATACAGTAGGTTGAGGTAGACATAGGTGTGAAAATAAATGAAGATTTTCTATTGTTTAGATTAGTAAATAGAAGTATAGGATCAAGAGATGGAAGGGCGGTGTTTTATTAATAGAGAGATTGGAGAAAAGAAAGAATGCGTTACAGCGTTAAAAACTTCATGCAATACATCCCGTTTCAAATATTTCACTGAAATCACTGAATTATTAACACTTTTTAACACTCTCTTTTATACTTTTCAGCAACTGCCACCGACAAACTATCAGTATCACCGACTGTTTCAGGTCTGTATGTAGTGTCGAAAAAACACAACATGCTGAAGTTTGCAAGAATATCACAGCCCATAGTTGCTGTGTTAAGCCTCTCTTTTTCCTCGTTTGATGATCAAAGAAACGCTTTGCATAATCAGTTATTTCCTTTTTTGTTACTTTTCGTAAGGTGTAACAGACAGCGCATTGACGTCAACCATATTTGAGCCAAGTTCGTCGAACAGCCAATTTCAATCTTCAGCGTCATTACCAGGGAAAAGTTCGTGCATATCCAGTTCAATATTCAAAACAATATGATCGCTAAAATTAATCAGTGTTTCAATGTGCAGAGAGAACTGTTGTTTTGTATTGCTAAGTGTTGCGTGACATTGAAATTTGTTCAGTGAAATACTATTTTGAAGTAGAGGATCAAAAGTCTGATCTCCCGACAATAAGTGGTACTATGACTACCTTAATGAAAAATAATTGATGTCACGTGATCGGTACTTTTGACAACAAATAACAAAAGCGATGGCTAAGCTTAGCTTAAACATGGGTGGAATGGAAGGGGAGGGGGTTTGGAGAATAAATGTTTGTTTTGCCCTTAGGGTTAAGGTTCTGAGGCTTGGGGTAAGGCTAGATTGATGGGTTAGGGTTAAGTTAGGTTAGGTATAGGGTTAGGTTTAGGTTGGGGTTGGGGTTAGAGTTGGGGTTAGGATTTTGGCTAGGGTCAAAATATTCAGTGTCTTTCCTTCCATGTTGCACTTTGCTACAATAGTTAGCGCTTTGCGCACGAACTAGCTCCTGTTATTCGAAATATTTATAACCAGTCGCTTAAGGAGGTATACATCCCATCACTTCTAAAATCTTCCATCGTCACCCCAATCCCGAAGGTCACCCCACCAAGAGAAATAAAGAGCGATCTCCGCGTCATATCGCTCACGTGCACACTGGCAAAAGTCATGGAGAGATTCGCGTGCATAAACACTGCAACAGTTACATGGAAAAATCGACCCGCGACAGTTTGCGCGTAGAGGCCACTTAAAAAAAAAAGATGCTCTTCTATTCATGTTACAATGCATTTACGAGGCAGTAGACTTTGGTGATCTAGGAGCCCGGATCTTCTTCGCTGACTTTTCGAAACTTTGATCTAATTGACCATAAATTCTTAATGACTGAGATGCGAAAACTAGAGGTTAAGCCCGCGCTTAACAGTTGGATTTTTGCGTTCCTAACAGATAGACAGCAAGCTGTAAGAATAGGTACAACCTTATCAAGTTGGAAATTCCTTTAGGAGGTGTTCGTCAAGGAACTAAACTAGGAGTGATACTTTTCACAATAATGACAAACAATCTTTTAGCTGATTGGCACCTGAGAGTCAAGATTGTGGATGAGACGTCTGCCATAAAAATACTACCCAGGAACTCTATCAGTCTGCTCAATTCGACCCTATCTGACATTCGCAATTTTTCTATGGATCACAACATGAGACTAAACCCTATTAAATGTAAAGAGATCTTAATTAAGGTTATGTTAAATCCTAACTTTATTCTCAGACCATTAATTGTAGGCAACAACGCTATAGAACGTGTATCGACTTACGAGATGCTAGGAGTACTTATTTATAGCGACCTTAAGTGGAATAGTCATATTGACTACATGTTAATTAACTACCAAAGTACTTTTACTGAAAATGTATGCTCTGGAATGTATACCTAACCCTAACGCTGACCCCAACCATAATTCTTTTTTTTTTTTTTTTTCAGCAACTGCCATTGATAAACTATCGGAAGCACCGATTATTTCAAGTCAGTGTCCACTGTCTACATATTTTTTTTAAGATGAAAGTTTACAAAGTTTACTAACAACCAGCAGCACAAAACAGAAGGGGATACAATGATAAGCCAAAGCCAGGGCTAAAATGGCAAAGGTCAATGGTGCCAGAGTTACAAACCAACATGTGCAAAAAGGGTTGAAGTCAAACAAACAAATATTATAAATAGACACAAGAGGCGAATTATACAGAAATAAGTAAACAAATAAGTGGAATTAATATAAAACAAGCTATCAACGTATATACAGTAGGTTGAGGTAGACATAGGTGGGAAAATAAATGAAGATTTTCTATTGTTTAGATTAGTAAATAGAAGTATAGGATCAAGAGATGGAAGGGCGGTGTTTTATTAAAAGAGAGATTGGAGAAAAGAAAGAATGCGTTACAGCGTTAAAAACTTCATGCAATACATCCCGTTTCAAATATTTCACTGAAATCACTGAATTATTAACACTTTTTAACACTCTCTTTTATACTTTTCAGCAACTGCCACCGACAAACTATCAGTATCACCGACTGTTTCAGGTCTGTATGTAGTGTCGAAAAAACACAACATGCTGAAGTTTGCAAGAATATCACAGCCCGTAGTTGCTGTGTTAAGCCTCTCTTTTTCCTCGTTTGATGATCAAAGAAACGCTTTGCATAATCAGTTATTTCCTTTTGTTTTACTTTTTCGTAAGGTGTAACAGACAGCGCATTGACGTCAACCATATTTGAGCCAAGTTCGTCGAACAGCCAATTTCAATCTTCAGCGTCATTACCAGGGAAAAGTTCGTGCATATCCAGTTCAATATTCAAAACAATATGATCGCTAAAATTAATCAGTGTTTCAATGTGCAGAGAGAACTGTTGTTTTGTATTGCTAAGTGTTGCGTGACATTGAAATTTGTTCAGTGAAATACTATTTTGAAGTAGAGGATCAAAAGTCTGATCTCCCGACAATAAGTGGTACTATGACTACCTTAATGAAAAATAATTGATGTCACGTGATCGGTACTTTTGACAACAAATAACAAAAGCGATGGCTAAGCTTAGCTTAAACATGGGTGGAATGGAAGGGGAGGGGGTTTGGAGAATAAATGTTTGTTTTGCCCTTAGGGTTAAGGTTCTGAGGCTTGGGGTAAGGCTAGATTGATGGGTTAGGGTTAAGTTAGGTTAGGTATAGGGTTAGGTTTAGGTTGGGGTTGGGGTTAGAGTTGGGGTTAGGATTTTGGCTAGGGTCAAAATATTCAGTGTCTTTCCTTCCATGTTGCACTTTGCTACAATAGTTAGCGCTTTGCGCACGAACTAGCTCCTGTTATTCGAAATATTTATAACCAGTCGCTTAAGGAGGTATACATCCCATCACTTCTAAAATCTTCCATCGTCACCCCAATCCCGAAGGTCACCCCACCAAGAGAAATAAAGAGCGATCTCCGCGTCATATCGCTCACGTGCACACTGGCAAAAGTCATGGAGAGATTCGCGTGCATAAACACTGCAACAGTTACATGGAAAAATCGACCCGCGACAGTTTGCGCGTAGAGGCCACTTTAAAAAAAAGATGCTCTTCTATTCATGTTACAATGCATTTACGAGGCAGTAGACTTTGGTGATCTAGGAGCCCGGATCTTCTTCGCTGACTTTTCGAAAGGCTTTGATCTAATTGACCATAAATTCTTAATGACTGAGATGCGAAAACTAGAGGTTAAGCCCGCGCTTAACAGTTGGATTTTTGCGTTCCTAACAGATAGACAGCAAGCTGTAAGAATAGGTACAACCTTATCAAGTTGGAAATTCCTTTAGGAGGTGTTCGTCAAGGAACTAAACTAGGAGTGATACTTTTCACAATAATGACAAACAATCTTTTAGCTGATTGGCACCTGAGAGTCAAGATTGTGGATGAGACGTCTGCCATAAAAATACTACCCAGGAACTCTATCAGTCTGCTCAATTCGACCCTATCTGACATTCGCAATTTTTCTATGGATCACAACATGAGACTAAACCCTATTAAATGTAAAGAGATCTTAATTAAGGTTATGTTAAATCCTAACTTTATTCTCAGACCATTAATTGTAGGCAACAACGCTATAGAACGTGTATCGACTTACGAGATGCTAGGAGTACTTATTTATAGCGACCTTAAGTGAATAGTCATATTGAATACATGTTAATTAACTACCAAAGTACTTTTACTGAAAATGTATGCTCTGGAATGTATACCTAACCCTAACGCTGACCCCAACCATAATCTTTTTTTTTTTTTTTTCAGCAACTGCCATTGATAAACTATCGGAAGCACCGATTATTTCAAGTCAGTGTCCACTGTCTACATATTTTTTTTAAGATGAAAGTTTACAAAGTTTACTAACAACCAGCAGCACAAAACAGAAGGGGATACAATGATAAGCCAAAGCCAGGGGCTAAAATGGCAAAGGTCAATGGTGCCAGAGTTACAAACCAACATGTGCAAAAAGGGTTGAAGTCAAACAAACAAATATTATAAATAGACACAAGAGGCGAATTATACAGAAATAAGTAAACAAATAAGTGGAATTAATATAAAACAAGCTATCAACGTATATACAGTAGGTTGAGGTAGACATAGGTGGGAAAATAAATGAAGATTTTCTATTGTTTAGATTAGTAAATAGAAGTATAGGATCAAGAGATGGAAGGGCGGTGTTTTATTAAAAGAGAGATTGGAGAAAAGAAAGAATGCGTTACAGCGTTAAAAACTTCATGCAATACATCCCGTTTCAAATATTTCACTGAAATCACTGAATTATTAACACTTTTTAACACTCTCTTTTTATACTTTTCAGCAACTGCCACCGACAAACTATCAGTATCACCGACTGTTTCAGGTCTGTATGTAGTGTCGAAAAAACACAACATGCTGAAGTTTGCAAGAATATCACAGCCCGTAGTTGCTGTGTTAAGCCTCTCTTTTTCCTCGTTTGATGATCAAAGAAACGCTTTGCATAATCAGTTATTTCCTATTTTGTTTTACTTTTTCGTAAGGTGTAACAGACAGCGCATTGACGTCAACCATATTTGAGCCAAGTTCGTCGAACAGCCAATTTCAATCTTCAGCGTCATTACCAGGGAAAAGTTCGTGCATATCCAGTTCAATATTCAAAACAATATGATCGCTAAAATTAATCAGTGTTTCAATATGCAGAGAGACCTGTTGTTTTGTATTGCTAAGTGTTGCGTGACATTGAAATTTGTTCAGTGAAATACTATTTTGAAGTAGAGGATCAAAAGTCTGATCTCCCGACAATAAGTGGTACTATGACTACCTTAATGAAAAAATAATTGATGTCACGTGATCGGTACTTTTGACAACAAATAACAAAAGCGATGGCTAAGCTTAGCTTAAACATGGGTGGAATGGAAGGGAGGGGGGTTTGGAGAATAAATTTTGTTTTGCCCTTAGGGTTAAGGTTCTGAGGCTTGGGGTAAGGCTAGATTGATGGGTTAGGGTTAAGTTAGGTTAGGTATAGGGTTAGGTTTAGGTTGGGGTTGGGGTTAGAGTTGGGGTTAGGGATTTTGGCTAGGGTCAAAATATTCAGTGTCTTTCCTTCCATGTTGCACTTTGCTACAATAGTTAGCGCTTTGCGCACGAACTAGCTCCTGTCATTCGAAATATTTATAACCAGTCGCTTAAGGAGGGATACATCCCATCACTTCTAAAATCTTCCATCGTCACCCCAATCCCGAAGGTCACCCCACCAAGAGAAATAAAGAGCGATCTCCGCGTCATATCGCTCACGTGCACACTGGCAAAAGTCATGGAGAGATTCACGTGCATAAGCTACTGCAACAGTTACATGGAAAAATCGACCCGCGACAGTTTGCGCGTAGAGGCCACTTTAAAAAAAGATGCTCTTCTATTCATGTTACAATCCATTTACGAGGCAGTAGACTTTGGTGATCTAGGAGCCCGGATCTTCTTCGCTGACTTTTCGAAAAACTTTGATCTAATTGACCATAAAATCTTAATGACTGAGATGCGAAAACTAGAGGTTAAGCCCGCGCTTAACAGTTGGATTTTTGCGTTCCTAACAGATAGACAGCAAGCTGTAAGAATAGGTACAACCTTATCAAGTTGGAAATTCCTTTAGGAGGTGTTCGTCAAGGAACTAAACTAGGAGTGATACTTTTCACAATAATGACAAACAATCTTTTAGCTGATTGGCACCTGAGAGTCAAGATTGTGGATGAGACGTCTGCCATAAAAATACTACCCAGGAACTCTATCAGTCTGCTCAATTCGACCCTATCTGACATTCGCAATTTTTCTATGGATCACAACATGAGACTAAACCCTATTAAATGTAAAGAGATCTTAATTAAGGTTATGTTAAATCCTAACGCTAACGCTGACCCAACCATAATCCTTTTTTTTTTTTCAGCAACTGCCATTTGATAAACTATCGGAAGCACCGATTATTTCAAGTCAGTGTCCACTGTCTACATAATTTGTTTAAGATGAAAGTTTACAAAGTTTACTAACAACCAGCAGCACAAAACAGAAGGAGATACAATGATAAGCCAAAGCCAGGGGCTAAAATGGCAAAGGTCATGGTGCCAGAGTTACAAAACCAACATGTGCAAAAAGGTTGAAGTCAAACAAACAAATATTATAAATAGACACAAGAGGCGAATTATACAGAAATAAGTAAACAAATAAGTGGAATTAATATAAACAAGCTATCAACGTATATACAGTAGGTTGAGGTAGACATAGGTGGGAAAATAAATGAAGATTTTCTATTGTTTAGATTAGTAAATAGAAGTATAGGATAAGAGATGGAAGGGCGGTGTTTTATTAAAAGAGAGATTGGAGAAAAGAAAGAAATGCGTTACAAGCGTTAAAACTTCATGCAATACATCCCGTTTCAAATATTTCACTGAAATCACTGAATTATTAACACTTTTTAACACTCTCTTTTATACTTTTCAGCAACTGCCACCGACAAACTATCAGTATCACCGACTGTTTCAGGTCTGTATGTAGTGTCGAAAAACACAACATGCTGAAGTTTGCAAGAATATCACAGCCCGTAGTTGCTGTGTTAAGCCTCTCTTTTTCTCGTTTGATGATCAAAGAAACGCTTTGCATAATCAGTTATTTCCTATTTTGTTTTACTTTTTCGTAAGGTGTAACAGACAGCGCATTGACGTCAACCATATTTGAGCCAAGTTCGTCGAACAGCCAATTTCAATCTTCAGCGTCATTACCAGGGAAAAGTTCGTGCATATCCAGTTCAATATTCAAAACAATATGATCGCTAAAATTAATCAGTGTTTCAATATGCAGAGAGAACTGTTGTTTTGTATTGCTTAGTATTACGTGACATTGAAATTTGTTCAGTGAAATACTATTTTGAAGTAGAGGATCAAAAGTCTGATCTCCCGACAATAAGTGGTACTATGACTACCTTAATGAAAAATAATTGATGTCACGTGATCGGTACTTTTGACAACAAATAACAAAAGCGATGGCCAAGCTTAGCTTAAACATGGGTGAAATGAAGGGGAGGAGGGGTTGGGGAATAAATTTTTGTTTTCCCCTTAGGGTTAAGGTTCTGAGGCTTGGGGTAAGGCTAGATTGATGGGTTAGGGTTAAGTTAGGTTAGGTAAGGGTTAGGTTTAGGTTGGGGTTGGGGTTAGAGTTGGGGTTAGGGCTATGGCTAGGGTCAAAAATATCAGTGTCTTTCCTTCCATGTTGCACTTTGCTACAATAGTTAGCGCCTTCTGCACGAACTAGCTCCTGTCATTCGAAATATTTATAACCAGTCGCTTAAGGAGGGATACATCCCATCACTTCTAAAATCTTCCATCGTCACCCCAATCCCGAAGGTCACCCCACCAAGAGAAATAAAGAGCGATCTCCGCGTCATATCGCTCACGTGCACACTGGCAAAAGTCATGGAGAGATTCACGTGCATAAGCTACTGCAACAGTTACATGGAAAAATCGACCCGCGACAGTTTGTGCGTAGAGGCCACTCAGAAACAGATGCTCTTCTATCATGTTACAATCCATTAACGAGGCAGTAGACTTTGGTGATCTAGGAGCCCGGATCTTCTTCGCTGACTTTTTCGAAAGGCTTTGATCTAATTGACCATAAAATCTTAATGACTGAGATGCGAAAACTAGAGGTTAAGCCCGCGCTTAACAGTTGGATTTTTGCGTTCCTAACAGATAGACAGCAAGCTGTAAGAATAGGTACAACCTTATCAAGTTGGAAATTCCTTTAGGAGGTGTTCGTCAGGAACTAAAACTAGGAGTGATACGTTTCACAATAATGACAAACAATCTTTTAGCTGATTGGCACCTGAGAGTCAAGATTGTGGATGAGACGTCTGCCATAAAAATACTACCCAGGAACTCTATCAGTCTGCTCAATTCGACCCTATCTGACATTCGCAATTTTTCTATGGATCACAACATGAGACTAAACCCTATTAAATGTAAAGAGATCTTAATAATTTTATGTTAAATCGTAACTTTATTCTCAGACCATTAATTTTAGGCAACAACGCTATAGAACGTGTATCGACTTACGAGATGCTAGGAGTACTTATGGATAGCGACCTTAACCCTCATTCTACCAGGTGGGGTCCAATGCGATTCTCTGTGATAATAAACATTCACCAAAGCTCGTATGGCGAGAGGATTTTTCCAGATTTCATGAAGAATTGAAAAATTGCTGCTCATTTTCCGTAATGGGGTCTAAATTTGACCCCAGTAATGCTAGAGGATAGTTCAAGGTTACCAAATGAAGTATTGGACAGTTCAATGTAATATACATAAGGTGCTAACAAGTAAATAGCCTGTTCGATTTAGGATTGCTCTGTTCAACTTAGACTCCTTTTGTTTCCCTTAAGTAATGGCGGCAAAAGGAAGAATTTTGTATTACAATACAGAGGAAACTCTCCATGTGGTTCTAGAAGTGCACTCAGATGAATCTGAACTAGAAATTTTCCGACAACTCCGATACAGAAAGTGACCATTTGTCAGAGCCTTCAGACCACAGTGATTCTGAGTGAGCTCCTATACTACTATATGAAAGGAATGCAACAGACCAGGCTTTCACTCCTTCTGAACCTCCAAATGAGCCTAGAAGATGTCGTGGTAGGGTTCGAAATCGTGGCCAGGCTAGAGGACGGGGGCGGACAGTTAGGGTTGCTAGGGAGAGGAAGATATTTCTCAGGATGTGTTTATCGCCAAGAATGGAACCATTTGGCAGATCACCCCACCAAATGGAGGTCGACGTCACATGCAAGACATCATAAGGACACCTCCAGGAATAACACTTGCTGCTAAATGCAACGCAGTCGAGGAAGCCTTTGGATTTTTCATCACCCCAACTACGTTGATCTCATTGCTCTAGAAACTAATCGTCAGGCTAGATGCATGGTCAGTCAATGGAATGGAGATAACCCTGAGAATAGGAGGATGAAGAGACTGGGAGGAGTTGACTCGACTGAGACTAAGGCCTTTATTGGACTCTGTCATTATGGCCGGATTGCACAAATCAAATCATGAATCTGTGTCCTCGTTATGGTCAGAGAATGAAGGGAGACCAATCATCAGTGCAACCTTGTCCACGAATAGATTTACAAGTATTCACAAGTTTTTAAGGTTTGATAATCGCGCAGCTTGGGAAGAAAGACAAGCTGATGAGAAACTCGCACCATTTAGGGACTTTTGGAATCTGTTCGCAGCTTTCGAAAGTTCTACATTCCTGGTCTAGAATCTTTGTGGTAGATGAGCAGCTTGTGGCGTTTGGAGGCAGATGTGGTTTTCGCCAGTACATTCCATCTAAGCCAGCTAAATATGGAATTAAAATTCGGTGCTGCCGTGATTCACAGACCTGTTATCCATTGAAAGGTGATGTTTACCTGGGAAGGCAAACCTGGCCAGCAGAGAGAAGTTGGACAGGGAGCTCGTGTTTTTAAACAGCTTGTGGAACCATAGGGTAGAAGTGGAAGGAATGTCACATCCGACAATTTTTTTCACCTCCATCCTCTTGCAGAAGATCTTCTGAAGGATGGCTTGAACCTTTGTGGGCGCAATCCGTTCCAACAAACCACACATCACAGATTCAATGAAGGGTAACAGTACCAGACAGGTTCAGAGTTCCACGTTTGGTTTCAGTGACCAGCTCACTTTGGTTGCATGTGTAGCAAAGGAGAAGCAGGCTGTCTTGGTGCTTGTCAACAATACATCATGATGACCAAGTAGATGGTGACACCAGAAACCAGAAATCATCCTCTACTATAACTCAGCCAAAAGTGGAGTAGATAATCTGGATCACCTGGCAACGATGTACACAAGTAGGGGAAGTCAACCGTTGGCCTGTAGCACTAATTCGAAATATCGTTGATGTTAGGGCTGTAGCAGCATT
>JAEMWC010001160.1:227500-247168 GCA_016490735.1 Pachyseris speciosa | reverse complement strand
TTTTGCACTTTTTTTCTCTCGCCCATATAAAATTTTAGTCGGGATCCACCCGGGATCTTGGGACCCAGGTGGATCCAAGGTGGGATTTCGGAACGGGATCCCACCTGGGATCCCGGGTGGGATTCCAGAAGAAGTATGGGAATCCCACAACTTTTAAATTTCTAGATCATGGTCATTGCATCGGGATCCCAGGTGGGATTGTCGGGTATCCCAGGTGGGATAATTTGGTTTCCGGGAGGGAATGATCTTGATATTCCGGCGGGATAATCTGATACCCTGCGCGGGAGATAATATGGTATCCCAGGTGGGATTAATCTGGTATGTATTCTTAGGTGGGATGGCCCTGTAGACTTAACTGCTTAATACTAAGTGACTGTCAGAAATTTGAAAGACAGGATTCCTGGTGTGGGTGATCATCCCAGGCGGGAATTAAGAGGTCAACCAGCCTAGCTGTTCCAAGCACAGATGTATTTATGACACGAATGGTGTATTAAATGCAGCAGATTTCTAGTAACCATTTCAGTTAAATAAATACTTATATTTAAACAGGTAATAAAAGTTACATTCAAAGTACGTACAACATAACTGAAATATCATTCTTTCACAAATCAGCTATTTGTTATTTCCAACTTCAAATTAGCAACTAATCAAATAAACATTGAAACATGTTTTTTGAAGATATAAAATTTTATTATAATGTCAAAAATATTGTTCTTCAGAAAAAATCATTGTCATAATTAAAATATTTAGATTACATCTGAATGTTTAATTTAGGGGCAATTGTGAACCAGTTCATGACTGCCTGCGGATGAGGGTTTCTGCAATCTTGTAAACACATGCCAAGAGTGGTGTCTTCCAACACATTACTATTGTACAATTGGAACAACTGAAGCAGATTTGTTTGAAAGTGGAAATGTATGGAAGGAAAATATTTTTGTTAGCAGATTTCCTAATCTGGTGGAAAGGAAGTTTCCTTTGCATCAGGGCCTGGTCTGACCGGGTGACCCAGGTGCCCTTCTCTCTATAGAAAACAGCAAAACTCAGAGGGAGACGCTGGAAAAAGGAAAACCAAGGTTATATGACCAGCACGGCCTCTCTCTGCTGAAAACCGAGGTCATGTGGCTTCGCCCGGCCTCTCCCAATAAATACCTTGTTAAATTTAAACAAAGAAAAAAAAAACCGCTAACTGGCATAAAATTGAGCCTGGATTCTATGCAACATTTGGGTTACTGGTTCTGCTGTAGCAGTTAAAAATGTTACAATGGAAAACAGAAAACTCAGAGGTCATACAACTAGCTGCAGGCTCAGACTCTCAGACACAAGGCCTCTTCCTGCTTTTAAATGAAAATAAATAATATATTGTAATATAATAATAATAACAATAATATATATATATATATATATATAAACAATTATTGTCTGAATTAACAAAAACGAAAACCTCGGTTATCCGGCTAACTGGGCTAAGCCAAAAATTCCCAGAAATTCCAAGGCTATATGGAACACGAAATGGAATTGAATTCCAAGTTCCAAGGAATTTCTATAAATTCCAAGTCAGAGGTTGTATCCCAGAATTACGCCATGAATTTTAAGCAGTTCTCCTGAGCATCTAAGACATTTATGGCCATATTACAAAATTGTTCTGATAAAATTTTGTCATTAAGTGATAAAAGCAAAAGGATGACGCTGATTTGAAGCTGTCCAACAATTTTTATTTAAAATAAGCAAATGACACCTCACAGACAAATCACTTCGAATCAATGAATTGAATTTGTTCTCCCAATTTTTACGTACACAATACCAGGTAATGTTAAGCGTACTTTTCTGAATCACAAATTTCTAATAATATTATTGTCAAAAATAGTTTTCAAATTGTGTAAAAGTTATGTTACAAACTTATGTATTCAAGGGAAAGTCAGGGGCACCCAACGAAAATATAGTTCAAAACCACTTAAACATAGCATTGTTGAACGTATTTTAGTATTTAAACGGTAAATATAAGCATATTTTTATCTCCTAAAAATGTTTCATCTGTTCGGATTTCCTAGCTGAAAGTATAGTAATCCGAAAATTATAGGGATCAAAACTTACCTTTTCGAAAATTTCAGCCAGAAAAAAGGCTTTCGAAAATTCCAGGCGACCTTTTTAGGGTAAAAAATCCGTCAAAAATGGGCAATTATACCGTTTTTAAGATGTTCGAAAATCCTAGGAGAGGCAGACAAGCAAGAAATTTTACAACAAATGTTCCGAAAATTCTAGATCTCAAATCATCTTCCGAACAGATATTTTCCGAAAATTGACGTTGGGTGCCCCTGGAAAGTCGATCTAGAGATTATTTATAAGCTTACATCTGAATTTTAAAATTTACATGAACTGGAACAAAATGAGAGTAAAACTGTAAACTGCGGACTCAGCTTATTGAGTTAATTTTTTTTTTCTGCTGTTCACATTGCTTCCTTTGCTGACCGTGGATGAGGTAAGCCTTAAGCCTTAATCATATGTCGGGATAATCCCAGACGGTCGGGGATTTCACTATTTCCCGACCGTCCCAGATTTATGCCGAGATAACGAAAACCGCAGAAATTTGGGACGCATCGGCAAAATAGAAACCTTCCGATTTTCCCGATTTGTCCCCGACCATCCCAGACGATCGGGATGTCTAGATCCCCAGTTTTCATTAATCGGCATAATCTGGGATGGTCAGGAAACAGTGAAATCCCGACCATCTGGGATTTTCCCGACATATGAAAACCAGGCTTTAAGTCTTTATGTCAACAATGTGCCGCTCCAGCTTGTAAGCTTACTTTCGCTCCAAGATGTCTAAAACAAAAATAAGATTTCATCAGATTACATGTAGCGTCATTCTAGACTGGATTCGTCATGAATTCACTTGAGACTACTCAAGATAATTTAAGATCTAGCTTACCCTTAGTTTACAAATGGCCGTTGAACTGATTCAAAGAACTCAAGACACGACCTGGAAAAGCGATGGACTTGAGGAGCACTCGGTTAATAATAAATGCTTTTGTTCTTTCAAGTTCTACCGTGCCGTTGACAAGTTACGGCTTTTTATAGTTTCTGGTATTTCTTACCACAAAGTATATGCACTTACCCAAAACTTTCAAAATTGTAGCTCTACAAATGGCTTGCCTGCCTGCCTGCCTCGTACTGGCTGATACATCCATGGCGATTCCTTCACTTGGTTTGACGTTGGCGCCACAAACTTGCCTTTCGTTTACTACGATAAAGCTGTTGTTATTTGTTGACTTCACACTAGAAGCTAAGTTAGTCTCAAGTAAGCACTTGGCTCAAGTGCACTTGAAAATCTCAAGTCGCACTTTAAAAAACTTGGCTTCACACCTAATGACTAAGTATATTACTTGAAGCACAGGCTGTCGATCATCTTTCGCCGTAAAATCGATCCCGCATATAAGAAATGCGATTCCTCGCCGGCAAAATCATGAGGCCTTCACAGAGGAATTGAGCCTTTTGTAGTTCCTATATATTTTTTCGCTATTTTAAACTCAAATTGTACTTATTAACGGAGTTGTTGTGGTGCAAAAACAATGAACAGGTTGAAATAATAGCTGGTTTACATTAATCGCATTTGGTGTCAGATGAAATGAAAAGCGATGGTATAGGCTGTCTCTATAAATGAAATTCAAATGAGAGTTTTAGTTCAATCATTTGTATCGACTATTCTTTCCTTTCTATGTATTCTTACATAGAATAAATGTTTCATATAGTTCTCCAAACTCCAGCCATCCATTTTGAATTTTTCGATCGATCTCAGCAGGCAAGTTGTTTATCCGTCGGTTCATCAGAATCGTGGCACTGCTGCACATCGCTTTCAGTTGGCTTCCATTTCCTATTGGTCAAGTGTGTTCTCAAGTGTGGTGTAGATCATACTTGGCGGCGAACTTCGGCTTCTTTGAACTACGAACGTTTCCATGGTCACCAAGTAAAGTTCAAGTAAGTACAGTTCACCCCTTCACACTCAAAGTATGTTCCAAGTGCACTTCGATTATAATTACAAGCTCTAGTGTGAAGCCGACAATCTTTCACTGAACTACTCAAAAACCCATCTTCACGCAAGCAAAAATAAGAATTACTCACACGATAGACCAACCGAAATGACAATTCAAAGATGGGCGCCGAAAAAGAAGGAATAGTAATTCTTTGTTCGGTAATAGCACGAGGATAGTCACGTGAAAATTCACACGCTATCATTGGCTGTTGCCATGTAAAATCCGCTGGACTGCTTGATTGCGGTCTTCAGGAAAACATGCTCATGAAATGTTCGCTTTTCCTCCGGTGAATTTCTTTACGAATTGTTCAGAGATCTCGGGATATGAATCCAATTTCTTGCGGAGATTTTGACGAAAACACAGTTTATGAAGAGATTCATCTTCAGATGAGTATCAAACATGGTTTAGATGTTCCATTTTGTCGTCGAACGTTGTCGGGGAAGCGAGTCCGAAACAGATTCGAATATCACTTGAGTTGGTGTACGTAGCTGAGAAAATCCGTTGTTTAACGCTCGTTTTTACGTTCATTTGGGGATAATTTATTAAGTAAATGTGTGACTTAAGGATTGTATTTTATTTTATATATTTGTCTTCTGAGGGCTATGTTGTGTTTAGTCGCAATTTTTGTTTCTAGCGTGAATTTGATTCCTTGAAAGCATTAAAGTCTTGTTACAATTCCTAGAAATCCCAAGCCTTTGATTTTAACCTAATTTCCATGACTACGAATTGTTTGGAATTCCTAGGATTTCCAAGTTTTCTGGGAATCCATTTTGCAAGGGAAATCAACTCTTGATCCTTAGAAGCACTAGCTCATCTAAAAGCCGAGGGTAGTCTTGACATAATGGTTATCGTATCAATCAAGTTAAGCAGATTTTGAAGTTATATTTATTATATATGCACCTTTCCTTAAACAAACAGTTGTGGATGACTGAATAATCAATCAAAGTTTAGAAATATGAAGAAATTGGTTAGATAGTAAAGCTGGAAATGAAACACCTTGTCATCTGGGATTCCATCATTTGACACTCAGATCCAACTCTCAGACTTTATCAAGAATCCCACCTATTTCATCTGGGAATTCTTGCCTTTGTAGAGTACACAATCCCATTTTTATCATCCAGCATACTGACAGTGTTTGAGATTCTGCCTATTTATCTGGGATCCCACCTGTATTACATGTACCTCGTCCGGGATCCGCCTTTATAATCTGGGATCCCAACATCCCCATCTGGGATTCCAGCTTTCCCACACGGGATCCCAACTACCATAAACGGGATCCGCCTTTACTGTCTGGGACCCCAACTTCCCTACCCGGGATCCCATCTACCATATATGGGATCCCGCCCATCACACCTGGGATCCCACCTATCCCACCTGGGATCCCAACTTCCCTACCCAGGATCCCAACTACCATATATGGGATCCCGCCTATCCCACCTGGGATCCCGCCTATCCCACCTGGATCCCGCCTGGGATCCCGCCTGGGATCCCGACTTTTATTTTACATGGGTGTTCCAGGAATTGAACGTATTGAACCGTTTACATGCTAGACAGGGTAGCCCGCCTTCCAGGGCACCCTGTCTACTTGCCAGGGCACCCTTCTAGGCGGGCTAGCTTTTGCCATGTAAACGGTTCGTGCCGGGTTATCCCGGCTAGCCGAGGTGAGAAGACATGACGCGCCAAAACGGGCAAAAATACTTCTTTGATATATTATAATATATATATATATATATATATATATATATATATATATATATATTATATATATATAGTACAGTAAGGTAGGGAGGGGATATATTAGCAACTGATTGCTTTAATTACTTAGGATCACCAGCCTATTCCCATTTGGATGGCGATTCATTAGCGATTTTGAGAAATACAAAGAGACAAGGTTAATTTGGGAACAGAAATAATATATCCCCTCCCTACCTTACTGTACTTAATTAATTTCCAGGGGGATTTGGTCTTGCATCGCTGATCGATCGGGGAGTAGTGACGTGATCCTGGTTGCAGAAAATGTGTGAAATTGTCTCCTAGGACCTTACCATAAAAATAAGGCCACACTGTGTATGTGTTGTACAGTACAAATATGTGTCAACCAGTGTGGTTGGTTCAGTGGCCTAGTGGTTAAGGCATCCGACCGGTAATCTGGAGACCCAGGTTCGATTCCTGGCTGAGCCACATTTTCACTTAATTACTTAGTTGATGATTTCTGTTCCCAAATTAACCTTGTCTCTTTGTATTTCTCAGAAATCGCTAATGAATCGCCATCCAAATGGGAATAGGCTGGTGATCCTAAGTAATTAAAGCAATCAGTTGCTAATATATCCCCTCCTTACTGTACTTAATTAATTTCCAGGGGGATTTGGTCTTGCATCGCTGATCGATCGGGGAGTAGTGACGTGATCCTGGTTGCAGAAAATGTGTGAAATTGTCTCCTAGGACCTTACCATAAAAATAAGGCCACACTGTGTATGTGTTGTACAGTACAAATATGTGTCAACCCAGTGTGGTTGGTTCAGTGGCCTAGTGGTTAAGGCATCCGACCGGTAATCTGGAGACCCAGGTTCGATTCCTGGCTGAGCCACATTTTCACTTAATTACTTAGTTGATGATTTCTGTTCCCAAATTAACCTTGTTCTCTCTCTCTCTCTCTCTTCTCTCTCTCTCTCTCTCTCTCTCTCTCTCTCTCTCTCTCTCTCTCTCTCTCTCTCTCTCTCTCTCTCTCTTTCTCTCTCTCTCTCTCTCTCTATATATATATATATAAGACTTCTCCTAAATATATAATACTTGTTTCATATAGATATAACTCGATGTAGAAATATCCAACTTGTTTCCAAATAAACCCAGTACTTCTTTGGTATATATAAGACTTCTCCCAAATATATAATACTTGTTTCATATAGATAAAACGCGATGTAGGAATATCCAACTTGTTTCCAAATAAACAAAACATCTTGTAAATATATAACTTCCTTTGAATATTTATACAACTTGAGGCACAAATACAAAACTTGTTTCAAATATTTGACTTGGTTCACACAAATAGGACTTGCGCCGCATATATAAAACTTCTTATCGATTAGATTATTGCAAATCGATACCACAGTTAGTATCCAGGCCTCTGGAAAACGGGCTTGCCTAAAATAGGGAATGCGGAATCCGGAAAAAAAGAAGTTTGGTGGAAAATTTTGACAAAGGTTGAAGTCGCTTGGGCAAAAATATAGTCAACAAATTATATGATGACTTAGCCTGAGTTTTGCAGTAATCAAGCCCATGAAGTTTATTCTAGGGCGGCATTTTAATACTTTGGTTTTGCTTTTAATAAACCGCCTGATTCCTTTGAAGCACACGGCTTTCAATCGCACCACAACGATACTAATCAATGTATCGTGCATTTTGAACATTTTAAAATCAAATAATTTTAACTAAAAGCGCCTTCTATTATTCTTGAAAAGTGTTAGGCCTGTCCACAAGTTGACGGCAATTTTTTGAACAACTTTCGATTTTCGATCAACCTTTTTTGATTTCGAGCAAATTTTTTTCGTTTTCAATGTTTTGTTATTCATTTCAGCTTGATCTTTATAAAACAAGAGCTATTTTTTGCTTATTATTTTGCACGTTACGTGACCAAAAACCAGAGAAAAATCGCTTTGCATATTTTGACTTAATTGCGCGGGGAACGCTTACGCCTGGTTGGTCGTTGTCTGTTTGGGAACTGTTTCGGTGTGTACATTTCAGGTTGTTGAGTGGCAGTCGATAAAACGAGGAACATGGTCGCAACATGGGACATTCCGGAACATCTCCAAAAGACGAAGAAAAATCAATTTAAAAAATCTTTAAATATGCAGAAAAAAGAAAATATAATTTGAGAGATTAATTGGAGAAAAAAGATAGACAAAAAATTATTCATCACAAAAAAAGACGTTTATAAATGCCCCACCTGGAAATGATAGCTATGGGGGCTGGGTGAGGATTGTTTTATCGCTTTCGTTTGCTTACAACATTTTCAGAGATTCACCCTCATACCGTCTTCTGTCATTGCTCTTTTTTTCGAGGGGCTTTCCAAGAGTCGCTCCTTTGCTGAAACCTAAGTCAGTATGGTGCGCAATATACCTTGAAACTTTTATATAGGAACCTCGAGCACGTGAAATCCGCTGCTCTCCACTTCTGATCGGTTAAGGATATCTACAACTACTGAGGACTCCGCCAGGCCTACTTTTACAGTAGGCGATAAACGTGGTTAATCTGCTCCAAGAAAGATTTTATTCCCAATATCAATGCTTCTCATTACGTTTTTGCAGCGAGGGTCGCACAGCATGGGCCTGTTTGGTTCTTAAGGTTAAACATGTACGAGGCTAGTGTAAAATCTCGCGGGTCAGCTCGTTAAGCTCCATTTAATGATCTCTTAATAGTTATCCCTATATCCCGCCACAGCGACTCAGCTGGAAAGAACAAACCAAGTCCCAGACTAAGACTTCAGTCATGTCACCTACCTCCTTGTGTAAGACATCTATCGTCTTGTTCGGTTCTTTTAACCCTCTTAGTAATTATTAATTCCAGTTTCTAGATTCCGGATTCCGGATTCCCTCTGTTAGGTAAACCCAGTTTCCAGAGGCCTGGATACTAACTGTGGTATCGATTTGCAATAATCTAATCGATAAGAAGTTTTATATATGCGGCGCAAGTCCTATTTGTGTGAACCAAGTCAAATATTTGAAACAAGTTTTGTATTTGTGCCTCAAGTTGTATAAATATTCAAAGGAATTTTTATATATTTACAAGATGTTTTGTTTATTTGGAAACAAGTTGGATATTCCTACATCGAGTTTTATCTATATGAAACAAGTATTATATATTTGGGAGAAGTCTTATATATACCAAAGAAGTATTGTGTTTATTTGGAAACAAGTTGGATATTTCTACATCGAGTTATATCTATATGAAACAAGTATTATATATTTAGGAGAAGTCTTATATATATCAAAGAAGTATTTTTGTCCGTTTTGGCGCGTCATAAAGACCGTGAAAGCAGTGATAAATTTTAGGTCAACTTTAAAGTTAACTGCCCCTGGTGACAACGATCGATTACCAGAGTGCAAAATAACGACCCTACACACTAAAAAGCGGCCACTAACGGAATAAGCGATCAACAAAATGAACTTACCGTTAAAAAAAGATTTCTTCGTCCGCCATCTTGTTTGCTGTTCTCACGGCCGATCTAAAAATAGCCCGCTGACTATCCCGCCGGTGAGTTGCATGTAAAGGCGAACTATGTTTTTGCCCTCCTAGCCGGGTAACTTGGTTAGCCGGGGCACCCTCCCTCATGTAAACAGGCCCTTTATGGCTTAGTTAATTCTTGGTATGATTTATAGGACTCCTACAAGCTAAATACTCCTTCGAACTTGCTTTGTGCACACTTCAACTAAACCGCACTTGAGTTGGTTCAGATATGTTAATTGATTGAATGAACAGTATAGATCGTAGTGAAACTCAGTCCTACGCTTACTGTAGGTTCGTTTGTATTAGAAATCGGCTTAGCTAATATAGATACGTTAATTTTTCAGTTTGCTTAGGTATGTTAACTATTCAAATGAAAATCCAATTGTTGATTGCTTTCTTAGTCCAGTATTAATGCTTTAAATGTAGAGTTTTATTCCCAAGTTATGCCCTCGATTTATAGCGCTACATTTCGTTTTAAGTTATGTTTAGGTGGTCAAATAAACACAGAACGGGCATGAAGTGCTCCTCTCGTCACACGTTTGCCCACATCGACTCGATTTTCGGAGGCACAGTTCCCTCCAATCTCTACTCGTTGGAGTTAGGTTAGCCCTTCCAATCAGAGAGGAGGTCTAACTCCCTCTTGTCCACCCGAGAATGCTCACAATGGACCTGAGAGAAGGCCAGCTCATTCCTCTTCATCCATTGTGTGCATCCCTTGTGCTGTAGGCTTTGTTTTCTTGACACTCCAGGGGTTCATGGGGCTAAAATATCAATTGAGCACTTTGTCACCCACTTCCTAATTTTCAGCCACACAATATTGTTCTTGTCTTTATTTTAAGAGAAAACAAGGGGGTGTTGATTAACGTGGTGGATGTATACCTAGCCGCTTTGCTTCTTAGTCAATATCCTTCACTAACTACCAAAACATTTTATCTACATATTTATTGTCATCGTTTTTTATCAACATAAAAGGCAAGAAGACCAAGATTGCGAATTGGCCGCTTTCAGAAAGTTGAACATCAAGATAAGATGATTGCTGCCTGCAATTTCAGAGACTGAGAGTTCGTTCTTCCCGAAGTCCAAACCCAGAAGTCTTGATCCTCGGATTAGACTTTGGCTAATCACTTTACAGTATTATCTAAATTTAGAAAACATTCCTGTCTCTCATTGGTCCACAACTAGTTTTTCTCGTGAAACTTCTCAGGTGTCATTCTAAAAATAGATTGTACCGTAAACTGATATGATGGGCCGCAATCCGTTACTGATCAACACTTATTGTTAGTCATAAGTCACTCGAACAGATGACAGCTGAGATGAAACCGCTAGGAAAGCAAACAAATGGTTATCCTTTTTATTCACTCGCTCAGTTACCACCACCACCACTACTGCAGTATGTGCCTTTTCAACTACCATTTGCCTTGTCAGTAATGCTTTCATTCTGCTTTTTAATCATTACCATCTTTTATGTTTAATCGTGCTTGCTTATCAGATGACATTCACTATGAGTTTTCGGTCTTTCTTTCAGGCGTCGCTAATGAAGAATGTTCTGATTTCAAAAATGTGATCGCCATGGCAGCAATACAACAAATGGTTATTGGCAAATTTCCCGAAGTACGTATCATTTTTATTTCCGTGAAAAACACTGTAGACAACAGCTAACTGTTTCAATGAACCTCGTAAAGAGAAAGTTGGGCCTTCAATCTATAACATAAGCAAATGTGTAAGAAACCTTTTCATGCATAATTATGCTCTTTGAGGTATGCTCAAACATTTATAAAATGAAGTAATTACCCCATCTAGTCTTGGTCCCAAGTAAGACCTGGCCAACGTCGTTCTAGCCTGCGTAGTAAGCGTTTCCGTGGGGTTTCCTGCCAAAGAAAGACCAGGCAACTGGATTTTTGATGTTTTGGTCGCTGGGAAAACCCACGGAAACTCTTGCTGTGCAGGCTAACCTCGTTCCCAGGGTGCTCAACTTCCCGTCCTCGTCCTGGTTTTCACTATCGTATAAGAACCTTTAGATTACCGTGAAAAGGGCTTGGTCGTAATAGATAGATAATTACGGGATAACGGCACATGGACTCCATTGTAATTCTTGCAGTTGCCTTTCCTGGTGAAAACCAGACGAAAATTTATTCAACCATGGACTGAAATTTAGCGTCACCTTTCTTTAGCACCCCTAACTTCCCCTTACATTTGCACACCTTCCCTTGAGTCGGTATGTTTAAAAGCTCTTTTATTTTCTTGAACATAGAAGACAAGAAGAGGACTAGCACTGGTCGCTCTCAGGAAATAAAGATGAAGAGAAGGAGAATACAGACTCTGCAATTTCAGAGACTAAAAGTAAGTTCCGCGGAAATCAAGTAAAGATGCTCAACTCAAGAAATATGCTTGCAACATTACTTTTTCTGGTATATAAAAGAGGCGTATTTTGTTGGGAAACCAAAATACAGTTTGACTGAGGCCACCGAAGGTAAATGATTGACTGTTGTAAAGTTAAATTTGGCTGTCATACTACATGTACATGCAATTCACCGATCTCAGAAAAGTTCTTCGGTTTCCGAAAGGAAACACAATTAAATGTGGCAGCTATTTTTTTAAGCTTTAAGCCCTGTTTGCAAACAGGAAGGAAGGGTTACCCTAGTTTTACCTTACCACTTGTACATTAATTTTCTTCTTTTTTCATCAACGTATTTAGAAAGCAGCTAGGGTTATCATAGAACTAGGGTAACTTTAGCTACCTTCTAAACGCTCTGCTAGAGACAACTCGCCTACCCGGGGCATCGTTTTACTGGTTTCTATGTTGTTTGCAATGCGCTTGCGATCTGCCGAGTGGTAGGGTAACGCTACCTGTGAAAGTTTGCTTGTAGTCATATGGCGTAAGACCTGTCTGCCCTTTTCAGTCATACAGTGTAGGTCAGAATGAATTACTTATTAAAAAAGGATTTTTGGAAAATGAACTCTAGATTTTCTAGCTGACACAAGGTTCAGAAAGTTTACAAATGAATTTCTATGAGAGCGTTACCGAGTAAGTAAAATATAGTGAAAATTTGAAATGTTCTTAAAACGTATGCCCAGTAGTCTCGTTGAGAATTTGGAAAAATTAAATGGAACGATATATTTAAATGTCAGCTAGGATGTTGCATATTTTATGAATGTTTGCGTTACTGTTTTAAAATACATTTTTTTGTTTTTCCCACACCTGATTTGCCCATTGTTGTGTTTTGGCATACCAGAGGGCGAGTATTCTTTAGGCCTTCTAGTGACGCAAGCGCAAGCATAAGAGGTATAGACGCAAGTAGAAGGGTAGGTATAGACGCAAGTAGAAGGGTAAGGTCTCCTATTGTTATTACTGTGCTTACGTCGTAGCCAAAACGATACTTTATGCTTGCGTTTGCATCGCTAGTAAAAATAAGACCTTGGTCTTTTTTTCTCCTTCTTGACTTACTACAGACTTACGGCTTCTTCGCAGTCGAGGGTGACACCTAGTTTCATTGTTATGCATTTGTTATAGGAAGAGTGAATTGCAACGAATGAAACCTACTAGATACGTGACACGTTCCTGATAGGCTTCTCCAAAGTGCGAGGCTTAAAAATAATTATATTTAAAATTATGGCATAACCAATTTTACTTCCTCTACTACGACAAAAACTGGTCGACTTGCATCTATTTTATTCCTATATCTCTTTAAAGGTTTAACGAAAACGTCCTACGAACATCTCAGATATAAAGCTTTTGAGGCGTTTCAATACAGGTTTTTCAAAAGCAATGTCTAAGTTTTCTAACGGCTTGATTACGAATTCGACCTTGTTACCCACAGATGGACTACTTGAGATAACATTGCGCGCCTGCGTAAAGTACGTTGTTGTTTTTGTGGTGAGCCTACTTTAATATTTGTTCCGAAAAACTGGGTTTTTTACCTCACACAATGTCGGCTACTTCGCCTACTTGCATTTCTAAAGAGGTTTATGTGAAGGTACACCCAGTCCGGGAGAGAGCTCCTAAACATTCGAAACGCGGCACTGGCAAAGACATCCTTTAGTCATAAGGTTTCTTAGGTGTTTATTTGAATCTCGCCCTGCAGGGTTGTTATACCGCAGTGTGGGGTGTTAACCATTTCTAGATTAGATTTCTCAGAAACTTACAATGTTGTTGGCGCTAATCACTGCTCAGACGTGGGCAATTGCCACCTCTCAGTGTTGATATCATAATAGGTACTGGGTCACCTTTAGCATTCAGTCGTCAAGAGAAATGAATGTTAAACAGTCCAAAACGGGGTCCAAGGGCAAGGCGTTTGAACTTAATTAAATCATTCACAGATTGAACACTGTGTGTTGTGGAGAATTTGACTGGAGCAAAGCTTGCTTGCCAGGGAGAACCGAAGTCAGCTATTTCTAAGTTAAACTTGCTTCGATGCGTATGGGATTGCTTTGAAGACTGAGTTCATGCAAGCGCAATGCTATCTCACGAAATCTCCTCTGTAGGGTATTCCAGCCGAATTTTAATTTCTGGTAAGTCTCGTTCAACTTTTGCATTATTCGTGGTCAGGTGTCTCCCACGACCTTAATTTTAGCACTGGGTATAACATACATTGTAGCTATAGTAACTGACTCATAAACAAAACGATTAACCAAGTGATTAAACCCTGCTTTTCGCTAGCGACGCAAGGATAAGCGTGACAATGAAAAGAGAGTCCTTGCGCTTATCCTTACTTGATGGCCGTCTTAACGCTGAAATAACCGCTTTTGCGCTTGTGTCGCTAGTGAAAACCAGGGCTGTTGTTGACCCATCGTTGTGCAGGAAGTACAAGTAAATCTTTTTGCTACCAGATTAGCTCAGAAAAAAAATTAAGATTGCGTAAAACCTCATTTGTTTTAACATGTACTGTACTGAGACTAGGCAGCCGATATCATATGATGTTAAGAAAGTAGCATTTCATAGAAAGCTCAGCAAACGTTTTGGCTTATCACTCAAGCTGTGAGTCACAAATTTGCCCGGGAGGATACTCCCTTATATGGCCTTAACGGGGACGTGCGGCCCTATAGGGTATGGTTTTCGGGGTGTTTTGTCTTGAACAGAGTATCGAATTCATCACTTTCTGTCTTAAACTGGGTATCGCTACATGACCTAATGGCTTAAACAGGATAAGCTCAGATGTTTGTTTATAAAAGCCTGACCACAAGCCACCAGTTATTGGTAGGTTTCCCTTGTCTTTGATAATTACAGCTTATTACACTACAAAAAAGATAAGTGATAACCGCAAAACGTTGTTTAAATGTCTTAGATAGGGTCTGAAAAAGTCTGAGTTCTGTCTTAAGGAGGCTCCCTAGAGTTTTAAGACCGCGCGCAAGCTGGGCACTGAACCGCGCGTTTTTCTGAGTTTTGGACGTCAGCTTGACCAAATCTGTAAAATTATCTGCTTATTTTCTCGCGCTCCCTTCGGTATTTTTCTTAATTCAGGCTCAGTGCTAACCACGTACGGTTCCTATCAAATACCCTATTTTTGTTGAAATCTGTCAGGGCTAAAATTAAATCGAATATATTGAAACAAAAAAAAAACACACAAATTAGAAAAAAGTTACAGAAATTACAAATTACGGAATATTAGCAAAACCGTCTGATCGACCTTGACTTTTTACCAATTCAAAATGTCAGGCAATATCATTTCCCGAATGTGGCAAAGAATAAAAACATTTCACGGAGGGAAGTATAAATATTAAGGAATTTAGGCCAAAAATAGGAATAAATCTGCCTGTCATTAGATGAGATATTGCCATGGTAACGGCCTTATTAAGCCTTATAAAGCCTTATTATATCGGTTCCTATACTGGTAAATCTCTACAGGGAAAACTCTAACTAGGTTTCCTTTTGTAACTCGCGCTCTATAGGTAGGGAGGGTATTAAGTAACTACTCTAGGGAGCCGCCTTAAACGGGATATGGAAATCAGAGAATTGTGTCTTAAACAGGGTCAGGGTTTGAGCGCCCGGGCCGCACCTCCGCACCTCCGCCCCCAGGCAAATTTGGCTTTCACGAAGCCTGCGGTATATAACGATAAAATTGCCTACAATTCTCAATTGTAAACAGTTCCTTAAGGTAGAAATGCGTATTAAAGTTTTGCTCCTCAATTTTCTTCCTCCTTATTTTTGTATACTGCTAAGAATGGCCGATGATGGGATACTTAAATATCTCACCCTTCCCTTCATAACTGCCAACCCCATCTCCCAAAAAAATCCCAGTTGAGAGAATTTGATTTAGTAGTTGTCAGCAATCCCACAGTGTCATGGGACGGAAAGAGCCTCTTCAGACGTACTTGGTGGTACAATTTCTTCCGTTCCAAAGGCAAATTTCACATCCATCCTTTTACATTTGACTCGTACATTTGCTTATCCTTTATGCACGACTACCTTTTACATTGTTAAAGTACCGTATTTACTCGATACGCGCCTCGGCGTTTATTAAATTTTACGCAACTCAGGTGCGGCACTCATTCGGGGACACCGCTTATTTGAGGGAGGCGCTTATTTAAAAATCGTATTTCTAAAGGATGAGTTTATGTTAACAGTAAAACAGAAACATCTCCAAAATGTCAGAAACTATCTCGTTTTGGTGGGAAAATGGGCTTGCACCTTTAACTGGCTTGCTTTATGTTTACTAAATTTCATTGTCACTGCTACTGCCGTGCCGAACTAAAGTGATCGCATTTGGCACGTTAGTAGCATGACGTTTCAAACCAATTCGTGCCCATACCGTGTAGCACGGCAAGCTCTGTCGTACTAAACGGCAGCAGTTCGACTTCGTTTCAAACGTCGTCCACTATCGTGCCAAACTCAATTCATTAAAACTATATATGCAATGCACATGCATTACAAAGCCTGCCTGAACCCAGAGCACTTACCAGACGTTGAATTAAATTCAACGTCTGAAACCAAATTAAGCTTTAGTGGAGCCAGCTTAGCACGACATTTGAAACGGGCCTTAGGTTGGCTTGTGCCGGCGAAGGTTTCGGCCTTAACGGAACAGCGCATTGCGAAAATACTTGAGAGGAGCAGAATGGAAGAGAACAGAAGTTTTGCCACTTCGAACTGAAAAACGTTATTCAGGACAATACGTTTCAGAGGCTGTTTCAGACAATGTTGTGCTGTACTCATATTTTAGTCATATTCGGCGCTTATTCAGGGGTGGTGCTTACTAGTAGTTGCTCTCAGATGCGGCGCTTAATCGGGCGTGGCGGTAATTATCCTTATGGAAAAAGAGTTGGAGTTAAATCTTCTGTTGAGGCAAAATGGCAGATTCCCCTTCATTCCCGACAAATACGAAAACTAACGAAGCCATGACATTAAATCTGATTGAAAATTGCGTGTATGTCCCCACACCTATTATCTGGGAAGTAGTCCTCGCAAGTAGCTGAAGTTTTTTGTATGGGTATGCATCCACAACTACTGTCTGTAGTAGCCAAACCTGAGCTATTGGTATGGCCTCATAAGGGCGAATTTACCAAAAACTGGCATAACAAATATTTCAAGAAAAAGAGTAACAAGCAACCAAGTAGTTTTTGGATACCTCCTGCGGAAAAAGCATTCCTCACAAAGGGGATGTGAAAACATACACCACACAAGCAACCAGGGGCGCGTACCCAGAACTACTTCTTGGGACGTGGTCCTCGCAAGTAGCCAAAATTGAATTCCAAGCATGTCCCCATTACTGCGACCCCACAAAAAAAATTGGCAATTTCCAAATTTCAAACAAATGTATGAAGAGAGGTAGGAGCAAGCAACCAAACCACCACTATATTTTTTCGATACCTACTAAAGAAGAGATAGTCCTCACTAGAGGGGTATGGAAACATGGACCCCACGAGTAGGCAGGGGCGTGTGTGTGTGTGTGTGTGTGTGTTTACTACCGTGACATGCTAACCGTTTCAGTGTCCAAGAGATGACTAGCTGTCTTCAAAGCAGCCCGGTTATAACAAAATGTAATAAACTGAGAATTTAAAAATCATTTAGGACTGAGAAACTTAACGACCTAACGATGGAAAAAAAAATAATCTCAATTCTTTTGATGACAAATACATCTTATTTTAATCACATAAATACTCGCCTTTTGGGGAATTTGGAAACGTTTAATTCCACCGCATATTTCTTCTCTCGTCTGACACTAGTTGGTACAATCCCATGCGCTTTAGTCAGGCAATAAATGAAATGATAGAAAATAAAAACAAAACATTACGCAAGTTGCGAACGCTCTCATGGCACTGTGTTCGATTTCATTCAAAATTACACACAAGATCCCGCGAAAAGCTCTCGAGCGGCGATACGAAGAAGACTGCGCAGAACGTGTTTCGGCTCTGAATCTCGTAGTAAGGTAGACCAATTGCTAAGCATTTTTTCATACATTTTAAATCAAAGCGTAAAGGAATTGACTACGGGTCAATAACCACAAAACAAAAAACATTGCAAGAAGTACAATGCTTATGTTTCTTGGAAAATTCCGCAGAGTGGCATAATATATAGCGCCCTTTCACACAAAATGGTTTCTTGGGTAAGCAAATATACAAAACCCTTAAGTACCTCGATAGCTTTACGGTTACTTCCCAACCTTCACCGAGGAAGCTCCTCTAATTAAAGATTCTTAGCGATTCTTATCCAGTTATGATAACGTTGAACCGAAGAGAAGCGCCTGCGAAACCACACGATTCTTGGCCTCGCAAACCCGTACACTATAAAATTAAAAAGGCAGCGAACCCAATTCGCTTTATTTTTAACATCCAAACGCTGATTCTTATCGGTTCAAACAAAAACGCTGGAGGATTAACTTTGTTATTTACACTCTTTGGATGAAGGTTTCTAACTTTTTCAATGAAGCGTGAAGCGTGCTAGTGTTTGACATTTTCTTGTCAGCTTTCTGACAACTTTCTGTGAAGTCTTGATACATGCGCTTGCGTTTGATCACCTATTAACCCTCGAGTTTTAGTTCAAAATTTATGATTTCAATAAAATTTAAGCTTTAAAAAAATGAATACCGATACCGCTAAAAGATCATAAGTTTCTTCTCTTGTTGTCTTCAGTTATTTTTTATAGGATTTACTGCCAAAATGCAGGATTTAGCACAAGGTCTGTTGGAGTAAAACTTTTCGCATTGGTTTACATGAATGGGTGGTCGGTGGTAGGTGACCTCCTAACCAAGAGCACATTTTATCGCACAGATAGGTTACCATATTTTCTTGCCCATGGCGCTCTATGGAGTTAACAGCATTTGGTACATTGTGGTTTAGACTACATTCTTTATAGCCTGCGTGCAGCCGTCTCCTATTTCCTTTGTTAGGAAATGGGAGACGGCTGCACATAGGCTACATTCTTTATTGTTGTAATTATTTGAAGCGTTGGTATAACCATTATTGATTGGTTGTGAAGTGACTCGGTAGGATCTAAGTAATTTCAAGCATCCTTCTTTTGCAGTTCCAATGTGAGCAAATCCTACCCTTTGACTGTGGAAAATGAAGTTGTCAATGTCTACTGTCACTTGACTATGAATACAACGGGAAATGGAGCATGGGGAGGTGGCGGGTGGACACTTGTCATGAAGATTGATGGTAAAAAGGTGGAATCAGACTGAGCTGTTTTCTTGAGATATTTCAAATAATAATATGGGGACAAACTAATTCGTCCTGAGATACCTCTTGAAGCCAGAGTTAACACTAGGACACGAATGTTTCGATCAATGAGAAAGATTTTGCACGTTGTTAAAATGAAAAAGAGCGAGTTCTTTGACAGTTACGATACATTTCCACGCAACTCAGCTATTACTCTCCACAACACTAGTACATTCCCAGTTTTCCTTTTAGACATTGATTCCTTAACTATCAAAAAGACATGAAATTCTGGCGAATTGTTGAAGGAAGTGCATGACGAAGATGTAATCCAAAATGTAAATCCTGGAGCCCTCATTCGAAAGCCTGTCGCCCAGAGAAGTGCAGATTCCTGATGGTGGTAGATTTGAGCTCTGTTAAACGACTGACTGTGAGAACTACAGGGAAAAGAGTAAGACGAGGATTTTTGACTGAAAGAAGAGTAAACCATGGTCAATCTAAATGGAAGAGAAACTATTTCGTCACACACAGCCAGGTCACCAGGGGAAACGTATAAAGAGCTCCCTCTTCCCCAAAAAGGCAAAATATTTTGCCACTAGACGACCAGCTTCTTCTTCCTTCTCTTGATGTGACGAATGTTACCCCATTAAGCATGTGTTTTAAGAATTCTAAAGATAGTCTGAATTCTTCTTTTCGTAGAAAACCTTTCTCTATGATTCCAGCCTTTGGAGCAACAAGGAAACCATAAACCTTACAGGAGGAGAGACTGGGTTCGACAAGCAAGAAACAAAATTACCAACCTACTGGAACACATCATTCTCCAAGATCTGCC
>JAEMWC010001160.1:180000-220000 GCA_016490735.1 Pachyseris speciosa | reverse complement strand
GCGACATTTCCATTTAAATTGTATTTTTGTTTCGTGATCAATCAGTGGGTAAAAATCCTGTGGCTGGCTCTATGTTAATATGGTCATGATCACGGCTTAGAAGAGTTTTGAACTTGATAAATTACTTGTTTGCAAGTCTAGTCAGCAAAATTATAGCTTGTTTGTGGAGATAGCTTTAGCAAAATAACTAGATTGGGATAAGCAAGAGAACCATTCAACTAATATTCAACTGAAAATAGTTCACTATTAACAAATGACGAAGATTAAGCCGGCGAAACGTCGCCCTAGGTAAATATAAAGAAAATAAAAGCAAAAAATATATACAATGCCAAAATTAGTTCTGTTCCAAGATCCACGTCCCATAGTAGAGCATTTC
This sequence comes from Pachyseris speciosa, assembly GCA_016490735.1. Lineage (NCBI taxonomy): Eukaryota > Metazoa > Cnidaria > Anthozoa > Scleractinia > Pachyseridae > Pachyseris > Pachyseris speciosa. The sequence continues at coordinate 219,624 of JAEMWC010001160.1, read as the reverse complement.
AGTTTTTTTTAAAATTGTCTTTCACTTGGTAATCAGAATAGAAACACATTCATTATAAAAAAACTCACAATTTCCATTTACAACGGTCAATAAAGTTTCAATGTGGTTTGCCTGGAAGATGCCTTTTCGTGTATGTATGCTGAAAGTAATATCTTTGGGCGATTTCACGGTTTTTGTAAACTCTAATAACGCCAAATTCATTTAATAACTGAATCAAAATAATTTTCCAGCATTAAACAACTAACAGAGTTCAGAAAGAAATAATACCGCTGAACTACCTTGGTTGCCAAACCGGCAAAGAATGTGTCGTCAAACCCAAACAGACAAACTTTGTTTTAACTAAACCAGCAAAGAATTAAAAGTATTGTAGTGTAGTTTGACCTTTTTTTTGCCCATCGATCCTTGTCGCTAATAGAAATAATTTATTTCTTAAAATAACCTAAGTTCCAAAGTGGAGCGAAAGCGGTAGCCTTTTGTTAAGTTAGCAGGTGGTTTTATGATAGACATCAAACTGCTAATTGCGCCATCATTGACTTTAACAAACAAAGAAACTAAAATTGGCGAAAGAGCTTATTAGGAATTTGATAATTCTCAAAGCCGACAACCAGATCGCACAGAAATAATTTTAATTATTTCTTAAAATAACTTAAGTCCCAAAGTGGAGTGAAAGCGGTAGCTTTTTAATAAGTTAGCAGGTGGTTTTATGATAGACATCAAACTGCTGGTTGCGTCATCATTGACTTTAACAAACAAAGAAACTAAAATTGGCGAAAGATACTAATTAGGAATTTGATAATTTTCAAAGCCGACAACCAGATCGAACAATATCTGCCATGAGAGGCAAAATCCGGAGCCGTTAATATACTGCAGAATACTATAATTACTGCACCTTAAAAGTTATTAAGAGCCGATGACAAAAATTTCCATTCCCTAAGTTTGTTTGGTGTTCTTGTAATAGAGCGTTATTACAGTGAAACGCTTTGTTAAAAAAAAAATACCTAAGCTTCCCGTAACCACGGGAAAAGAATTCCTTTTGTTTTACGGATAGCCTGCAGATATGTATTTATACGGTGCGTCATAAGGCCTATTATTATATGACTGACTTTATCACGGTCAAGATGAATCAATTCTAAAGCTGTGATTAGCTCCCCGCGAAGTCAAGATGGAGCCATCTTGACCGCTTGGTATAGCCCGTTCGTCCCACGTTTTACTCAGTTTTAATAGCGTCCTTATCCTGGGTGCCAGAGGTTTTATTTCTCTTAGCGAGTTCGGCGGTTAACCCGCTAAACTCAAAGCGAACGGAGACGCGAAAAATAAGAACTTCTGGTCGCGGCAGTTGAGAACCTCACTTCTATGCAAGTTCGAAATTAAATATCTCCGCAAACCGCTTTTCTACAGTGTCTGCTTGTTTTCGTAATTTGACATGACGTGTCGCCGCGGTGATGCCTAAGACCGCTTGCTTGTATCTCTTGTAAACAGCGAAATTCGTGAGCTGGATTGGGATAAGCAAGAGAACCACTCAACTAATATTCAACTGAAAATAGTTCACTATTAACAAATGACGAAGATTAAGCCGGCGAAACGTCGCCCTAGGTAAATATAAAGAAATTAAAAGGAAAAAATATATACAATGCCAAAATTAATTCTATTCCAAGATCCACGTCCCATAGTAGAGCATATCAGTTGTTTTTTTTTTTGACAATTGTCTTTTTACTTGGTAATCAGAATAGAAACACATTCATTATAAAAAAAACTCACAATTTCCATTTACAACGGTCAATAAAGTTTCAATGTGGTTTGGCTGGAAGATGCTTTTTTCGTGTATGTATGCTGAAAGTAATATCTTTGGGCGATTTCACGGTTTTTGTAAACTCTAATAACGCCTAATTCATTTAATAATTGAATCAAAATAATTTTCCAGCATTAAACAAGTAACAGAGTTCAGAAAGAAATAATACCGCTAAACTACCTTCGTTGCCAAAACGGCAAAGAATGTGTCGTCAAACCCAAACAGACAAACTTTGTTTTAACTAAACCAGCAAAGAATTAAAGGTACTGTAGTGTAGTTTGAACTTTTTTTGCCCATCGATCCTTGTCGCTAAGAGAAATAATTTATTTCTTAAAATAACCTAAGTTCCAAAGTGGAGCGAGAGCGGTAGCCTTTCGTTAAGTTAGCAGGTGGTTTTATGATAGACATCAAACTGCTAATTGCGCCATCATTGACTTTAGCAAACAAAGAAACTAAAATTGGCGAAAGAGCTTATTAGGAATTTGATAATTCTCAAAGCCGACAACCAGATCGCACAGAAATGATTTTAATTATTTCTTAAAATAACTTAAGTCCCAAAGTGGAGTGAAAACGGTAGCCTTTTAATAAGTTAGCAGGTGGTTTTATGATAGACATCAAACTGCTGGTTGCGTCATCATTGACTTTAACAAACAAAGAAACTAAAATTGGCGAAAGATACTAATTAGGAATTTGATAATTTTCAAAGCCGACAACCAGATCGAACAATATCTGCCATGAGAGGCAAAATCCGGAGCCGTTAATATACTGCAGAATACTATAATTACTGCACCTTAAAAGTTATTAAGAGCCGATGACAAAAATTTCCATTCCCTAAGTTTGTTTGGTGTTCTTGGTAATAGAGCGTTATTACAGTGAAACGCTTTGTTAAAAAAAAAAAAAACCTAAGCTTCCCGTAACCACGGGAAAAGAATTCCTTTTGTTTTACGGATAGCCTGCAGATATGTATTTATACGGTGCGTCATAAGGCCTATTATTATATGACTGGCTTTATCACGGTCAAGATGAATCAATTCTAAAGCTGTGATTAGCTCCCCGCGAAGTCAAGATGGAGCCATCTTGACCGCTTGGTATAGCCCGTTCGTCCCACGTTTTACTATGTTTTAATAGCGTCCTTATCCTGGGTGCCAGAGGTTTTATTTCTCTTAGCGAGTTCGGCGGTTAACCCGCTAAACACAAAGCGAACGGAGACGCGAAAAATAAGAACTTCTGGTCACGGCAGTTGAGAACCTCACTTCTATGCAATTTCGAAATAAAATATCTCCGCAAACCGCTTTTCTACAGTGTCTGCTTGTTTTCATAATTTGACATGACGTGTCGCCGCGGTGATGCCTAAAACCGCTTGCTTGTATCTCTTGTAAACAGCGAAATTCGTGAGCTGGATTGGGATAAGCAAGAGAACCACTCAACTAATATTCAAATGAAAATAGTTCACTATTAACAAATGACGAAGATTAAGCCGGCGAAACGTCGCCCTAGGTAAATATAAAGAAAATAAAAGCAAAAAATATATACAATGCCAAAATTAGTTCTGTTCCAAGATCCACGTCCCATAGTAGAGCATATCAGTTTTTTTATTTTTTATTTTTTGACAATTGTGTTTTTACTTGGTAATCAGAATAGAAACACATTCATTATAAAAAAACTCACAATTTCCATTTACAACGGTCAATAAAGTTTCAATGTGGTTTGGCTGGAAGATGCTTTTTTCGTGTATGTATGCTGAAAGTAATATCTTTGGGCGATCTCACGGTTTTTGTAAACTCTAATAACGCCAAATTCAATAATAATTGAATCAAAATAATTTTCCAGCATTAAACAAGTAACAGAGTTCAGAAAGAAATAATACCGCTAAACTACCTTGGTTGCCAAAACGGCAAAGAATGGGTCGTCAAACCCAAACAGACACAAAAATTTGGTTTATCAACGGAGTTGATTATATAAATTGACCACCGTACAGGGATTCGATTAGCTGACGTTTCGAGCGTTAGCCCTTCGTCGGATTCGCTCCGACGAAGGGCTAACGCTCGAAACGTCAGCTAATCGAATCCCTGTACGGTGGTCAATTTATATAATCAACTCCGTTGATAAACCAAATTTTCGTGCCGTTTCACTCCCCCACCGACGCAGCACCACAGTTTCTTTAGAAACTAATCCCCCAAACAGACACACTTTGTTTTAACTAAACCAGTAAAGAATTAAAAGTACTGTAGTGCAGTTTGAACTTTTTTTTCCCATCGATCCCTGTTGCTAAGAGAAATAATTTATTTCTTAAAATAACCTAAGTTCCAAAGTGGAGTGAAAGCGGTAGCTTTTTAATAAGTTAGCAGGTGGTTTTATGATAGACATCAAACTGCTAATTGCGCCATCATTGACTTTAGCAAACAAAGAAACTAAAATTGGCGAAAGAGCTTATTAGGAATTTGATAATTCTCAAAGCCGACAACCAGATCGAACAATATCTGCCATGAGAGGCAAAAACCGGAGCCGTTAATATACTGCAGAATACTATAACTACTGCACCTTAAAAGTTATTAAAAGCCGATGACAAAAATTTGCATTCTCTAAGTTTGTTTGGTGTTCTCGGCCTATTATTATATGACTGGCTTTATCACGGTCAAGATGAATCAATTCTAAAGGTATGATTAGCTACCCGCGGAGTTAAGATGGAGCCATCTTGACCGCTGGGTATAGCCCGTTCGTCCCGCGTTTTACTATCTTTTAATAGCGTCCTTATCCTGGGTGCCAGAGGTTTTATTTCTCTTAGCGAGTTCGGCGGTTAACCCGCTAAACTCAAAGCGAACGGAGACGCGAAAAATAAGAACCTCTGGTCACGGCAGTTGAGAACCTCACTTCTATGCAACTTCGATATAAAATATCTCGGCAAACCGGTTTTCTACAGTGTCTGCTTTTTTTCATAATTTGACATGACGTGTCGCTGCGGTGATGCCTAAGACCGCTTGCTTGTATCTCGTGTAAATAGCGAAATTCGTGAGCTGCGTTTCCACAACCCGGGGAAAATTATAGCCTCTGAAACAAGTGTTTAAATTTGTTAATTTTTGGGTCTGGAAGGTTCAATTTTTTTCGACGTTGTCTATGCGAGACAGACAAAGATAGCTACGATCGAGTTTGTACCCGGGTGCCCGAGAGGCTATTTTTTTCCATTTGAAGGAGGAAAATTACGCGCGAAGCAGCGTCAACGAAGCTAATGCGTTTCGCGGGTTAACCGCTTCTCGCTAAGAAAAATAAAACCTCTGGCACTAAGGGTATCGAGGTGGTCGTCTGTGTTGTGATTTCCGGTAAACAAAGAGATCACTGCCTCATCCATTTTGTGCATGAAATGTCGAAGAGACGAGTAGAAATAAGAAAAGCTCTTTAAGGCACTGAATGTCAGTTTAGAAAGAAAGCTAAACAGACACTTACGGAACAAAAGGAACTAAATGGGGGTGGAAATTCCGCGGAAAGATTAAAAGAGGTGTTACAGAACTTCGCCGACAATAATTAGCAGTGGTACTGTCAGGAAAAAGTTCGCACTGAAACGTCCACCCCACGTTCGACCGAGATCGCTTTCAAACTATCTTTATTGCCCGCTGCACTTCAACTTCACAACGACTTAGTTGTCCCATGGTTCGATCATCGATCGTGGTGTTGTGCAAATTAAATATCAAGGACGCTGTTAACAGGACCGCAGGACCGGTTTTGTGGCTCCTGGGGTGCATAATTACCATTCAACCAATGAAATTGAGTGTTAGATCGTTTTCACTGCGAAAACCAATCAGCTATCGAGTTCAATATGTGAGGTTCTCGGCAGTCGTGACCAGAGGTGGGTTTTTGTAGAATTGTGCTGGAAACGTTTGGACTGCACTGCAACCTTTATGTTGTAAGCTCACAAATAAAGTTGTTTACATGTTGGCGTGACATGTTTAGTTTCTTGTACGTGCTCTTGTGTATTTTACAAACGGTCACGCTTTTGCATTTTAATATGATTATTGAATTCGGTTTACGCATGATAGCAAGAATTATCATGGCCTCGGCTTGTGTTATCCACCTCAGCCTTCGCATTCAGCAGATAACACAAACCTCGGCCATGACAATTCTCGCTATCATGCTCAACCCCATCCAATAATTGTTACTTGTCATTTTGGGGAAACCAAATTTCGCTTTCCATGCAAACGGACGTGACTCGAATTTTCTGTTTTCCAGTTTTCAGTCAAAGAACCCACGAAACATATCTTACTGTGTTGGCTTACTTGGCTGCAACGTACAAGACCTAAGAACACAGAATGCGGCTTTATATTTTTGCTAAAATGTTCTGGCTTGGTGCATCTGTCCTTATTTCAATGCATAAACACAAGAGACGAAGGCTTGTTTGCATTTAATTTTTCATGACAAACGTCTTTTCTTGCTTTTTCTTTTTAAATTAAATTTCGTTTTCTAACCTATAGGATTGTAGGATCCATTACCCTCCTTTCGGGAATAATGCATTAAAGGGAGAACTATATGAATAAGGTTACTTTCAATAGAAGGACAAATTAAAAATCCAATTTTCATTATTTAGGACCTTCTAATTCAAATAGCAAATAAATATTTCACGATGAGGCAGACAACTCGTTTTCTTAAATAAATTTTCGATCCTGAGTTCAGAAGGATTATTCGTAAGCTGCGATTCCTTAACAGGTTGTAGGGTCCCTTATTAAACATCATAAGCTTCCAGAATCACCAGAATTAGTTGTTATAAGGTGTATACCGACTTTGAAGGTTAAACAAGGTCCCCATGTGTCTTGTGATGTCATAATGCAGATAACTTAGAAAGTGAGCAGTTAATTTATTGCATGCAAATAAGAAAGAGAACGTTAAACATTGTTTGCCATCTGTCGAGAACAAAATAAAACAAACAGACAACAAGAGGCTGCAATTAGCCTAAACTCGTGCCTGCAAAACTACATTGTATATCCCTAAGTAGGCGGGAAACAGGAGAAAAAGAGAAGTCTGTCTGTCCTCCTTAACATCAGACGCATTGGGCTTTCGTGATGTTCAAGTCTGTTTGTTTGTACCTTGTCAACCAGTATATCCCTTTAAAACTTCCGAATTGCTTTACAGGTCAACCATTAATAACAATAGTAATGTTATAAAAACAACAAAAACAAAACAGGCAAAGCAATAAAAAGAGAAACGATAAAAAAACAAAAAAAAAACAAAACAAAAAACAAAAAAACTCGTGTTAGCTGTTGCTACAGCGGTTCGAACCTGGGTTTTAATCTGCCTCAAAAGCAGTTTGGATGACTACTGCACTATATTTACTAAGCACAGCTAATACAGAGAACATAGTTTATTTATTGCAAAATATCTAATCCAACATTCTTTACATTGACGGATTTAATTTCTGCTGAGCGTTTGAAAAAGAAAACGTTTATGGAACGGTTTAGGATTCGAGACATGGACAGACAAACCACCGAAATTACCCGAAAATAGTTTTTTTAATCCAAAACGAGCAGTGTTGCATACAAGGTGGCTCAACTGCACGGAAAGGTCACTCAAGTCACGTGTGCCACACGTGAAGATGAGCGACCTTCTTTTAAACCCAGTTAAACCCTTGTGTGCAGTGGTGCGTGTTGGACACGTGCGCTGGGAAAAGACCAAAAAAAAAATGAAAAATAAGAAAAAAAAAATGAAGAACAGAGCCGAATCCTAGCCTCGTTGCCTTGCACGCACGAGTAATAAGCAGTTTAAGGTGGTTTAGCTACAAAAGAGCCGTTACAGCTGAAGAATATAACAAGGAAAAAAACATCTATCTCTCCAAAGTGTATTCCGCACTAAACAAATTAGTTTTGAAGCTCTTTAATATTCTTCGCGTGTTTTGTGTGGTTTGGTTTATCAAGCTATAACATCTCAAGTGTTCTTGCGATTCTAATACCTTTTAAATATGTTGCTGAAAACCGATCAAAAGAAACGCTCTCAATTAAATTCCTTTGCTATGAAATATATATTTCTTTTGCAACGGCTTTAACAATTCGTGACTTCGGTGACCACTCACTTCAATAATTACAAACTTCATGAGGTAGAGCAACTGATGAGCAAGTGGCCCAATCGGATAAGGTGCGGACAATGAGCTTTGAGATCTGAGGGTCGCGCGTTCAAGCCCTGTCGCTGGAAATAACAAAATTTATGAATTCAGTTGTCCATCGTTTATTCCTCTGGCCGAGAGGGGTACGGGGGCAAGTGACGGACGAAACGACGAAAAAAAAAAACGGGTAATACAAGACTCGTTGCACGAGTAATCAACTTGACTCACACGTGTAATCCCCTAGATCCTCTAGTAAATTACTGCCCACGCTCAAGGGATTGCAATGCATTGCATTCTTGACCCCAGAGGTCATCCCTTTTGCGCATGTCTAAAGGGCGTGATGGTGGGAAGAGCTCTGGGAAACTCTACGCAAGCCTCCAGCTCTGATTGGTTATCAGTTGAAACAATGAAATTGCTTCTGATTGGCCAACTCGGTACGCGCGAAAAAAACTGAACTTTCTGCGCGGGGGTTACTCTTGTGAAGCAAACTACCTTCGAAAAAAAGTTCAGAACACAAACATGCGTGAAACCCCTAAAATGTCCTTCCTTGAACAAACAACAGCTTCAATATAATTGATTTCTGCTGTACCTTTACTGCAATTTTCTTAATTATGCAGAATTTCATCTTCATGCGGCAACCGCCAAACCGCGATTTGGCTTCCATCAATCAAACTTTCCGAATACACTCCGGGACGAAAAAAATCATTTGCATTGAAAAGTTTCACGTGCGCTAAATACGAGGTTTAGACTCATAATTCCCGTATTCTTTATCTCTAATAATAGTGCAAAGAAATGAGACGCCCAGTTCGACAAGCATGAATTGTTATTTTTTGATGTAATCTTCGACATAGTCGACGTTCAGCGGTTTGTGTATCCATCGCTTAGGAAGAACGCAAAAAAAAAAAATGCAAATATCAAATCGATCAAACACACCAAACTCCAGAAAACCACGTGATTCAAGATTCGGTGAATTGCCTAACTGATCATCTTCATTGTCAACTATCTGCGTTTCTTCTGAGTCGGGAAGTTTCGATCGATAGGTCCACAAATAACTGAAACTATCCGATTGATTATACTGAGAAACGTAAAGGAAATCAACCGACTTAGCTGCCGTGCTTCTGATGCTTGAAACTGCTTTGAGCCAGAAATCATCGCTTTCTGCGGCAGTAAATTTCACATTCAGTTGGTTTCTTCAGTTTGACCAAAACTTCTTCTACGTTTCCCTAAATTTTTACTTTCATGTTTTTACATGTCTTAGCAGGATTTTGTCAACCCAATTTTGGCCGTTGTTTTTATTCAGCATTGAGATTCTTAAGAAGGTTTGGCATGTTTTCTTCATCCCTTAACTGGCTTTTAAATTGACTTTTAGTTTTTTGGTGCTGTTCTCAATGTTGCTTAGGGAACGTTCCCATGATGGGACGATTGTTCCCATTTGGAGTGGTCCTATAGTATGAAAAGGAACAAATTGTTGTGAAAAATAGGAACAAGGTGTTCATTTAGAGCTAAAAAAGGAATGTTTTGTTCCGAATTTCGAACATTGAAAGGAACCTTTTGTTCCGAAATGAGTCGCTGAGGAACAAATGTTCCCATTGGTATTGTTCCTCTTTTTATCATTTTGGTCCGTTTTATTCATTTGAGGAACAATTGTTCTCGTTCGCGAGTTCCGTTTTGACTGAAATGTTCCTTTTTATTGTCACGCGGAACAATTTGTTCCTAACAATTAGTTCCCATTGATGTAAAATGGTTCCTATTAAGAAAATGACAGTTCCTTTGTACATGTTCTTCAACAGAACCATTCTTCTTTTCTTGCCATCCACGTTTTTGTCGCTTTTTAATTGCATGGCGAAGCGTTTGTTGTAGTGTTTTAAGTTTGACTCAACATGAAACAGAGTCAATAGCAGATTCTAACAGACTTTTCGAGGCGCTTCTTGACTTGTCCGGGCAAGGTAAGGTCGAAGACCATCACACCAACGCCATACTAATGCCAACTTGGGTTTGTAAATTAACTCAAGAATAATGAAGAATGGCAAGCAGAGGCATACCTCAGTAAATTTCAACTCGCACAATGCAACCATTGTTGTAGGTATGCACAGGGTTGCCCGGGCAAGGCCGAACCCATTTGGGATGTAACTCCCTGCTATGAATTTAAGTACAATGGTAATAAGCTCGGGCAAGTAGGGACAAGTGCCGACAAGCTCCAAATTAAATGATGGCTCTATTGTTTGCCAATGGGTGTGATTGTTTGGTCGGTTTTTGCTAAGCGGTGCAAACAGAATTCTGTTGGCTGAATCAGTTCTTCTTTTCCAAGAATGAACAGGAAGGTCAAAGTCGACTGGTCTACGATTGATGGCGCATCGCCCAAACCAAAACGGCTTCACTTAGAAAAAGAAGATACGGACAGCTTGTATCATTGTCCAATTCAGGTATGCGAACACGAAGGATTTCAAAGTCAGCGTGGATGCAGGAAACACGTCAATTCTAAGCACAGTTGGTTCTTTTATTTTGACGAAAAACCCGACCTGACAGAACTTCGACATTCATCGCAAGTGCTTGACACTAGGTCGTCAAATACCACTACAGATGACTGTGAATCAAGCCGAACGCCAAAACACGGTGTCGTTGTTGTACCTTCATTTTCAGTCTCTGGTCAAATTGGCGAAGCATTCGCGAACTGGTTGACTGGTAGTGGTGGGGGTTGCAAGAAAGATCGCACAGCTCAACAGATAGTGAAGAGAAGCTTTAAATTTCTGAAATTTTGTTGCGAAGACGAGGAAGAATTGACGTTTGAAGTGATAGACTACAGTCTGTGCTCGCCAAATCTCTTGTTCAAATTCGTAGACTACTTGCAAAACGAGTGCAAACTCGGACATGGTGGGCGATTGGGCTACATAGACGCAATTTCCGAACTAATGGACTTTAGAAAAATCAATGGGGCATCCTACGCAGTTCTGCGAAACCTATCTGCTACCGAGTTGTACCTCAAGAGAGCTCGAAAGACGGTGGCAAAAATGATGAGATTGCAGTGGACCCGAGAACTGGACATCGACACGCTGGAAGCTCGAGGCCACTGGGCGACAATGGAGGAATTGCTGCAAGTGGTGACATTTCACTTGCCGCGTTACGAAAGCGTCGTAAAGACGTGCAAGAGCAATCCGGGCCAAGTGAACCCGTCCGACTTGACATTTGCCACGAGATTTGTGTCGATGTACTTGTTCATCAAAGTGAAGGGGTCGCGCCCCATGACTTATCAGTACCTGACAGTCGACATGGTTAGGGCAGCGAACGAGAACGGGGGATTTATTGACCAGAAAAAGTTCAAGACTGCCAGCAAATACGGGTTTGACTACTTGATTCTGACCGATGCAAGCGTGCAGGTGCTCGACAGTTGCATCAATTTCGTGAGGCCATTGCTAAAACCCCAGTGCGAGTTCGTTCTGGTCACGAGAAACGGAGGCCAACACGGCAAGCTGGGCGACGTCATGAGTAAACTAGTGTTTGACGCAATCGGAAAGTACGTTCACCCGACGCGCTATCGTCAAATCGTCGAAACGCAAAGCCTCAATCAGCTCACCAGCAAAGAGCAGAGCATTTTGTCGGAGGATCAGAAACACAGCTCGGCCGTCGCCAAAGTTCACTATCAAAAGCAAAGGTCGCGCGAGGTTGCTGCGAGGGCTCACGAGTGTCTGCAAAAGTTGCAAGGTACCAAAGGCTCTGAGGTGGACGAGGAGGTCAACAAGAGGTTTAGCCATTCAACTTTGAGCCTTGCAGCACCGACCGAAAGCACAGAATCAAAAAGCGCGCCCCCTCAGAGGGATGCCCCACCGACAAACCGATTGCGAATCCAAAGAAGCCATCGTCGGCTGTTGAAATTTACGGCGGACGAAGACGAGTTTCTAAAGAAGGGCATCGATAAGCACGCATTTGGACAATGGACTGCTATTTTGAGAGATCCCGACTACAACTTTCGGGAAGGAAGAATGGCAGATTCTTTGAAGAAAAGGGCAGAATTGAAGCTCAAGGCTAAAGACTAGCAGCTCGATGAATTAAAACGATTTGCGGCGTAACCCGACCCCCACCCTCCACTCAAACAAATAGACAATGACGAAATAATAAAAAATGCCAGTCGTCTGTGCACTTCATTTCTTTAATCTATCGACAAGCAATCAGAATTACATCATGTACTCGCGTGAGGTCAAACAATAAAACAACATTGCCCTCGTACGACTCTCTGGTTGAATGTCGTTTCCTTTCGTTTAACTCCTTTTGACTAGATCGCATCAATAAATCTACCGCGATAACGTGGACAGCTTTAATTTTGCTTGCTTTGGACTCGAAAAACGCGCGTTGTCTTTCGTCGTTTTGCTTCAATCTACTTTTGACTTGCGCTAGAGAAATAATTGGTAATAGTGTTCCTGGGCGCCTTGCTTATGCGCTGACTACCGGAGGTTCTCTTCCGTTTCGCGCTGCAGCTTGCCCGGAGCAGTTCGTCAGAGATTTCGCAGTCGCCTCTCTCACGCATCGGCGGAGTACGAGTGCTTGGGACGGGAGTGACGAAGATTGTGTCGTCGTCCTCGTCGTCCGCATCCCCTCCTCCAGAACTTTGCGTGCTTTGAACCTTGAGTACCGGCAGCCTCTCCGAAACACTCGTGACCAGGTGATGCTGTTTTACGCTCAACAGACCCAGTGCCGAGCAGACGCGCTTCCGCTCGGCCAAGGCTTCAGCGGTACCATAAGTGCCCAGCGACATGTGATGATCTTTCAGTTTTTCCGACAGCGCTCGTATACAGGTCTTCATGTTGGTGCGAATCGTAGGGTCGGTGCTCGCTTGGAATCGGTCGCAGCACTCCTTGAGTTCCTTTTCCGTGGCCCGGAGCCAAGCGCCCTCGAATGCTTTGCTAGCAGCTTCTCGACGTGCCTGTTGTTGGGCTGCCTTCTGCGCCTGCTGATACTGCTGAAGGTCCCTCGCGACTGGACTAGGGATCGGTTCTTCGGGATCCGAAGAGACGAGTTCCGCGTTCTGGGTCGACACACCCTTGTTCCTTAGCAGGATTTTGCGCCGTTCGTGCTGTTCCCGTTTCAACGTCTCCGCTCTGCTCCTCTTGGTCCTCTCCGCCTGAATCATATGCATCACTTGCCTGTGACGAAGGGTCTCCGGTTGCAGCCCCCTGAGATGTTCTTCCAAGGACAGCATGACGTCGCCCGCCTGGCTGGCATCTGATTGGCTGTCGGAAACTTCCGTGGCGTCTTGAGAGCGTTGGCCTTCTGCGGCAGCTGGCTCGGTGTTTTCTGCCATGCCCTCATCCAGTGACAGCGCTTGTAGTGCTTCTGTCTCGCTCTGCCGCAAGATGCCGTCTTCGTAAAACGATCGCTCCTCGTCCGTTTCCGTTTCTGTTTCCGTTTCTTCTTCGTCGTCGGGCGCACGATGTCGTGCCTCCCTGGCCTTTGCTGTGGCCCAGACCAGACAATCCATGGGGTGCTTTTTCAACCAAGTGGAAGCACTCCTTCTGGGGTTCGCCAAACTCTTGAACTGGTATGTCCTTAGTCTTCTCTCCATCGCTGGTTGATCGGACGGTCCAAAGTTGAACCTTCTCTGACTCGTTATCAACATGGGACAGCGATTTATGAACGACTTTGCCCTCTGATACTTTACGTCGTGGGCGGAATAACCACCCTGTGTCAACGTCTTCCAGTCGTCTATCTCGAGGGTTGACTCCGTAGCCTCATCCAGGAATATCACCTCCGTGAACGGTGTGATCATCGACTTGTTAAAAGCGCGCTGTTTGGTAACCGTGGCTACGTTCCCGTGATGTACGAGGCTGAGGATCGGGAAAAATAAGCTAGTCTTACCGCTGTTCGCGTCTCCGACCAGGCACGGCACCTTGTCCTTGTGCTTTTTCTTGTTGTAGTTGAGCAGCTTGAGGAAGTCTTCGCAGAATCTGCGTACGTCGTCTGGACTGAGACTGTTCTCCAAAATCTCACGAAAGTATTTTGCGTCTGGTACTTGGTTTGGCTCGTACGGGCAGAATGCTCGAGGTGACACTTTACCGATTTGGTGTTCTTCGATGGCATCCTCCACGAATTTCCCTTTCTTCAATGACCAGCAAACGCCTCTGCTCACTTCAATGAGATCGTAATCGACAGTCAATGGTCGAAACAGCTCACAGTAAGGATCCGATAACAGCTCGATGACTCTCTTCATCTGCGGAAGTATCCTCGACTTAAAGCGTTCGTTGGTGGCCAGGGTGTTCACAAAAACCCTTGCCTCGCACTTGTATGAGAAAGTGAACATGGACCTGGCGTCTCTCTTATAGATCTTTCCCCTGTAAGTACCATAGTCAAGCTTTCTCATAGCAATCGCTATATCGTTAACGAGGATGGCAAGTTTATTGGAGAGCATCTTTTCTTCGTCGCAAGAAAGCTGGCTGGTGGACGCTTGGGACGTTGCCATGTCGTTCGCGAAGCCGAATTTGTCCAGTTGTAGCTTAGCCACGGTCAGACGTTCGATTGCACTCAGTAAAGATGCGTGAAATTTCTGATTAACCAGGGTCACTCGCACCACGTTTTCACTGCCGCAATCGTCCAGTTCTTGGGTACCGAACACATCATCACCAACCACCCTCCTAACTTCTTCTTCGTAGCAGTGTTTGTACGAGGATCTTACAAGGTCTTTCACGAAAGGATTTTTGTGATCCTTTAGCACTTTGTAGAGTTGGCTTGTGGCCGGAGAGTCCGCACCCTCTTGGAATTGAACCTGAAAGGCATTAAATTCAGTATAGGAGATCGTTAGTGGCCACTTTGGAGAGAAATGACACTAAACTGTGTGTGCTTTCAAAAGACACACAAGGGAACCGTGGATATTATTCTTTTATGTCCCTCTAGTTTCGACTACAGTCAACTCTCCGCTAACGGACACTCTCGTGAGCGGACCGCTCTACTTACGGACACCCTTTTCAATTCCCCTTTTTACCTCCCAGTCAAACTCTGTATTTACATATTCCCGTAAGCGAAGACTCCATGTAGAAAAATTGACACTTGACAATGGACGTTGCCTATAATTTGCAATTAATCCACAGAAAATACTCTATGACCTTTGTCAGAGCAACAAAACAGTGGAGATGGGTTTTGTCAACTCTCCATTTGTCCGCGGGAAAGAAAGCTGTCAAACGAAAACAAAAAAAACAAAACAAAAACAAAAACAACAACAGTCCGACGTAAAAACAATGTACAATGTATATTGAATATTTCTTCTTTTTTTTTATTTTCGACTTTTAACATTTGACATCAATAAAGAGTTTCAGTTTGTGGCTATTCTTGGCTACCCAATTAAAACATGTAATTAACGCCCGCTAATTAACTCTCACGTAAGCGACCGCCTATGGGAATAATTCTCGTAAGCGGACAGCTCTACTAACGAGCACTTCTCCAATTCCCGAGGGTGTCCGCTTACGAGAGAGTTGACTGTATTTGTTTGGCTGAGAGAGGGCTTGGATTATGTCAGAATTGGTAATCCATTCGAGAAAAATTATAACTGAAGAAAGTAACGTCGTTACCTGAGTCGCTGTGACATCCAGTCCGCAATTCAGCAGAGCCTTGTGTACTGAAATAGGGCTGGCAGGGGCTCCGTTAGTCGTTGTCAATGCGACCCAGTACGAGATTGCGGGGCAGAGCGATTTGTTGATATTTGTCAAGCTGCCTTCGAGCCATTGTTGAGTTATGGAACTGGGTATTTCATCGCTCGAACTGCTTTCATCATCAGTATCTTCCGTTATGCAACCACTTTTGTTTTCTTGGGTTGAAATAGCGCTGAAGAAAAACGCCACGTTCTGAATACCTGAAATAAAATAGAGTTTAAATGCGTCAAATGTTGAAACTGACCGCGTTCTTAAACTTTCCTCTGAAACCAGTATGTCGAAAGTAAACCTAACCTGAAATAGCACTGTCGCAAGAATCCCGTTTGGTGCAAATAGATGCCCACGCCCTTGGCAAGGCCCTGTCCTTCACTTTCCAAGCACATTTAGCGCTGATTATGCTACACCTTCCACTGATAACTGGCGTCGGATAACAAAGTGCTGCGCTCTTTATTGTTTCGCTGTTTAGCTGCCGGCAAGGTTTTCTGGCCCGTTGCATACTTCTCTCGTTCTGGCTTGAAGTTGTGCAAATGTAGTTTGGTTATGCTGTTTATATAGTGGATCAACGCGAAGAAATCTTGACGAATAAATTTGCAGACTTAGCCAATACTTGCTTTTGTCTTCAAAGTGCTAATGAAGAACGGTGGAAGACGACTCATTGCTTGTTTCTCTTGTTTTCAAATGCGATTTTTTGACGAGGAAGTGTTAGAACTGATGCAGTTATCAAATGAGAGCGAATAAGGGCTTTTCCTTATTTGCAGTTGTCAAATGAGAGTGCGTGAGGGCGTTTCTTCTTTGTCACATTCCTTTAGAAGTGGTGGATCGCTGTTGGCACATGCAGTAATACAATAAGGCCCATCAGTGGTGTGATTTACCAGAAGAGCAGACTTCAATGAAAATGGTATGATTAAGAGGAATATTATGCCTGCACGGTGAGGTTGTTTCTTAAGAGAAATTGAAGCACACAACCTGCTGGCATTAGCAAAGTAACACTTGACCGACATAAGCCTGCTTTCTTGATCAAGATGGTCCTGTGAAAAAACGTGCAAACAATGTAAACAAGGCTATTATTCTACCCAATCAATGGCGCTTGTTTTCCAAGAATAAGTCAAAGGAAAAACCGAGATGTATGCTGCATTTTTGTCACGATTCAGGATCAAACTTGTTGATAAAGTTCAGAAGTGATGCTATCGTCAAAGTTATTCACCACGGCTCTCTTTCGTTGTTTATTTGTTTGCTTTTTTGGCTTGTCTTGGCTGCCTTTTGCAGCATAAAACTAAATTCAATATGCCTGCTATCTCAATCAAAGTAATTCTGTGTTCGATAAGTGGTCGGCACAATAGCTGTAAAACAAAAAATGAAATTCTTTGTCACGCCTGTTTGTTGTTCAACAAACACAGCATCCATGCAAACAAAACCAATATTTTCCGTACGCGCTGAAAAAATGTTTGACATAAAACAGAAGTTGTACCAAGACTTGACTGCTGGTGCAATTCATAGAGTAAACACAACTGAACACCTAAAAAATCTGACTTAAACTTTTTATCCCAACAAGTAACCCAAGTTTGCTGTCTCCGAGAAATCCGTCTTTTCCGTATGTGCTCAAAAATGGTTTGACATAAAACAAGAGTTGTATCAAGACTTGACTGCTGGTGGAATTCATAGAGTGAACACAACTGAACATCTAAAACATCTGACTTAAACTTTTCATACAAAGAAGCTCAAGTGTAATGTCTCCGAGAAATCCGAGAAATCCGAGAAATCCGTCTTTTCCGTATGCGCTGAAAAGTTGATTGACATAAAACAAAACTTGTATCAAGACTTGACTGCTGGTGGAATTCATAGAGTAAACACAACTGAACATCTAAAACATCTGACTTAAACTTTTCATCCCAACAAGAAGCTCCAGTGTAATGTCTCCGAGAAATCCGAGAAATCCGTCTTTTCCGTGTGTGCTGGAAAGATGTTTGACATAAAACAAAACTTGTATGAAGACTTGACTGCTGGTGCAATTCATAGAGTGAACACAAGACTTTTTTTTATAATGGCGGAAAAGGCGGATTTCACGGAAACATGAATGATTAATGTTTAAAACTTACAGGAATGACTGACTGCTGAATGAATTCATTCAGTGAGCACAAACTTTTCCATGAAGGCGGAAAAGACGGAAAAGACGGATTTCCCGGAGATATGAATATATAATGTTAATTTAATATATCTATATATATAATATAATACTTCCCTTTCTTACTGTAAGTATCTTATATATATATATATATATATATATATAAGATACTTACAGTAATAAAGAGAAGTATTATATTATATATATATTAAATTAACATTATATATTCATATCTCCGGGAAATCCGTCTTTTCCGTCTTTTCCGCCTTCATGGAAAAGTTTTTGCTCACTGAATGAATTCAATCAGCCGTCAGTCATTCCTGTAAGTTTTAAACATTAATCATTCATGTTTCCGTGTGTTGGATACAAACCCAACATGTGTTCAACCGGAAGTATTCATGTAACCGGAAGCATTTAAGCTTAGCATCACATTGAGGCTATTGCACCATCTTGAAGCTCCTGCAACAGTCCACATGTGTGTAACTCAGTGAAAATGAAAATAAATCTTATGTTGGAGTTTATCGTGAAGTCTGTCGTCTAATCCACTGAAGAACTATGGCCACGCTCGCAACAGGTTATGGGCCCAGTAGAAGGCTGATGTTCGATGGTGATGAAGCTAAATATGAACTCTGGGAGATAAAATTCCTGGGATTTATGATACTTCACAAGTTATACGATGTGATCCTAGCTGAAGGCGAGCTAGATGAGGAAAACGCGTCCAAGAACATTGACGCCTTCGCCCAACTAATCCAGTGCTTGGATGATCGAAGCCTGTCGCTTATAATGAGAGATGCGAAGGATGACGGAAGGAAAGCTCTCCAAATACTGAGGAACCATTACATGGGCAAAAGTAAACCACGTGTTCTTGCACTGTATACCGAGCTCACTTCCCTGCAGAAAACGCAGGACGAATGTATTACAGATTACATGTTACGCGCCGAAACCGCAGCTGCATCGCTGAAATCCGCTGGTGAGACAGTCAGTGACAGCCTTTTGATTGCTATGGTGCTGAAAGGACTACCTGTTGAATACAAAACGTTTTCAGCCATTGTCACACAGCGCGACGAGAAAGAAGACAAGATGAAGTTCCAAGAGTTTAAGGTCGCACTGAGGAGTTACGAGGAGACGGAGAAATCCCACACGGTGTCGCCATCTGGCGAGGACAACGTTATGAACTGTAAACAGAAAAGCCCAACTTCAAACGGCTCCATAACGTGCTACTCTTGTGGTCAGCCTGGACATAAGTCGTCTGAGTGTCGTTCGAAGGACAAGAAGAAGAAAGGAAACAACCGATGGTGCAGCCACTGCAAGTCGAAGACGCACAACACGGACGTATGTCGCAAGAAAGACACTGCAAAAACCGTGAGTGATGATAGGAAGGACGCTTCATTTGCGTTCAAAGTGACTGTGAACAATGTTAATTTCGCTAGAGAAAACTCTCTGTTAGTTGATACTGGAGCTACTGCTCACATTCTTAATGATAAATCCAAGTTTTTGAAATTTGATGATGAGTTTAAACCTGAGAATCATTATATAGAGCTAGCAGATGGTAGTAGAGCATGTGGTGTTGTATCTGCCAAGGGCAGAGCACAAGTTATTCTACATGATGTAGAGGGTGTTCCCCATGAAGTTTATCTTGAAAATGTTTTGTATATACCTAGTTATAAGCAGAACATATTTTCTGTTCAAGCTGCCATTGATAGGGGGTGTGCTGTGAATCTGACACCAGATATTGCTGAGCTAAGCGCACCCGATGGCACTAAGTTTGGCATAAAGAAATATGGCAAGCTGTATTATCTCAACTATGCAAATACTAGCAGTGGGTCTCACAGTGCAGAGGTGTGGCACAAAATACTAGGGCACTGCAATATGAATGATGTGTTCAAACTAGAGAATGTAGTAGAGGGTATGAAAATAACCACTAAGGGTAAGTCTGAATGTGACACTTGTGTGCAGGGGAAGATGTCACAATACCGAAATAGAGAGCCAGATCGCCGTGCAACTGCACCCCTCCAGTTGGTGCATAGCGACTTAGCGGGCCCTATTACCCCACAATCAAGGGAGGGTCACAAGTATGCAATGGTATTTGTAGATGACTATTCCGGTGCTCTCGGGGTATATTTCCTTAAGAATAAAAGTGATGCCACTAGGGCAACTGAGCAGTTTCTAGCTGATACTGCACCCTATGGTACTGTTAAACGACTACGATCTGACAATGGGGGTGAATATATTAGTGACGAGTTTGAGTCTCTCTTGTTGAAGAACAAAATCAAGCATGAACTTTCAGCTCCCTACTCGCCCCATCAAAATGGCACAGCTGAGAGAGCCTGGAGATCACTCTTTGATATGGCTAGGTGTGTATTAATTGACTCAAAGCTACCCAAGCAGTTGTGGACCTATGCTGTCATGACATCAGCACATATACGCAACAGATGTTTCAACCCTAGAACAGGTAAAACTTCATACGAATGTTTGACGGGTATTAAACCCAATTTGTCCAACATGCATGTCTTTGGTTCAGTATGTCATGTTTTTGTACAGAACAAAACCAAATTAGATGCTCGAGCTGAGAAAGGTATTTTTGTGGGTTATGATAGATCTAGCCCTGCATTTCTTGTTTTTTACCCTGATCAAAACACTGTCAAGAAGGTTCGATGTGTCAAGTTCACTGAGAGGTCTGACAGTATTGATGAAAGTGTTGAATTGTTACCAGATTCTGCTAAGCCAAAAGAACCTGAAGTGCCAAATCTGAAAATGAGGAGGCAAGTGTTAAGCGCTACCCTACCAGAGAGCGTGTCAGACCAAAATACCTTGATGATTATGTAACAGGGGAGGAACTTGATCATGCAGTTGATGATGCTGCAAATTGTACGATAGATTTTTGTTACAGAATAAGTAACGTTCCACAGTCATACCAAGATGCCATCTCATCCCCAGAGTCCAGTAAGTGGAGAGATGCCATGAATGAAGAGTTAGATGCATTATGGGACAATGAAACATTTGAACTCACCCCTTTACCAGAGGGTCGAACCTCAGTGGGGGGGAAGTGGGTCTATGCAATAAAACAAGGTCCCAATGGGGAGGAAAAGTACAAGGCACGTTTTGTTGCCAAGGGTTACTCCCAAGTTGCAGGTATAGATTATCATGAGACTTTTTCACCAACTGCCCGTATAACTTCAGTTCGCATGTTAATGCAATTAGCTGTTGAAAAGGGTATGGTAGTACATCAAATGGACGTTAAGACCGCCTATTTGAATGCCCCCATCGACTGCGAGTTGTACATAGAACAACCTGAAGGTTATGAGAAAGAAGGCCCCAATGGTGAAAAACTTGTATGCAAGCTAACAAAATCATTGTATGGTCTAAAGCAAAGTGGTCGGAACTGGAACAGCATGTTACATAACTTTTTAACCCAAGAAGGGTTTGTACAATCTTTAGCTGACCCATGTGTATATGTTAGGACTACTGATAGTGGTCAAGTAACTGCAATTGTATGGGTTGATGATATTATCATTGCAGGTAGCAACACAGGTGTACTGAAAGAGTTTACAGAGTCTCTTATGATGAGATTCAAAATGAAAGACCTAGAGATGTTATCATGGTTCCTAGGTATGCAATTCAAGTGTGAAAACGGTTGTATTGAAATGAGCCAGAGCAAATATGTTGAAAAGATTTTGTCAAGGTTCAACATGTCCGATTGCAAGCCAAAGGCAATTCCATGCGAGTTAGGTGCCAACAAAGCCAGCACAGCTGATGATAGTGAATTTGAAAACGTCAATTTGTATCGTGAAATTGTTGGAAGTTTAATCTACCTCATGACTTGCACTAGGCCTGATTTGTGTTACATTGTGACACATTTATCCCAGCATTTGTCAAAGCCAATGAAATTACATTATGGGATGGCTAAGCAAGTGCTAAGGTATCTAAAGGGTACTCAATGCAGATGCTTGAAGTTTGTAAAGGGAACTCAATTGAAACTAGAGGGATACAGTGATTCAGATTGGGCCATGTCTGATGATAGACGCAGCATTAGTGGTTATGCTTTTAAGTTGTGTAGTGAAAGCTCACTGATATCATGGAAAAGCAAAAAGCAGTCAATTGTAGCACTGTCTTCATGTGAGGCTGAATATGTGGCTTTAGCGACTGCCACACAGGAAGCCAAATTTCTTAGACAACTTTTAGCTGATCTAATGGATCTCCCTTGCAAGAATGTTTGCATGTATGTAGACAACCAGGGAGCAATTGCATTAGCTAACAATCCTGTACATCACAAGAGAACAAAGCATATTGATGTAAAGTACCACTATGTAAGACTAGAGGTCCAGAATGGAGTTGTTAAGTTGATCTATGTACCTACAGAGTATAATGTTGCAGATGTATTCACTAAGCCTGTAACTAGAGTTAAATTTGATAGATTGTTAACTTGATTTAGTGAACCCTAAGTTGTGTTTGAGTGGGGGTGTTGGATACAAACCCAACATGTGCTCAACCGGAAGTATTCATGTAACCGGAAGCATTTAAGCTTAGCATCACATTGAGGCTATTGCACCATCTTGAAGCTCCTGCAACAGTCCACATGTGTGTAACTCAGTGAAAATGAAAATAAATCTTATGTTGGAGTTTATCGTGAAGTCTGTCGTCTAATCCACTGAAGAACTATGGCCACGCTCGCAACACCGTGAAATCCGCCTTTTCCGCCATTATAAAAAAAGTCTTGTGTTCACTCTATGAATTCCAGCAACAGTCAAGTCTTGATACAACTTTTGTTTTATGTCAAACATATTTTTAGCACACACGGAAAAGACGGATTTCTCGGATTTCTCGGAGACATTACACTTCAGCTTCTTGTTGGGATGAAAAGTTTAAGTCAGATGTTTTAGATGTTCAGTTGTATTCACTCTATGAATTCCACCAGCAGTCAAGTCTTGATACAACTTGTGTTTTATGTCAAACATCTTTTCAGTGCATACGGAAAAGACGGATTTCTCGGAGACATGAAACTTGAGTTACTTGTTGGGATGAAAAGTTTAAGTCAGATGTTTTAGATGTTCAGTTGTGTTCACTCTATGAATTCCACCAGCACTCAAGTCTTGATACAAGTTTTGTTTTATGTCAAACATCTTTTCAGCACACACGGAAAAGACGGATTTCTCGGATTTCTCGGAGACATTACACTTGAGCTTCTTGTTGGGATGAAAAGTTTAAGTCAGATGTTTTAGATGTTCAGTTGTGTTTACTCTATGAATTCCACCAGCAGCCAAGTCTTGATACAACTTGTGATTTATGTCAAACATTTTTCAGTGCATTCGGAAAAGACGGATTTCTCGGAGACATGAAACCTGAGTTACTTGTTAGGATCAAAAGTTTAAGTCAGATGTTTTTAGATGTTTAGTTGTGTTTACTCCATGAATTCAACCAGCAGTCAAGTCTTGATACAACTTGTGTTTTATGTCAAACATCTTTTCAGCGCATACGGAAAAAAAGAATTTCTCGGATTTCACGGAGACATTACACTTGAGCTTCTTGTTGGGATGAAAAGTTTAAGTCAGATGTTTTAGATGTTCAGTTGTGTTCACTCTATGAATTCCACCAGCACTCAAGTCTTGATACAACTTGTCTTTTATATCAAACATCTTTTCAGTGCATACGGAAAAGACGGATTTCTCGGATTTCACGGAGACATTACACTTGAGCTTCTTGTTGGGATGAAAAGTTTAAGTCAGATGTTTTAGATGTTCAGTTGTGTTTACTCTATGAATTCCACCAGCAGTCAAGTCTTGATACAACTTGTGTTTTATGTCAAACATCTTTTCAGTGCATACGGAAAAGACGGATTTCTCTGAGACATGAAACTTGAGTTACTTGTTGGGATGAAAAGTTTAAGTCAGATGTTTTAGATGTTCAGTTGTGTTCACTCTATGAATTCCACCAGCACTCAAGTCTTGATACAAGTTTTGTTTTATGTCAAACATCTTTTTAGCAGACACGGAAAAGACGGATTTCTCGGATTTCTCGGAGACATTACACTTGAGCTTCTTGTTGGGATGAAAAGTTTAAGTCAGATGTTTTAGATGTTCAGTTGTGTTCACTCTATGAATTCCACCAGCACTCAAGTCTTGATACAAGTTTTGTTTCATGTCAGACATCTTTTTAGCACACACGGAAAAGACGGATTTCTCGGATTTCTCGGATTTCTCGGAGACATTACACTTGAGCTTCTTGTTGGGATGAAAAGTTTAAGTCAGATGTTTTAGATGTTCAGTTGTGTTCACTCTATGAATTCCACCAGCACTCAAGTCTTGATACAAGTTTTGTTTTATGTCAAACATCTTTTTAGCAGACACGGAAAAGACGGATTTCTCGGATTTCTCGGAGACATTACACTTGAGCTTCTTGTTGGGATGAAAAGTTTAAGTCAGATGTTTTAGATGTTCAGTTGTGTTCACTCTATGAATTCCACCAGCACTCAAGTCTTGATACAAGTTTTGTTTCATGTCAGACATCTTTTTAGCACACACGGAAAAGACGGATTTCTCGGATTTCTCGGATTTCTCGGAGACATTACACTTGAGCTTCTTGTTGGGATGAAAAGTTTAAGTCAGATGTTTTAGATGTTCAGTTGTGTTCACTCTATGAATTCCACCAGCAGCCAAGTCTTGATACAACTTCATTTTTATGTCAAACATCTTTTCAGTGCATACGGAAAAGAGATTTCTCGGAGACATGAAACTTGAGTTACTTGTTAGGATGAAAAGTTTAAGTCAGATGTTTTTAGATGTTTAGTTGTGTTTACTCCATGAATTCAACCAGCAGTCAAGTCTTGATACAACTTATGTTTTATGTCAAACATCTTTACAGCACATACTTAAAAGACGGATTTCTCGGATTTCTCGGAGACATGAAACTTGAGTTACTGTTTGGCGTGAAAAGTTTAAGTCTGATGTTTTAGATGTTCAGTTCTTGATTTGTTATTAGTGCGGAAAAGTCGGATTTCACGGAAACGTCAATTTTTAATGTCCGTTTAGTTTTTCTGTAAGTACTCTTAAAAGGAACAAAGAAGTACGGGAAACGATCTTCTTCTTCTTCTTCTTTTTCTTTTTCTTCTTCCTCTTCTTCTTCTTCTTCTTCTTCTTCTTCTTCGAAGTTTGTCTTTAAATTCGCGTAAAAGGCAAAAAAGTCAAGAACTTGTTAAAGATACTCCGAAGGTAATTTTTCAAGTGATAAAAAGGAACAGCAAAAGATTTTTCTTAGGGAAAGCGTTATACTTGGATCGACTTCATGGTGCCCGGATTGTGTGGTTGAAAAACAAAATGATTCAACGCTTCAAGGGCTTTCGCTTTACCGCGGCATCTTGCAGCTCACCAAGAAAGGTCACTTTACAGTTCACCTGCGTTAATGGAAGGAACGAGTAGCTCAAACTTAGTGGAAGAAGTTCTTTCGTTGTACAAACTGTTTGATATTTTTGAAGATTCGTGCTTTTACTTCAGTGGATACGTATATTCAAGTGGTAGAAATGTCTACTATACAGGCGAATTAAATAACTTAAAGCTTAACATTAAAAAAAACATTTGGTTTAATCGTTGTTGCTTTTGTTCAGGAATGAAACTGTTATTTTTGTCTCGACTGGATATAAATAACAATCAACTCGTTTTGGACACAAAGAATTAAGTAGCTAGTCGAATAGTTTGTTTGTTGTTTTGCTTGCAAGCGAACGAGTGTCTTTCCTCCGCTTAAGGTACGTTTTTCTACGTCTGTGTTTCTACAGCGTTAAGAACTGTAAGAAACGTTCGCCCATATGTTATTAAGTAACAAGTAATCGCAATGAGTCCTCGTAAAATTAAGGATTAGTATCACTTATATTTTGCACGACGAGGGTAATTTCAGCAACTTTCTGAAAACACAAGCCCCATGCGATTACCTATCCGAACTATCAGGATTGTTTTCCTTTTTCTCTTTTCTACAACATTCAAGCTTATGTCTGAGCAGTTTTTTAACTTACTACGAAATATGTTTCTTAAGCCCCGGCTAAAAGATCAAACATCCAACATAGTGTATGTCACACATAACGATTGGTGGCTAAGCGCATAACACCCGTCGTATATTGTTTTCTTGTAATGTTTTGAAGTTTTTGAACCGCGTTCAATTCCTGTTGACTTCTCTAAACATAAAATAATGGCGCAAGAAAAGCCATACGGTGTTGCTCAATACAAGTAAAAAATTAATAATCGTGGAGCTTCGCTTTTAGGCATGGCTAAATCTATATATTAGTCCCTTCGTAAACATCATAAGCATCCAGACTCACTAGAATTAGACGTTACAAGGTGTGTGCCCACCTTGAAGAATAAATTAGGTGTCCATGTATCCTGTGATGTCAAAATGCAGATAACTCTAATAATGAACGTGGACGATTGCAAATGAGAATGGGAACGTTAAACACTGCCATCGTTAAGACGCTATCTTTGCTCATTATGGAACAAGTTTTTATTTTAAGGAATACTGTGGTTGTTTCCTATCATCAACACCATCATGACCATCACCGTCACTGTCCACATCACTGTTACTGTCACCGTCACCATCCCACCACGACCACCATCACCGTCACCCCCATCACCACCACCACTACCATCACCATCACCACCACCATTACCATCACCATCACGTTGTTTGACCAGCCCTTGCAGTATTTCCCTACATTTTATTATTTTTTGACTGGTCACGATCTATCTTTGTTCCAACGTACAGTAAGTTTGACCGTTCACGGTTTTTTGCAGTGGTTTTCATAACCTTAAAAAAATGAAAATTTGTCATCACCATTATCATCATCATCATGTTAATTTCAAGGTAGACATTTTAGGAATGTACATGTAACAAGCAAGGCGTGGCGTGGCAAGGCGTGGCAAGGCGTGGCAAGGCGTGGCGTGACAAAAGTTGACTTTGCCAGACGCCAACATGACAGAGACTCGGTAAAGTAGGGCTGCAACCATGGACAGCTGTTTCGTCCTTATTGGGACTCGTCGGCATGGTGTAGCAGATTTAACAGACGCCAGTTTCAATGCGAGCGCCAATAAATTGCACAATGAACCCGTTCACGATATCAAGTTCCGTACCTTGGACTCTCATGCCATCCGATCCACGCGTTGCCGCACCACGTAGTCCGGATAGCAAGGAATCCAAGTGTCTCGATGGCGTCTCGCAAAGAAAAATGTCGATTGGCCAATACCAATCTTAACATTAAAACGCATGGACAAAACCATGCTAAAATATACACAGCATATCGGATACGGCAAAGTGAAAGTAATAAGCAAAGGACCGCCAACGATAATGTTGTAACTTACAGCATCATCGTTGGCGGTCCTTTGCTTATTACTTTCACGACATGTTAGGACAGCTTACATACAGAGAGCCGCTGGCCTTATTGATTATTTTCTACGTTTTAGATGTTGAGTTTGATAAAAGCACCTGGCATGTTTGTATTATAGTGTTTCCGAGCTGCTTATTTTTTATTTATTTATTTATTTTTATTGAAGTTGATTTTTATTGACGTGCTATTAAATAAATACAGAATTACCTGATCCGCAGGTAGCATAGCTAATCTAGGCGGGCCAGGAAATAAGAAAAGATAAAAGACCTGCTGAAAAGAATATGTTGATAAGAAAATAAAGTTAGATTAAAACGAGAACAATGTTGAGAAAAGAAAAAGAAGAGAGAATAAAAAATCCGAATAAAGAGCTGATTAGAGCAACAAACGAAGACCAAAGGACGAGGTACTATCTTGTGGCTTTATTACGTTTCCATCCACAGGCATTAAATCAGTACTTAAAAATCTCGTTTATAATTCATGAAGGAAATACAAAAGAAATTAATTTGTAATGAGTGTCTTTACATCTGATAAAGACACGGCTAAATTTTACATCCGATTTTCTAGGTCAAAATAACCCAAAATATAACATTACTTTTAGTGTAAGAATGGATAGATGTCCAGTAAAGCTTTTTAAGCCATTCAATGAATTTGCAATTCGTGTTTTATCAAGTCCTAAAACACTCGGCTGCGCCTCGTGTTTTAAACTTGATAAAACACTCCTGCTCATTTATTAAACATTACGTTATAGTTAAGAACCATGTTTGTTTCTCCTATAACACGAGTCATCAGACTTTAAAATTTTCAATAAGAATGCGCGAATCTCTTTTTAAATTTACCTTTACGCAAATTACCAATATTAGTTGGTATCTTATTCCACAATTTCGCACCAATTCTCGAGAAAGCATATTTTTGAATCTCTAGATATGATTTTTTTATATAAAAATTATGGAACGTTGAGGATCTAGTATCTCATAAATGAACACGAGAAGTTTTCTCCGTGATCTAGGCACGAAAAACTTGTATGTCTTATATCTGTCAATTTTATTTGCTAGTTTCTTTGTTCGGCGTATTATTTTCTAATCAGTTCAGTGTATTTGTATTTATTTCAGCGAATCTTTGGTTAGCTAGTTCATTTGTTTGTTTCGTTTCATTCACACCGTGTGATCGAAGTTTGTTTGCTATGGCTGCATGGTGAGATAATACAGTTAAACGCATATCAAAGTACTCAGTTGTCCTTGGTCACGACATAGACACACTGGGTCTCTACAAACATCATCATCATCATCAGCATGATCGTCATCATCGTCATCATCATCATCATCATCATCATCACAAGCACCGCGCGGGGGAGGGGAATACTTACCTTTCTATTTAACGTTTTACTGAAAACTGGTTATTCTTGTTTTGAATCATCATCATCATCATCATATGTATATAATAAGACAGTAAGAGCTATACTGGATATGTATGCACCTATTTTATCTCGTGATATCACTGTCCGGCCTCGTTCCTTGTGGCTTAATTAATGAAGATTTCAGGAAAGCTAAGCGCTCGAGACGAAAGGCTGAAAAGAGGTGGAGAGCTACTAGATTACCTGCTGATCTCCTTGTTTTAAAGAGAGAAAGAAATCGCGTGGTACACTTGATGAATGAGGCATGTCGTATCTATTACAATCAGTTTATTGAAGATAATAGCACTGACCAGAGAAGGCTGTTCACGGCAAATAAGAGTTTATTGCAAAAGCAGAAAGATCGATCTCTTCCTCCACATTCTGATGTTGCATTGCTTGCAAATGAAATGGGTCGGTTCTTTATTGCCAAGATTACTAATATCAGATCAAAGCTGGACGGCATTTCTCCACCACACCCTCCGTCAATGCTTAAGCCTTACCTGGTATCCAAACCTGGTGACATTCCATTGTCTGACTTTTAATGTAAAACGACTGAGGAGGTACGCGATATAATCACATCAGGAGAAAGAAAAAATCCTGAATCCTGGATCCAATAACAGCGACTCTGCTATCTGCATGTGTGGACCCGCTTCTTTCTATGATAACCAATATGGTCAACCTGTCTTTACAGATTGGATATTTTGCTAACGCTTGGAAAACTGCTGTAGTACACCCATTACTGAAAACACCAGGACTCGATCCACGTTTTAACAGCTTTCGTCCAACAAGTAACTTGAAGTTTGTGTCTAAATTGACGGAGCGTGTGGTGGCCGATCAGATCGAGTGTCACATGATTGAAAATAACCTCTTTCCTCCGCTTCAATCTGATTATCGCTCCCATCACAGCACTGAGACCGCATTGTTAAAAGTAATGAATGACCTACTCATGACAAGGACCATGTATCACTCTCCTTTGACACCGCTGACCATGGAATTTTATTACAAACGCTCCCGACAAACCTAGGGGTCTGCGGTACTGCTCTTTCCTGGTTCAAGTCGTATTTGGAAGAGAGATCCCAAAGAATCTGCATAAAAGAGACGCTTTCGCAGCCATCTTTAAGGTTCTTGTCTCGGACCGCTTTTGTTTACTATCTACACACATGATTTGTTTCCGATTCTGGAATCCCATTTACCAATATCGCATGGTTACGCCAACGACACGCAATTGTATCTGTCATTCAGTCCTGACGCTAGCACTGGTGAGGTCGACGTCGCAATTGCCATTGAAACTGCATTCGGGACATCCGACAGTGGATGTGTGTGAGGAAATTGATGTTAAATTATGACAAGAATTCTTGCTTGTTGGTTAGCGGTAGCGGTAGCAAAAGTGTCCATTGATGGTGTTAGAGTTGGCAACCATAACATTAATCCTTCTCCATCGGTCCGTAACTTTGGCACATGGTTTGTTCCTCATTTGAATATGAACGTAAACATTACCAAGACATACAGCGGTGCATTTGATTATCTTTATAACATCATACATATTAGGAAGTATTTATGCAGAAGCAACACTGAGTCACAAGCTCACGCGTTTATTACTAGCAGACTCGACTACTGTAATAGCCTATTGTACGGCTTGCCGAAATATCATGCAGCTATCTAAGCTGTAACCTGTATTGAATGCTAGCGCTCGCTTGGTTTATTGTGCCCCAAAGTCGTGCCATATCACAACTCTGCTTCGCGAGTTACACTGGCTGCTCATTTGCTACCGCATTGAATATAAAATATTACTTCTTACATTTAAAGTTTTGCACGATATGGCACCTGATTATTTGCGCCGTTTAGTATATGTTCTACCACCGTCCAGGTATAATTTACGGCGCAATCACATCCCTGGTGTTTTATCAATATCACCAATAAGAACCAAGAAGACCTTGGAAGATAGGATCGTTTAGTAGTGCTACCCCCAGACTTTGAAATCTGCTTCCATCTACGATGAGGTCTATTTCCAGTTTAAGCGTTTTTGAAAGTAGACTTAAAACTTTTTTATTTAGTAAGGCATTTAATTAGGTATTTTAGAATTGTAAATTCAAGTCTTAATTATATGTTATTGCCCCCACAGGGTTTTGGCCAAGAGGCCAAAACCCTGTGGGGGCATCATTGTATTCCGGCGCATGTATACAAATTACTTACAATATTATAATATAGTCTATATACCAGACAAAATCTCGAGTTGGCTAAAATGAGCGCGCTTGAGGTTCTGGGAGTTGATGACGTTTCAACCATTTGAACGCGCTTGAGTTTCTGGGAGTTGATGACATTTCAGCCATTTGAGCGCGCTTAAGGTTCTGGGAGTTGATGACGTGTATCAGTAATAGCCGAACGGAGTTGTGGGTGACGAAGACGTCACTGCTTTAAATATAGGCGGAATAGCATTTATGAACACAAAAGCACACGGTTTGTTGAGGTGAGCGAGGCTTTTAATTTTTACGTTGTTTAGTTTAAGAGAAGACTTGAAGAAATTTCCGGTTAGACTTTCGGAATAAGAAACCTTGCGGCCTTTGAAGCAGAAGCTTGCAGGATTGGAGAACTCAGGATCCAAAATTTCGAACTTGTCAGACAGAAACATACCCGGCACTGAGAGCAGCTGAAAGACTCAGGTACACAAATCTTTTCCATTGACTGAAAGACACAGCGTAAAACCTCTTCGAAAACTGCGATTTGTCAGATGCAAATCACTTCCAGTGACTGAGAGACTCAGTCATCAACTACTGCAAGCTTTGTTCAACGTTCGAGGCCTGCAGCCGAATACAAAGTCAGCTGTGAAATTTAAAACCAGTCACGCAACATTTCAAGAGACCTAGTTAGTAAGTTTGTAGCTCGAATAATATATTGTGTATTGCCGTTTACTTTATATATTTATAACGTTAGTCGCTTGTAGGAAAACTTTGGATTTGTCATCTATTTGTCATTCTCACGCGTGGAAAGGTGAGAAAACTTTCAGAATCCTTGCTCATTTTATGAATTCTATTTTCGAGAAACGTGGAATTTATTCTTCTGCAGTTGATTGTTTTTTGGTTTTCGCACCTTGTGAGAATGACAAATGAATGCAAATGAAAGTTTTCCCACAAGCAACAAACGGCTACAGACATTTGGAAAGACCTCCCAACTCATTTAAAAAAACTCAAGTGTGTTCACATTTCCTAACAAAATTAAACGTTATCTACTCTCTGAACAATAAATAAAATAAAGTTTCGTTTTACTGATGAAGCAACATAATTCATGTAAATAAGTTCATCCTTCCTTGCATTTCTTTTTATTTTATTTTGCCTGCCACTTAGAACCTAAATTGTTCAGGGAGCTAACAAGAAAACTTACTGGTTTATTTAGCTTCCTAGCTTTTCCATTGTTTTTATTTAGTTTAGATTAACATATTTTGTAAAATTTCTAGAGGATGTTACTAGTACCAGGAACGGGGAACGGGGAACGGGAAACGGGAACCGGAGAACGAGGAACCGGGAACCGGAACCCGGAACGGGAGTCTGGGAACCAGTGTACAGCGGTAATAAGCAAAAAATTCAAAATGGCGGACGAAGGAAACGAAAATGACAAATCAAAGTTTTCCTACAAGCAACAAACGGTATAAGTAAAAAGTATTACAAAATGTTCTATTCTTAACAGCGGGGGCAGTTTTAAAGTGAACTATTACTAGTTTTAATATCTTGTGTAAGGCGCAGTTGAGTATTTTTCTAGAAACTTCGCGGTATTTCAAAAACTCGAAGGGAAATAAATCCAGTTTCAGTTCAAGTTTACCGTTTCCGTCGTCCGTTTAACTGTGTCAGGATTTATCCAGTTCACCCGATCTAACATTGAGTAATCATTGAGTGCTTTGCTGAAATGAAGTGGTTTTGGGGTTGAAAATGTCAGACCACGTGCAGTTACAATATGAAAACGAGAAGGAAATGTGGGTTGCCGTTGGGCCTAGCCGTTATGACAACTTCAGCTCTCAAAGGGAAAAGGCCAAGAGCAAGTTATCTCGCCGAAAAACGACGCTTAAGAGGCATGTTAACGTTGCTGAGAGTCTTCTGAAGTCACATGCTAGTCGAATGAAACTACGCAAGCTGGCTGGCAAAATTGAAGAGGCGTGAGGAGAGCTTGAGCGTGTCAGCGAAGAATACGAATCAGTTTTGGAACTTGAAGGATTGCAGGAACACCTCAAGCTAAACGAAAAGGCTACTGAAAGAGCAAATTTTGCGCCTGGAAAGCATTGAAATTTCACTAAACGAAAGGGAAAACGAACCGCCTTCGGAAGCTGGAAGTGAATACGCGCCTTCGTTCGCATTTGATTCGGTCATAGCTCACACTCGCGCGCGAGTGAAAGCGAGAGGCGTGCTCGCGTTATGGATCGCGAGTAGAACAAGCAAAGAAAGAAGCTTAATGCTGTCTAGAGGAGGAACGTAAGCGAGCCAGAAACCCTGAGCAGGAAAGGCAATTGTGCAAGAACATCACCGTATAAGAGAACTCGAATATGAGGTTGAAAGATTGCGACTTGAAGCTCAGCTTGACATTCCTTAGAAAACGAAAAGAGATTCATAAGATATTGAGAACCGTTTACGCAACTTTGAAGATGATGAAGTTGAAACTGTTTACTGTGACGTCAAACCTAAAGTAGAGGAAAAGATCGAGAGCGGTAGAAATCATGATGACACCTTACCGCCGCAAAATGTAAAGTTGTCATCTCCCATTAAATCGTCCACGTTGTACAAGCAGTCTTCCAAGACTGAAGAAGCTTTCTGCGACACAGAGGAACGCCTGGATGTTTCTTGGATTAAAGATATTTACGCTAAGCAGAGTACGACAAAGGGAGAAACAAACGCAGAGGCAACACCAGCGTTCGTAAAATCGATACCGCGTTTAGAGTTACCGCGGTTCTCAGGGGACTCCCTTGAGTGGCCTCAGTTCATATCACTGTATAAATGCTTAGCACATGACCAACCTCTCACCGATACGCAGAGAATGATTTACTTCGACAGAGCCTTGACTGGAAATGCATAGAAAGCTATCGGAGGGATGCTCAACAATGGTCATCTATATAAAGCAGCCCTAAACGAACTTGAAGAGCAATTTCGAAATGAGGAACTTGTTGCTGGAGCCTTTATGAAGACTGTACTTGATCACCCAATTGTTTTTGATGGTGACATAGCACAACTTCGTTCATTATACAACACCCTACACAATCCAGTCGCCACAATGAAGAGTTTAGGTACATCCACGATTTGAAGTCCTCAACCAACAACCGTGCTGCGTTACAGAAATTACCGGACCCGTTGAAGGAGAAGTGGGGTGAAAGAAAGATTGATGTGCAACCAGCCACTCCCACTCTTGTCGATCTTGACGAATGGCTTCTTGCCAGACTTCGTGCTAAGACCATGGTCTGTGAGCCCTTGCCTAGCTTCGGTATGCCATCGAGAGGTGAAAGATTTCGGGACCATCACCAAAGGGAGGGCAACACGTCGATAGCAGTGAGGAGCAACCTCACAGATTCTCCACCTTGGCCACGGGAGCCATGACTGGGAAACAGACCCCACCCACAAGTAAGACTTGTTTTGTATGCAATGACAAGCATGCAGTCGAGAAGTGCGAGAAATTCCTAGCGATGGACGTTAACCAAAGAGTACAACTGGGAAAAGAAAAGAGGTTGTGCTTCTTTTGTTTTGAGTCAGCAGATCACCAGTCTCGTGACTGCCCACGCAAGAAACGATGCGACATGGAAGGCTGTGGCAAATACCACAACCCACTTATCCATGGCGTGGCGCCTGTTTTCGTTGCAACATCACCTGTGAACGTTCCACCACCCGTCCCGCCTTTGAATGCTGCAGCACCCGTCTTTATTGCTTCTTCGTCTGTTAATTCTAAACCGATCGGGAAATCCGCAATACAGAGTTGATTGCCATACACAAAAGTCAAAGAGACTCGTTTCCTCTAGACTTTGAAACCTTAAAGTCTAACAAGCGTTTACCAGTGAAGTGTCGACTCAGTGAGCTTAGACCTTACATTGACGGAGCAGAATGTTAAAGGGTAGGTGGACGTCTACGCAAAGCCCCTGTTCCTGAAGAAATACGACATCCTTTGATTCTGGATCTCAAGCACGGAATAACACGTCTTATTGTAACGCACTATCATCTTCGTTTGTACTGTACAAGTGACAAACATGTTCTAAAGGAGCTAAGAAAGAAGTTGGATCCTGAGGGGGCTAGCCACAGTTTGGAAGATTTCGTCCAGTTATCCCTCCTGCCGAAGACTACGGGGAAACCCGAACCGCCTTTCATGGCCGATCTGCCCAATTAAAGCCGAGTGGGTTATCAGCAACCGCCGTTCACGTGTACCGGCGTTGATTACTTCGGCCCCATGCTTCTACGCCATGGAAGGAAAACAGAAAAGGGCTACGGAGTGCTTTTCATATGCTTGACAACCCGTGCTTGAAATCCCTCATTCACTGGACATTGATTCTTGCCTAATGGCTATGAGAAGAATGATAGCCAAGCGCGGAAAGCCAGCCCACATTTGGTCGGATAACGGCACTAATTTCGTTGGGGCCGAGAAAGAGCTCCGAGAGGCTGTCGTGCGTCTAGATGCTGAGTGAATTGGTGACCAACTGTCTGGCGATGGAGTGTAGTGGCATTTTAATCCTCCTTCTTCGCCACACTTTGGAGGCGTTCGGTCTGCTAAAAGAGCGCTCAAGGCGGTGGCAGAGAAACAGTGTGTCAATGATGAAACTTTACTCACGTTTATGGCTGAAGTGGAGTCGTTACAAAATGGTCGCCCTCTTACTCATGTTACTACTGATTATCGCTATGAAGAAGCTCTGACACCGAATCACTCTCTGCTCTGGCGAGGAAACCCTAACGTGCCGCCGGATGTCGTCAGTGATAAGGACTTGTGTAGTCGTAAGAGGTGGAAGCACGCGCAGGTAATGACACAGCAATTGTGGAAGCGTTGGCTCCGAGAATATCTCCCAGCGCTGACGGAACGCCGGAAGTGGACGAATGAAGCCTGCAATGTTCGTGAAGGAGACCTCGTACTCGTCGTCGATGAGAATTCCCCTCGCGGGTGTTGGTCGTTAGCTCGTGCTCTAAGAGTGCTTCCGGGAGATGACGGAAGAGTCAGAGCAGCCGAAGTCCGTACCAAGAGTGGGACTTACATCCAACCTGTTGTTAAACTGTGTTTACTAGAAGGTGCGAAGTAGTGTTTGCCTCCTCACCCGGCCGTCGAACACGGGGGGAGGATGTTCGCGCCAAAACTGTGCACGTGATCAGTCACACGTAACGCAATTAGATAGCCGAGCTTGTAATCGTTGTCGAGTCGTATTTCGTTGATGTTTTCAATAACTTGAAGGTAAATAAATCCAGTTTCAGTTCAAGTTTACTGTTTCCGTCGTCCGTTTAACTGCGTCAGGATTTATCCCGTTCACCCGACCCAACAAGTGGCAAGCAGGTCAATAATTGGTCTGCGAGACACTTGCAAATCACGATATTTTGCGAAAACCGATTTCAATAACAGTTTCATCATTCGATCACCGAGCTTATTTTTCATCATTATTTTCGGGAACCATAAAATGATCTGCCATTTTTCACTAAATTTGAAGGCCTTGGACACGTGGACACAACTACGCATGAGCAGAATATTATTTGCAGCAAAAATCACCGTTGGACGGTACTGCACACGAGCAGACCATTATTTGTAGGCAGTTATTTGAAGGTCACGTGGTAGGTTCTGGGCCAATGAAAAGGAAGGGAAAAAAGTATCGAATGATAAAAATTATAATTTTTTTCTGAAGCATCTCAGTGGTCCGGAATCCTAAATCCTTTAATCTGATTGGCTGGTGGCGCGCGCAGCAGCGGCCCGGATTTTCCCATCCGGCCCCGAGTACTGACCGCTGCCGACTTTGAAGCAGACTTGGGAGCGAGCGAGAAATTCATCAAAGTGAAAGCGCAAAATATGGCGGAAATGGTTTTTTATACTAACCACGAATGGTTGTTAAGTGGATGAAGAAACAAGCGGTGGGATTAAAACCGTTGCAATTTCTGGAAAAGGCGAGTATACTCAACTGATCATGAGTACACATCCGAATTTAATTTCAAAGTTGAAGCTTAGCGTACCGCCATTTATAGCGGAGCTCCGGCGGAGCACCATACCTATAGAAACCCGTCAACTGCTTTTCTCATGGTAAAAATGGCTAGCGGTATTGCTCGTGGGCGCGTACGCACGACGACGACGGAGTTGCCCAATAATTAATAATATCCTAATAATAATCATAATAATCCAACATGGCGGCCATACTCTAGCTGATCACCTAGTTTACAGCGTACATCTTTGATATAGGGCATCCGTGTCATGGCTAATTGACACCTGTCAAAACAAGGTTTCCGCTGACCGTTACCACGTGACAATATCGCGGGCTCAAGTTAGAGCTCATCGAGGTTCGCTGTTTTTTTGAAGTTGACCGCTGACCAGGTAAGGATTGGATCGCAGGCTCAAGTCAAGTTAATTTAACCGAAACGAGACACCCAAGCCAAAACAAGGCTTAATTTTTCGCGCGCTTTCTGCGGCTCGAGATTTCACATTCAGTTGGTGTCTTCATGTGGAGCAAAACAACAACATCTTCGAAGTTCAGTTTCTGTCTCTTAATTTGCATAAAAGGCATAAAAATCAAGAACTACTTAAAAGATACTCCGGAAGGTGAATTTTCAACTGGAAAATG
Organism: Pachyseris speciosa; assembly: GCA_016490735.1. Classification (NCBI taxonomy): domain Eukaryota; kingdom Metazoa; phylum Cnidaria; class Anthozoa; order Scleractinia; family Pachyseridae; genus Pachyseris; species Pachyseris speciosa. The sequence continues at coordinate 182,488 of JAEMWC010001160.1, read as the reverse complement.
GAACAGCAAAAGGTTGTTCGCAGGAAATTCTTCAATTTTTGGATCCACTTCTATCGCGCCCGGATTGTGTGGTTGAAAAACAAAGGGCTTCTTCACTTTACCGCGACATCTTGCAGCTCACCAAGAAAGTTCTTAACAACTCACCGGAATTAATGGGAGGAACGAGTAGCTCACACTTGGTGGAAGAAGTTCTTTCTTTGAACAAACCGTTTGCTATTTTTGTAGATGCGTGTTTTTACTATAGTGGATCGATTCGTATTTACAAGTGGTAGAAAGCTCGACAACACAGGTAACTTAAATAAATTGAAGCTTAGCATTTGGTTTAATAGTTGTTAATTTTGTTAAGGAATGAAACTTGTATTTTTGTCTCGACTGGATATAAATAACAATCTACTCGTTTTGGACACAAAGAAGTAGCTAGTCGAATTGTTTGTTTGTTGTTTTACAAGCGAACAAGTGTTTTCCTCCGCTTGGCTGACTGCACATGTTTTTCGGCGTCTGTGTTTCTGCAGTGTTAAGAACTGATACGTTTGCCTTTGTGTTATTAACACGTAATCGCAATGAATCCGCGTAAAATTAAGGATTAGTATCACTTATGTTTTGTGCGACGAGGGCAATTTCAGCAGCTTTCTGAAAACTGGCACAAGTGACATTTACTCGGCCCCATGCGATTAACTATCCAAACTATCAGGATTGTTTTCCTTTTTCTCTTTTCTACGACATTTAAGCTTATGTCTAAGCTTAACGTACTATAAAATATGTTTGTTAAGTCCGGCTAAAAGAAAAAAACATTTTAATCCATTATCGTGTTTGTCAAGCATAACGTTTGGTGGCTAAACGCAAAACAATGTTTGACCAAACACGGGACCAAGTGAGCCCAAAAACAATGATTTTTGCGTATTATTGCCGCTGAAATTTTTTACGTTACGTGGCTCATTTGGTTGCTTTTTACCGTTTGTGCACGATTTGTTTGTTGGGGTGGCTAAACGATCAAACATTTGTTCGTAATTCGAAATTTTGGATGAACATGTTTGATTTCGATCAAACATGGAAAGGCATTTAATGGCGCGCTAGGTGGCTAAACCGTCAAACATGCTCGTCCAACGATGTTGGATGAAAATATTTGATCATTCTTTGATTGCTAAATTGTTTTTGAACAAACACACGCGTCGACTGTATTGTTTTCTTGTAATGTTTTGATGTTTTTGAACCGCGGTCAATTCCTGTTGACTACTCTAAACATAAAATATTGGCGCCAGGAAAGCCATGCTGTGTTGCTCAATACCAGTAAAAAAAAATAATAATCGTGGAGCTCCGCTTTTAGGCTTGGCTAAATGTATATATTATATTATTACAAGTTGGGCGCTGTGAACTCTATTTCGGGTTGTCATTCTTTGTTTTCTCTTGTATAATCGAGGTATTTTCACGATTTAATTGAACAAGAAAGTATACGCTCGTATTTTGTTTTCATGACATTCCGTCTCTGTGGTGTTGTACAAATTTTGCACTTGTTGTTGTTGTTTTTCATTGTCGCAGCGATAGCCGTAGTTTAAATTTACGAGCTTTAACATATTTCACTGCGTTTAATCGGTTTCTTTGCTTTGCATTTTACACTTGTTCAATTCATAAATCGACGTTTTGTTAAGTTTAATTCAAGAAGAAACGAGTTTTCCCTTATCGTTCAATTTATGCCTTTTTGTTGAGGCGAAGGTTTCAAGCTATAAAAGCCACTGTTTTCAATTGCGTAATACTTACAAACCGGTTAAAAACTCTGCAAGGTATAAACTTACCTCCAATACAGTTCAGGTTCCTGACCTTAAATTGCCTGTTAAAATTCTCTGTAAAGATTTCGATAATCATTTTTTTCCCGTGGTAATGTAAGAAATTTGAAAACTTTTGTTTAGTAGTATTTTGTTTTTCACCCAATAAAAAACGTCAATGTAAATTAGCGTTATAAACGGAGTTTGCCCGTCCTAAATTGATTAGCCCCCCTTTAAACCAGTTTTTCCACGAAAAAAAAAAAAACGTTCTTTGTCGGCCTAGGTCGGTCCGTATTGGGAAAAAACTGTGCCCTCGGTCTCGAGTATGGGCCATACCCGAGACCTCTGGCACAGTTTTCCCCAATACGTTACTGATCCGCTCGTGAGGCGAATTGTTGAGCAAGAGCACCAGCCTTCAGATGCCTCAGAAACTCGAACACTGCAACTGAGTGCACGAAAACAAAAAGATGACTGTCTAAGTGAGAGGCTGGAACAGGCGAAGAACTCCCTGCCGACGCAAACTAAGCGAGCAGTTGAGTTAGATACAGAGAAGGGATCATCAAATTGGCTGACCGTGATTCCCCTAAAAGAGCTTGATTACAATCCAAATAAGAAGGAAGTTACAGTACGACTGGGAAATAACGGATATACTGACGATCTGCGCATGCGGTGTTCAATTTAGCGTGGATCACGCATTGCGCGACTTGGAAGCAGAGATGTTAAGGATG
>JAEMWC010001160.1:167500-177500 GCA_016490735.1 Pachyseris speciosa | reverse complement strand
GTTCTTATGCTTATAATCATGCTCATGCTTATGCTTATGCTTATGTCACCCCCGGTTTACATTGCCTGTGGTTATGGTTATGCTTATTCTTATGCTTATGCTTATTCGTAGGCTTATGCTCATGCTCATGCTTATGCTTATGCTCATGCTCATGCTCATGCTCATGCTCATGCTCATGCTCATGCTCATGCTTATGCTCATGCTTATGCTCATGCTCATGCTCATGCTTATGCTTATGCTCATGCTCATGCTCATGCTCATGCTTATGCTCATGCTTATGCTCATGCTCATGCTCATGCTTATGCTCATGCTCATGCTCATGCTCATGCTTATGCTTATGCTTATGTCACCCCCGGTTTACACTGCCTGTGGTTATGCTTATGCTTATTCTTATGCTTATGCTCATGCTCATGCTCATGCTTATGCTCATGCTCATGCTTATGCTTATGCTGATGCTCATGCTTATGCTTATGCTTATGCTCATGCTCATGCTCATGCTCATGCTCATGCTCATGCTCATGCTCATGCTCATGCTCATGCTCATGCTCATGCTCATGCTTATGCTTATGCTTCTGTCACTGTGTAAACCAACCTTTATACTGTAACAATACCTTGCTTACAACGGCCAAAATCGTTGCGGCAAGTTGCACGAACCGATGCAGAATGCATGTGCATATGTATTTTTTCGATCTTTATCTTTTCGTCTAGTTTTCTTTCCTTTGCCTTTCTTTTTGTTTGTTTGTTAGCTTCTTTGTCATCTTTTTTGCTATGGAGCTGCGCATGACTAACTTTTCAGGAGAGCTTAAAAAATTATTTGCTTTTAAAGAGTATCAGGTGAACAGTAATATTAGCCATCAATTTGCCAATAAAACGTATGACATGGAATGAGGGATATGAGGGGGCGGAGTCACTTCAGAGCAGTCTCGAGGGTTGTCAATTACTTCATTTGTTTGGCGAGATTTTATTGGATGATCGTTGCTATAGAAATTTGGAGGCAGTCCAAACTGAAATAAAAAAATAGATGCCGGACTAGTGATCTACGGTTGTCTACAAAAGCGAAGAAATGAAGATAATCAGGAGCCCATTACTAGGAGCGTACAACTCACATACTAAGCCTATGTCACGGCATTTTTACAGACCGATCTATATTTAGACTAACTTTTCCCGCGAAAAAGAACAACAAGGACGGCGACCGCAACAAGAGCGCCACAAAACAATTGTTTTAATCAGCGGAAACAAAAGGCTCTGTAGATACTTGTGGCACGTGCAGTGACTTGTGATTGGTCATTGGATTCCTGTGGGAGTCTGATATTTGCGGGAAATTCAATCTAAAAACAAATTGGTCTGTGAAGACGCCGTGACAGTAATATAGAGCAGTTGTGAGCTCCTGGTGATGGGCTCCTGAGATAACAAAGAAAGTTTGTTACCTGAAATAAATAGATCGATTTTTGTCTTTTTAGACGAAATATCGGACATTTTTGGCGTATGAAAGTGTACTGTACCTCGAACTATCACGGCGTATTTAAAATTGATTTCCTCCTATTTAATTTTCCCGGGATCTCGCCGCAAGGATTTGTTGTCATTCTCAGTTTTTTTTACCGAGGATTTCAACCCGTAAAAAGCCTGGGAAAGAGAAGAATGATAGAAGAATATGGTAATAATTAGAACGTGCGAAACATCCACAGAACTCATGGTGCTTCTATGAAGACTTATCTTCATCCAGGTAGACTTTAAAAAAAAGGCCGTGGTAGACCGAAACTTTGATAGAAAAACAGTTCAATGGACGTGATCGACATTGTTTTGGAACAGTAATACTGATTGATACCAGGGAATTCGTTCCCGCATGGGCTTGCAAACGGTTAGACTTTTCGAAGGCGATTCAGCTGGAAACGGCATTCCGCAATACTTTTCTAACCAAAGAAGAAAGCTAAACTTTAAAAGTTCAAAACCGTGACGGATAAAGCTGGAAAGTGAATAATTTTTGCGTCAAAGAACGGCTATCAATGTCAAGGAACAGGATCCGACTGAAACTAGTAGAAAAGTCAAAAGCTTAGATAGGTATGTCAGAAAATGTAATTTTCTAACTCAAATCTCTCCGTTATTAATGGTCGACATGTTTTTAGCGTGATTTTTTCTAAGTGTTGCTCCGAACTGCGCACGCATGTCCTTCGTTGTTTGCCATGCTAACATTCTTTTCTACGTAACTCTGGTAGAATTGGTCAAGATTTTAGAAATGGAACATTTCTGAATCTATACTCTTAGGAAATGATTCCATGAAGAAACGTGTTACTACAACCATGTTTGTATTTCGCATATCACCTCAGCGGCCGTATACGAGCCGATTCTTTTATATTTACACTGAAAGTTTCTGTTATCTTAGAATGCCTGTCTGAAAGAACCCTGCCAAAACAACGCAACTTGTCAAACCGGTTTTACTGGCAAAGGTTACCAGTGTTTGTGCACTGCTGGATTTAAAGGTCCTCATTGCAAGAAGGGTAAGATTCCAATCATGTTTTACTAAGATCCTATTGCCTTTTCCTTTACTGGTTGTGTAACAGTCGCGTCAAACTAGTTTCCACGCAATATACAATAGATCGGCAGTTACGTTTAATTGGAGGGCTCTGGCACCAAGTTCAGGTTCGCCTACATTTCTAGAGTTCTTCGATTGAATACCTCGTGCTTTTTACCGAAGATCATTGATATCATGTTTTCAGCTTTTGGCTGGTCTTTGGGGAACATCCATTTAAGTTTTCAATGGTATTCTTTCCCTTCAAAGTTTTTATTTACCAGGAGCAAAGCTTTACTAGTGGCAGTACAGGTAAGATTACAAGTGTTTCTAAAACCCTAAGGCCTAGTCCGTTACCAGTTGTACGTAACAGTCTAGTGTGCAAGGCACAATAGATTTTCTAGTTGAGTTTAGCCTAATGACCCTTAGACCAACTACCGGTTCGCCTGCTGAGTTTCAGATTCTTAGTAATAGAGTTCATTGTTTTCTTTTCTGATTTTTTTCCTTCGGCGAATTATGTTTTGTACCATCTGTTTCCTCCTCGTTATTACCACGTCACAGGCAAACAATCGAGTTGCTCTTAAATATTTGTAACCCCGCTTGATCAATGTTGCACTACAAAATCAGATTTAATTGTATTCGATTTTGTCAACATCTTACACGATGGCAGATTTCTGTCAAAGCATTATTGCGCATGGACAATAACAACACAATCAAAGAGTAGAGTAAATAACATCCTTTCTTATTTGAGTTCGCCGGAAATGGTGCAGGTCGCCCCGAAATAAGCACAGCCGAAGCCAGGGTCGAACTGGATAACCAACACAAGTTTGAGCAACTTATCAGAAAATTGATTGGAACGTCAATTGATTGAATTGCAGTCTTGGAACTGTGTACCATAATATTTGTAAATTTGTAAACTGTTCAGTACGAATAAACGTTGTTGTTGTTGTTGTTTCGCCAGTATTGTTCAGTTGTATCCCTGGACATCATTCAAGTTGTTAAAGTGACAACTAGTACCTTTCTCACTCCAGATATTGATGAATGTGCTACAGAAAAACACAACTGCAGCGTTAATGCTTTTGCAATAACACCAAAGGATCTTACAACTGCACTTGCAATCCGGGATATTTCGGAGACGGAAGGAACTGCGACCAGTTAAAAGGTAATGGCAATTTTATTTCTCACATCAAAACATTAAATATTACAAGGTAAGATCTTATACCGTAAACTGCCGCTTACAAGCACCCCCTCCCCATTTGCCTGTAAAAAAAAATAATAATAATAATAATAATAATAATAATAATAATAATAAATAAATGCACCCTATTCTAAGTCCCCCACCCCCCGGATATACGCCCCCCTCTTGTAACTGTTCACAAGTGTTCAGTGCTTTGTATCGAAATGAAGTTGATTTAAAGCTAAATTTATAACCCGTATATGAAAAATGTATTTCCATCAACTCTACTGTAGCTCGTTTGGAGACGTTTTTTATTCCGGCTATAACCAACCCCCGGATATAAGCCCCTCCGTTTATAGGCCCTCCTAAAACCCCTAACGAATCAGTATAAGGCCAGGGCTAATAAGCGGAAGTTTACGGTATTCTGCTAGGTAGGAAACGTAAATATAACGATATTGCACCGTTGTCAACGACTTAAGCTTTCAGTTATCTTGTTCGTTATCTGGGACGAGACGTCGAGCATGGTCAAAACACTTGCCCTTTCGAAACTCACCTTTGTCTGCAGCGTACTCGATACTCCAGTGTCCTTTACAGCAGAAGTCAACAAAATAATTTTCAGTTTTATTTGGAAGTATAAACAGCCCAAAATAAAAAAGTCAACGATCAAAAAGTGCAAAAAAGAGGGAGGCTTAAATATGACTGACTTTACAGCGTTTGATAAGGCCTTAAAAATATGTTGGGTAAAGCGGTTTTGTTCTACCGATGACTCCCCATGGAAAGATATTCCTAGCTTTCTCCTATCAAACGTAGGTGGCACACTAATCTTCCAATGTAATTACGATGCCAACTATATCAATTTAGATAAATCGCTACCTAAGTTTTATAAAGATATAATGATCTACTGGCAGGAGTTGGTCCACACTGTGCCTAAGTGAAAGACGAAGTAACAAATCAGATAATATGGAATAATCGCTACATAAAAATAAACAAAACATCAGCTGGTACATGTATCAGAAAGGCATTCCTGAATTTATCCCACCTCTTTGATGGAAAAAAAAACGCTTTCTTTGTTTTCATGCATTCCAACAGAAATTTCATTTGAACTGTAATTTTCTACAATATTACGGACTATTATCTGCAATACCTCATCCTTGGAAAGTACTTTTGAAAGCACCAGGGGAAAACTGGAGCCCTCCTCACCTACACCATAGCTATAGAAAGCCTAACGTGTAAAATAATATATAATTTGCTGATTAAGCACGAGAATCTTCCCGCACCTACGGCAGACAAAAAACTACGTAAGCGTGGCTTCGATGTATCACAACCCCGTAAAGTATGTTCACGTCCTTTTGCTGTTTCAAAGGAAGTCAAACTTTCTGTGTTTCAAATTAAAGTAATACACAATATACTTGCTACCAATAGTCGTCTCTACAAAATGAAAAAGATAAATTCGCCTACTTGTCCGTTTTGTCCAGACACCGAGCAAACTATTTCTCACTTATTCGTACACTGCCCGTTTGCTGCATCTTTCTGGAACGAATTTACTGAGTGGTACCATGCAATATACCCACCTCGAATAGCTATGCTAACTGTGGGTAACAAATATTGTACAGTTGTTGGCTTTCCAGAGCTTATAACAACAATTCCGAGTTAACATTCAGATTAAATAATTTAAAATTGAAAAATATGCAAGGAACATAACGTGACACATTTTACGGAAAGTGAAATAACATATGGCGTTTTTAAAGGCTCTTCTTCGCTTCAAACTCTTAACCACCTTATTCTTATCGGTAAGGATTTTCTGTTTATCTGCGCAAAAAATATCAAAAAATATCAATATGTGGACTTTGTCATCTCGGTAAGAGAAAAAAATAGAACTGGCAAAGTATATCGCCACACGTGAAAATAAACTCAATCGTTTTTACACGAAGTGGAGGGATTTTTTTGTAACGGTCATTTTAAGGTATTATCAGATTGTTAAGTAGCAGTATTGCATCTGTTAAAAGTCTTTTTTTAAGCATCTTCCTTATTAGTAGCATTATTGTTTAGTAGAACCATTTCTTGTTTGTAAAACAAAAAAGTGATGTTAGTACTGTAAGTGAAGTTAGGGTTTAAAACTTTATTAGTAATGTTGATATTGTGAATAGTGTTTGATTTCTAAGTAATGTTGTTAGTAATTGTAAGTAATGTTAGTGTTGTTAGGTAAGGTTGGCAGTATACAATCGAAATAAAGTGTTAAAGTAAAAAAAAATCTTGTTCCTTATCCAAGAGATCCAGAAAACGGTGAACAGTCTCTAGTAACGAATGATTTATTTGTTCAACTACGCATTTGATTTCTTCTCATTTTAAAATGCAATGAGTTTGTCACTGTCATCCTATAATTTTATAATCAACCATTAACATGACAACTCTTCTGTTTGTCTTTTTTTTTTTTATGTATTGGCAGTTTCACCATGCAAGGAAATTTATGACAGGAATACGTAAGTACTTCATGTATAGTATCACAAAAAGACATTTCTCTGAAAGCGGAAAGCTAGACAGAGGTTTTTTTCTACTGTTATATGATTTACCGCTGTGATAAGAATGTCAGTGGCTACCTCCAGTAGATAATTATGTTTATTATGCATTGGTGTCACTATCTCAAATTTGGTTGGCTTAAAACATGCAATTAATCACTGCTGGCACAGTTTTCGTTACATCACACCTACAGACAGGAAGTGACGCCATACGCACACAATAGTTCTTTTTACATGTCGAGGTGGCATCATTTTGCAGACCGAATAGTTTTACACACTCCAGGAAGCTTTTCTGGAATTGTATTAAATTACAGAAGGTTTTACCAAAATGAGTCTATGTTCAGTCAAAGTGTAATTTTAAAACATGTTTTAGAATGGACTTTTTTTGAGTAAAATTTTGCTGGAAACATTAATTTTGGATTGCGCTGCAACTATTAAATTGGAAGCTTTTAAGTTTCTGGAACATGTTTCTGTGTTTCAAACAAAGGATGGCGTAGTGTGAGAGCACTCGCCCCCCACCAATGTGGCCCGGGTTTGATGACAAGTTCGCGGTAAGTTTGAGCCGCGTTGAAAATTGTGAGAATATAAAACAACAGTCGGCGTTTTAATCAGGTTTCCTTTCGCAAGGGAGCTGAAAACGGCTCTAAAAACGAGCACGGTGCGAAAAGCACTGCTTTTCGGCTTTCTGTTTGGAGAAATTGATGTCTACAGAAGGGAATTACCGACGAAATCGAAGTTATGAGCCCGTTGATTAAACAACAAAGAAGACGAAGATTATCAACCAGAAATACTGAAGGTAATGACTATACAGCACTTGATAGACACTTGTAAAACAAAGCAGCCTTATAGCTATAGCCATGAACTTTTGCAGCCGGTTTTTGCGGCTTAAAAAACTTTAAAAACATTGACAAAACTGTTGTTTTGACGTGCGCGTGATGAATAAATTATTTTGCCCGTGATTCACCTGCGTTGCTTATGCAACACAATTTTATCGTGTATATTATTAATATGTAATCACATGATTCTTCTCGTGCAATTTGGAATAAATAAGCACTTGTAAAGTTTTTTCGCTCTGAGTCTCGTAGTAAGCTACACAAATTGCTAAGCATTTTTGTGATACATTTTAGATGAAAACGTAAAGGAATTGACTACAGGTCAATAACCACAAAACATTTCAAGAAGTACAATGTGTATGTTTCTTCGAAAGTTCGTCAGAGCCGCATAATAGCACTATTTCACACAAAATTGTTCCTTGGGTAAGCATATACAAAGCCCTTAAGTGCGTCGATAGTTTCACGGTTACTTCCCACGCGCTAGTTTTTGACATTTTCTTGTCAGCTTTCTGACAATTTTCTGTCAAATTTTGATACACGCGGTTGCATTTGATCACCTACTTCCCCTCAATTTTTCAAAACTTCTGTCTTCAATAAAACGTAAGCTTTAAATGACAATACCGATACCGCTAAACGATCATAAGTTTCTTCTCTTGTTGTTTTCAGCGATTTTTTATAGGATATCTTGCCAAAATGCGGGATTTAGCACTCGGTCAGTTCGAGTATGATTTTTCGCATTGGCGGTCGTACGGTCAGTGGTAGGTGACGTAAGAGTCCTAATATGCCCATGGACTCTTCATGGTTGCTGTGTAAAAGTTTCGTTTTCATTCGTTGACAGTTACTACTCTTCCCAGTAGACCGCGACACCAACGAAATTTTTTGCCGCCTTCAGAGTAACGCTTTTGATGCCGCGAGCCTGTTTCAACGCAATCACGTGGTACGTTTAAATGTACCACGTGAGGACATTTTTTCTGTGGCTTCATGACTTTTTTCGTATCACGTGATGTTCATTCACAACGTGTTTATCTTTAATACCGCGCTTTTTGTCTGCCATAGAACTGACAGCATGGCCGCTGTTTATCAGCTTAAGATTAAATATGATCAGGACAAATTCGGAGCGGTTTTTTTAGACGCATTCGACACTATAAATTTTTCACGACAAAGCTTAATTGACAAAATTCGCAAAGTACCAAGCCGTTTTAACAACACTGATGACCAAGACTTACGAATGAGGTACCTAGACGACGAGAAGACCTTTGTCGATCTTTCTGACGAGAATTCTGTGCAAGAAATGTTTAGATGTGGAGTCCCCGTTGAAAATGCAGAATTCAAACGTATCACAGTCATGGTAGAGCAGTCCAATTCACCAGCTTCCATTTTGCAAAGAAAAAGAGCCGGCGAGCAGCAAAACGTTAGCCCCTCGTGTATGCCGAGTACAAGCAAGATAGGAAAAGCTGCAAGCCGCCGAAGTTTGGAATTTGAGAAAAACAAGAGTAAACAGGACTCTGGTTCATCGCAGCTCACCGGTTCCACCTTGTGTTTCAAATCACCTCTAGAAAAGTACCTTGAAAATCAAGAAGAAAAGCTGCGAAGCCTGGAAATCAAAGAAGAGAAGATGACAACATGGATCGAAAGTTGTCGCAATTGCCTCAAGGAGACCAACTGTAAAGGCGGACCAACTTGCAGCAACTGTCATCGACAGGAAGGGCACAACCGTCTGAACTGTCCATATCAGTGCTTCGAAACTTTTTTTCACTGCGGGGTCATAAGTCAGTAAACATCCAGAAGAAGGGGTCATAAGTAAACATCCAGAAGAAAAGGCACAATTAAAAGAGCTGGAAAAACAGCGACAAGAAGTGTTGAGAGATATTGACTCGGTGAGAAATGCAATGAAAGTAAAGCAAGCAGCCGCCAAATCTATCCAAGAGCGCTACGTCTACAAGGTGCGACGTCATCTTTTAGAAAGCGATCCAAGCAGATATTTAACGACCGGAGATGACGGGCAATGCATTGAAAATTGGTTCCTTCTCAACAAGGATGCCAAACAGCTTCAAGTCATCCTAAAGGGAAAACTGCCTGCCCCCGGAGCCAATTTAAAGGAGATCCTTTCAGCCCAAAAATGTGATGGTGTGCGAAATTATTCTGGGAAAACCTCCGTTACAGAAAACTGTGGGAGGATAGAGGGATTCATTGGCCAAATATCTCTTGCCAAGCCAGCGTTCCATCCTACTTAAGCCCATTGGAAATGTCCAGTGTGTGCCATATAGAAGCAGAATTGTCTAACCCGTTTCCACCCGACGACGATTTCATGTTGGCAGTAGGCATTCAAGAAAGCCTGAAAACGTCACGCCCGGACGATACTGATTACCGTTTGCCTCCAAGACCTCTTCCAAAGCTGGATAAACTGAAGCGCACTGAAACAGATACAAGAGCCTCCCTGTCAACTTCAGATGCGTTTTCAGGACTAAGTGCTCTAGCAAAAGCTTGCGAAGATGCCACTGATACGCATAACTAAAACCCATGGTTTTCAGGACTACTTGCACTGATACGATTAACTAATCAAAATCGACAGGCTATGGTTTATTTATTAAGTCTCAATTAAACGCCTGATCGCGGTCGGAAACATAATTCCTCGCTGCGATCTTTATTAATGTTTTTGTTCTCTCTATTACAGCTGTGTTGAAAGCCCTGTTGTGTTTTCTATCTAACATCAACGCACTGAACTTTAAAGAAAAAACAACAACGGAAATTGAAATCGCTATTACTTTGTTAATTCTTCTTCGTTAATTGAAGATTTGTCAATTCTGTTGATCATGTTGAGTTCACTAGTGTGATTTTGTTACTGTATTGGCAAGTAATGATATTACGTTAATATTATTAAAATTTGTTGTGTTAGGGAAAAAAGTGGATGATTAAATGTTGAAACTTGCTTCATCAAATCCCTAGTTCTCTCACTCAAATTATATTG
>JAEMWC010001160.1:117500-162500 GCA_016490735.1 Pachyseris speciosa | reverse complement strand
CAATTTCCTTAAGAAATTTTAGCACGCCCTTTTTCGATATCCAAATCAATATCCAACAACTCTAAATGAACTTTCCTAGAAAATCGCGAGCCTCTTGAGCAATAGGGACAAATTCGTCCTCAGACGTCTTGAAGCCAGTTGTAATACTAGGAAATGAAAGTTTCGGTCAATGATAAAGATTTTGCACGTTGTTCAGATGTAAATACATCGGGTTCTTTGACAGTTACCGTACATTTGCACGCAACTCAACCATTACAAAAAAATTCAAACTCTTCAAAACACTAATAGTACATTCAAGGCTGCCTTTTAGACATTTATTTCTCACCTATAAACAAGACATTACATTCTGACGAATTGTTGAAGGAAGTGCACGAGGAAGACATAATCCAAAATAGAAACCACATGTCCTGGAGCCCTCATTCGAAAGCCTGTCGCCCAGGAAAGTGCAAATTCCTGATGGTGGTAGATTTGAGCTCTGTTAAACGACTGACTGTAAGAACTACAGGGGAAAGAGTAAGACGAGGATTTCTGACTGGAAGGAGAGTAAACTATGTTTAATCTAAATGGAAGAGAAACTCTTTCGTCACACACAGCCAGGTCACCAAGGGAAAAGTATAAAGAGCTCCCTCTTCCCCAAAGAGACAAAACATTTTGCTACTAGACGACCAGCTTCTTTTTCCTTCTCTTGATGTGACGGGTGTTACTCTCATAAGCATGTTTTTTTCGAGTTCTAAAGATAGTCTGAATTCTTCTTTTCGCAGAAAACCTTTCACTATGATTCCAACTTTTGGAGCAACAAAGAAAACTTCAACCTTGCAGGAGGAGAGACTGGGTTCGACACGCAAGAAACAAAATTACCAACCTACTGGAACACATCCTTCTCCAAAATCTGCCTCGGGATGAAAGACAACTTTGTTGTCATACACAAGCAAGCCAGGTCCTTGTATTCATTGATCGCTGACGGAAAATACCGCGCCACCTCACTGGGTCGTAACACTTGGAAGACGCTGCTTGGTTCTGAAGCTTCTCTCCAAAAGAACTGTAACCTGGAGGGGTTTAACGCTTTCAGTAGTAACCGTGCTTATGGCAAAGCAAGAATCGGTGTCCTTGGTAACAACGAAAACGACTGCGAAATGTGCGACTCCAGAATTGGGTTTGGTACTGGAGGGGAACATGACGACTCCAACACGTGTGGAAACGAGGCTAAATACGGTGGAGACAATGGGGACAAACACATTAAGGCGATGGGATTTATCTTTGTACAGTGAGAGAGAATCCTTTTATAATTACAAGCAGAGTCTCGTCATTTAAGTTTATTCCAAACGCCAAAATGTTCAATTTTCCGTAGAGGCTTAGTTTTATTACAAATTCAGAGGGATGGCTAGGGTTGGTGACTCAAACAGCAGAGAGTTTTTCGCAGCACAATTAAATAGCTATGGTGGGCATTTATGGTAGCCTTATTATAGTCATTATTATTTATTACTACTAATTCCGTTTTTTTTTTAATAAGGGCCAAAGTCCTTACAAATGTGGCCACTTTCTATAAATATTTGTTACAGTTCTTAATGCCTCTTTGTCATTTTTCTGAGACAGCTACCTTAACTTTGGAGGCTTTGAATCTAGAAAGACTAGTTTTCTTTGAGACCGTATGACCTAACTTTTGAGGGGCTTTTTATTCGGAGAACACTCACAGCAACTTGTAATAAAAGTAGATGTCGCAGATGGGTTCGTATCAACGTACTGCTACAAAATATTGACTTTGTTGAGATAAACTTTGCATTCGCAGGTTACAATTTTAACCAGTTTTACCAGGTAGAAGACACTTTTCAGTGACTCCGATGTATTTTGGTGATGATTCAAACGTAATGAGGTCTTTCATCAATTTTTCTCAATGGCTTCTTTTTCATGTGTACCTGAACATTTGTAAATTTGTAAACTTTACAGTACCAATAAACGTTTTTGTTGTTGTAAGTCACTCAAATTATGGTGAATCATTGCTCATCTCTAAAAAACTAGTAAATTTCCTGTCTAAAAATATGTTGTTATTACTTGGGCTTCCTATGGAAGGCCCGAGTCTAAAAGTGTCGTCTGTTCTTCTTCGTCGTTTCATTCACAAAGCTCACTTCCGGCGTTTAGGCGGATTAAGGAACACGATAGAGACATACGTCTTGCTCCAACCCAATCCTCCACCGTTTCAGAACATAGCAACGCAACCGGACATTATCCGCTCTGAGATGAACTTAAATTCATTGACCGAGACCTACACTGGTACACCCGTAGGGTTAAAGAGGCTATTCACATAAGACTTCACCCTAACAACATTAACAGGGACAGTGGAATTGAAATTCCTGAAGCGAGGATGCCCACGATCAAACAACACAACAGGTGATCAGTATTATGAAAGGTGTTCGTCACTGTGGTTTCAAATGATAGCTGAGTTAATCTTTTGTCTCACGATTGAGTCACAAAGATGTGGATCGCGACATTTCGACCGCTATACTGAACGAAAAGGATTGAAATCCTCCAATCAACAACAGCCTAAGCGAGGATCGAAATGCACCAATCACCACCAGCCACGGTGCTTCTTATACTCACACGCAGCCAGTCGACACCATCGCCTGATGAAGACCAGAGGTATAGCGGTCGAAACGTCACGTTCCACATCTTTGTGACTCAATCGTGAGACAAAAGATTAACTCAGCTTTCAAAAAAAAAGGCCATATTGAATGAAAGTTGGGAGTTGTGGTCAGTTTACGGAGTGGTAACGTCTAACCAACTGAGCATTTGGCAATAAGCTAGAATGGTTCATTTCAACTACATCACGGGATTTGAGAACGTTGCAGGTTTTCAAAGCACTAACGGTGTTTATGGCGACTATAGTCGCCTCTAGCAGTGAAAGGGTTAAACATACAGCTGTCAATAAAATTTGCTCACTAAACGTCTTTTGAGTGACCACCATATTTAGACCACACCACTAAAGTGAAACGCGTGAACGGAAGTCGAAACACTGCTATAAGAAGTATTTCTTTGGAGGAGAAATTCTGAAACCCAAGCGCGCAACATTTTTTCGTATGTAAATGATATATGAAATAAGTCATCGTGTTGTGATGATCTGTCTCTTGTTCTGATTAAAAGCCCTTAACTCTTTTTCGACAGGCTTTTTGTACCTCATTTTTGCAATTTCCGGAGGGTACGACGTCAAATCGATCTTGTTATTCAATATAAGGAGTTACCACGGAGATTTCGCTGGTACACAACACCGAAGGTTCTTTCTTTCATGTCACGCTCGTCACGGTTGTTTCAAGCGTTCACTGTAGCTAATAATTCGGTAGATATTTGATTTATAATTGTGTTGTTTGAGCCATTTTCCACCTCAGAAGCCTGGCATCATAAAGCTGGGTTGCTATTGGTGGGTAGAGGCAATCCTTTAAAAGAAAACAGAAGTGAGAAGCAGTTTCACATGAAGTGGGCCGCCAAAATTGTTCGATCGAATCATAGCAATTCACGAAGTAAAGTTGTCTTCCTCGCCGTCCTGTCAGTGGAGTCCGAGACCCCGCATGGCAATGTTGGCAAGTTTTGACTTGTAAATAATGCAATCGGTGCAATATTTTGTCAGCAGGAACGGGTGGCTCGACAAATGGGCGGTCTCCCATGCGGCCATTACACAAGAATTACCCAGAATTCCGTTGGGTCATAAACGGGGAAATTACAGACAGTGAGAGCAACTGAAACCAAATATCGCTATCCACAACGCACTAAGGAAATGAGCAGGAAAATGTGAAACACATTGCAAGAATTGGAGTCGAAGTTTGCTGCAAATGTAAACTTTAAGCTTCAAGAGGAATCTTTGTATTAAAATTTCCAAGACAAAGTTGCGTATTTTTTTCGACGTGTGATCAAAAGTTCATCCTCTCATTGGTTTCCAAGCAGCAGCTGTAACACACTATAGCGGCGGTAACGCAAGACAGCTCAGTTTGAAAAAAATATCTGCAAATTAAGACAGTCACTTCAAACCGGCATTTGAAGAGTGTACATTAATTTTAAAGTCCAACAATTTCTAAGCCAAATTCAGTAGAAAAAAAAATCCGTAAGACCGTTATGAAGTAAATTATAAATAAAGTTTTAAAGGCCGGTTGTGCTCATTCGCGCATTCTTCAAGCTTTAACAAGAAAATAGACGTTTACACTTTTTTTTCTCTGTTCAGTGAATTATTATGGTAGCAAAGCATTTTCAATTTAGATTGAGCCTCCCAGGTGGCTGTGATTATAAAATATTTAAGTGGGGGAGCAGGTTGGCGTAGTTGTCAGAGCTCTCGCCTTCAATCAATGCGGCCCGGGTTCGATTCCCGGACTCGGTGTCATAAGTGGGCTGAGTTTGTTGGTTCTCTACTCTGCTCCGAGAGGTTTTTCTCCGGGTACTCCTCCCTTCTCCCAAAAAACCAACATTTGATTTGATTTCATTTGATTTGAGTTGTGTTGATTTAATTTGACTTTATTTGTTTCTGTACTTGCTCGGCCCCACTAGTCTTTGTGCTATAAATACTACCGAGGGTAAATAAAAGTTATTATTATTATTATTATTATTATTATTATTATTATTATTATTATTACAAGTAAAACCGGAAATAACAATATATAATTATATATCCCATAAAAAGGTAGATATAAGGCAAAGAAACAAAATGATGGTCGAAAAGGGTAACTTTTAATGCCATATATTACGGCGAGACATGATTAACCTTCTTCAGGGGCAACACTGAAGCAAAGTAAAAATGGAGAAAACGGTTACAATACAGAAATAGAAATAATAGACGTGTACTGAAGCGGCTACCAAAAAAGTGGCATTCCCAAGGTGGCATTCCCAAGGTGGTAAGAACAATGATAAGTTGTGATGAATTTGCAATTTTGTTAGACTCTGCAACAAAGTTAAGACATAAGTAGATACTGCTACGTAAGGGGTAGAACCAGAAGAAAAAAGTACAATCAGTTGAAGGTTCAGAACCCCTGCCCCACCCATTCATGCACTACTGACTTATTATTTAGACCTTGTAGACATTGTTTCTCTCACTTAACTTCTCATGGTTTTGAAAGTTATTTGTTGCTGAGCCAGCAAGCCAGAGCTTACTAATAAATGTAAAAAAAAAATGGTTGTATTGAAATTTGGGGGTTAAATGTTGTACAGACGGAAGATTGTATTCATATTTTTGTGGATATTTATTATGAGTGGGCTTGGATCGAGGCAAGTGTATTTCTACGTCTTTGGGAAAATAGTTGACAATTTTTCTTTATTATTTTTACCTTTTTTAGTTTTTGCATATTAATTCATTCATACCAGAAATCACAAGTGTTAGTTGAGAGAGAGAGAGAGAGAGAGAGAGAGAGAGAGAGAGAGAGAGAGAGAGAGAGAGAGAGAGAGAGAGAGAGAGAGAGATGCTCTGAAAACACGCCTACCGCTCTTGTTCTGACAGTTTTTTTAGTTCACGATAAACCAAAAATTAAATGTTTTGCAATTTTTTTCTTTGGTTAAATTACGAAGGAAGACATCGCCCGCTATGTTTGTCATCGAATCGTAGATTCTCCACACCTCGCGATTCACACGTCATTTTGTTTAACCAATCACAGAAAGTGAATCGACCTTCTGAAACGAAGCGACGGTTTGCTTGCGACAGCGCTGTAGCTGTGGTAAAAGTGGTATTTGCGGTCAAGTTTAACAAAGTAATGGGAAATTTCTAGTCCGAAGCTTAACTACATTCAAAACGGTGAAATTATTTTGAAATTTGGTTCATCCTGTCTCATAAAACCTTAGACCAAGTCAGTGAATTAACGAGCACATGAACGCTGTGCGATACCTCGTTCGACTCTCTCGTTCCGCCACTTCGACTAGGTCACCTGAAGATGTGTTAGACTGTGAAAATATTTTTAACTGGCCACTCTGGGAAGAATTATATCAAGGCTTGATGGACGGCTTTTTGGATGTATCTAAAGCGTTGTGAAAGGGATTGAATTCGCGCCGCGACTGCATTCGACAACACATAAATTTTCCCGCTGTGCTTTGAGCATGACTAAAGACGAAGGATGTGCGATTTACGCAGTGGCCCGATGTAGCCTTTTCGACGATTGGAGAAGGTATTTACCGTCGCCCTTTTATTTAGTCGTTTTCGTCAAAAAACTTACGGTCAACCGATAAGCCAGATAAGCGTTGTCTTTGTTTACGTGCCCAACTTTTGTATGGCTCGGCAAGAAGTTAAGCCTTCTCTCAAATTTGGTTTTCAAGTTTATCGTCAGTTTGTTTGTGAAGAAGGTTATCAGGATTTCTGTGTTGGACCCATTCTTATAGCAAATTACATTTTAATTTCCCCTCAGTTTAAAAAATAGATTCAAATGAAATTTACCGTAAGCTTAAGCTTATAATTTAAACATTGTTGTAAAAAGGTTTTTCCTCAGACTACCATTGTAAATAGGTGCCACAAACCAGAAGCGTAACACTTTGTAAAACTGCCAAATCTATTAAAACAATTATTTGCTTTGTTTTTTTTCGACTGGTTCTTGGTCGGTTTTGACATAAACTTAAGTACTTGACTTCTTCAGAGTTATTAAGCTTAGGTACTTTCCGCGTTTAGCGCGTACGTACACGAACTCGCACAAACAGCCATGATTTTAAAACTTTTCTCTGTTTCTGCTGAATCTTTGACATACAATTTTTAGCTTTATAAATTTGAATTAAATTATGTGAACCCCCATGCATTACAACCTCTGTGAAAACGTTTTGTGTAGTACAGTAATTTTTCAGATACAACAAAATGTTTCGCCACTCAAATTACACTTATGTGTCGGAATCGTGTAATTCATTTGGGTAATCCATTTGAAAGCACGAACTGTTCCAGTATTTGTTTATTTTTCTTAGGCCAATACTTTGAATAATGGCTTTATTGTACACTTTGTTATAATTGTAATAGGGAATTTAGTTCATGGACAGTATAAAATAAAGTTTTGATGTCTGTGCGAATGAAGGTAACGTTTTAAGTTCCGGTTGAAAATAAAGTAATCATTTATTCCGTCACTGTTTAAGATACGTTTTTAACCTTCAAATATCGTATTTAGTAAAATTACTGAGCTTGCATCGGTTGCCTTAAGCAACTTAAATTGTTTCATTTAATGTTAGCATTAATTTGATTTCATTCGCATTGCTGCAACTTCTAGTTTAAGTTTTATAATTTCAAGAATTAAACAACACTTTTTAGGTGGGAAGTGCATTTAAGTGTACCACAAACGCGCTTTTTTTTTTTTTTTTTTTTTTTTTTTTAACAAACAGCAACAACTATCTGTATCAACTTACCTTCTCAGGTATACATTGTCCCTGAGCAGACAACAGCCATAAAAAAAAAAATAATTAAAAAAGTCGTCAAAAGTTCCGTTTAAAGAAAATGCAAGTCCAGTCCGTTGTCCAGTCCTTGGAACTTTTTTTTTCTAGCTAACCTTTTGTGGCGCGGCGTCGCAGTGAACAAAAAGCGCGCGAAAGTATAGCCTCGTTTTCGTTCTTTCCTCCAGGCCCTCTCCTCTGAAAAAATCTTAAACATCGATCATCGCCAAAAGCAATTGAAATTAGAAGAAACTGACAACGCCATCATAAAGAGCATACTCTCAAGCCTTAGGCAAAATTTTCTTTTGTTCCTACCTCAAATGGTCGTTGAGCAGGAAGCTGACAAACTTTTCAGTTAGATTTTCTACTGCCGCACTTTCTTAGGAAAAAGTAATCATGGCCATTTTTTAAAACACTATTTATTAAACTACAACTTCGCTTAAAAATATTCTTGGAGAAAGGTTCTAGTAAACTTGTAGAGCGAATATTAAACTTCGGTCCGTTCTGGTCACGTGACCGATGACGTCACAGCATTAAAAATGACAAAAATGTATATTTCATAAAAATATCTACCAATATCCAAATTTTTGTTTCCTCGCGTTTAATGCAACGCGAGATAGCACTTGTACCCAGACTCCCACTTATTGAAAATTGTATATACCTCCCTTATTATTTATATTTTGTTCGGTACCCGGGCAGTCCGAAATGGCTCACACCATTATGCTTCAAACCACGTTGACTGCCTTTGCAATAACAAAATAACTTCGTCACAGTGAGCAAAAACGCACTTGTGAGCAAAGTCACGTGACCAATGACGTCATCGCCCTTAGTCTTGTACAATAATTAGTTTATGGTAAGACTTATTTCTAGACAACGTGGGGGTCTTGCTGCCCTCAAACTGACCAAGTTATTTGGGATTGACGATTTTCCAGCTGCAAAGAATTCTGGGAAGGTTCTTATTATAATTATATATTGTTATTTAATTATTATTATTAAAATGAATCCAAATTACGAGCTTTGTGACTTTTCCGTGCTTCCAATTTAGCCATCTTCAAACTCACATATTTTAAACTCACAGCTACCTAGGAGGAGAAATGTTTCCCCTCATTCAGCTTCTGGACCCGCTACCGAGGAAATGTGCTCAGGTCGATGATCGTTTTTTGAAGGGACAGTACTGAACTGACACTCAGGCTCACACTACTAAATTAAGAGGCAGTCCCGCTAAGAGCGGTTCTCTCGACTTGGCGACCAAAAAAGTTTTCCTTTATTTTTTGACCATGAAAAGGGTTTGGTACACATGTTTAAAAAATGCTAATATATATATTTAGCCAAGCCTAAAAGCGGACCCCCAAAAGCATTCTTTTTCTACTGGTATTTACATATAGTCTGCTTGTCATATCTCCCATCTGACCTCACTCAAGCTACAGACCCAATGCTGTAAAAAATAGTATGGAAAGGTGATCTGAGCCAGTGGCACAGTGGATTTGGACCACCCGAGGATTTGATTTGCACTGTCCAGTCCAGATCTGCTTGTGGATCAGATTTGGACACCCTAGTCCAGAGCTGCTAGCAGATATGAACCCCCTTTTACGGATTTGGACCCCCCCCCCCCCCCCCCCCCCCACCCCTCCTAAAAACAACTCAAGCAGTTTAAGGCCTGGGTTTAGAAATATGTTCACAAATATGGTTGATCGCCAATATCTTCTTCCATATTGCCTAGAACTAGATGAAACTTTCCCTGAAGATAAATCTTGTTGTCCTTGTTTGCCTTAACGTATAAATTTGATCACGTGATCAGTCACGTGATCAAAATTTGAAAAAGGCTTAAATCGGCGATGCGGTGGCGGATTTTAAGTTTACAGATAAATAAATCAGCGTTTTTAATATAAATCCAACATATCTAACTTTCTACGCTTGGAGTGATTGCTCACGAGTTTTAGTTTTTAAATTATCAACAGCTAAAGGTTAAATTCTGGTAAGAAAAATGACCTTTGCCCTCACAACTTTTTTGTTGAGAACGATCGACGGTCGCTCCAAACGTGAGACGCTGGAAATAATTAATACGCATAAGAAAAGCGTTTTTATTCGATATTATATCCCACAAAAGTTACCTACTCCTCAAATAAGTAATGATTTCAAAGAAATGGTCACGTGACACGCCACGTGATCTAAGATAACGTTTATTGCACGTCAAAATGTTAATAATGATGAGAAATACCCATGTGCCGAATTTTGTTTCAGTGTCATTCCCCTGGGCTGTTAAATCACAAAACTCCGTTTTCTCTAATAAACGCCCCCTGACCCAGGCCTTAAACTGCTTGAGAAGTGTTCTATTGAGTAAGGTAATAAAAATTCCTTTGCAAATTGAGTTTGGAGATGTTAAAAAAGCAAAATAAAAATATTGACTTAGGTTTTAATACCTTGTGTAAAAAAGAAGCTGCAACTCTAGTCTGCATCTATAAATTTTTAAAACAAAACATTTCTTAACATCTTAGAGCAATACCTAAGGACAGGTCTGTTTCCCCGTTCAACTGTAAGCTACTCAGTTATGGTTTAGAGCCACTAGAAATTGGTGGAGAAGCCTGCATGGTGATTGCTCCTTTGAATCAGTATCACAATTCAGATATAAAGTGATTCAGATCATCACTTCATAATGAATGCAATTTCAATTATCCACAGCCTCCCATGAGACAGTCGGAAATCAGAAATTGTGTATCCTCTGGATATATGTATGCCTCAAAAAAAAATATGAAAGAAAGATACATGGAAATCAATAAAAATATTTAGATGATATGAATTAAGACCAAGATATTTCTTTGATCAATTACTTCTCGACCTTACTATCACAAAAAAAAACTGCTTGCTAACATTAAGCTCATCAATCAATGCACCTACAGTGTTTTCAAAAAGAAATCCAGCTGCTCTTCTGGCCAGCCAAGTGCAAGACCAAGCAACTTGATAATAAAATATTGATACCACTAACAATGTAGTATGAGGATTTAAGGTAATGATTCGTCAAAGCAAAAGTGCTGGAAATCCGTGTTAGCCAATTAACTTGATTTTCTATTTTGAAAGAAAGATAAGGACTAGTCTCACATTTCTCCATGTACATTTCAAATTGCACAACATACTTCATCAAACATCAGGAATCCCATTTAACATTAATGCCAAATGTCATTCAAACATCCCACAAGATTGGTGTGACTAGCTACTAATAAAATTAATTGAAAGACTGTATACAGGAGAAGGAAGTCCAAAAGGATGTGTACATTGATGAGAAAGAGCTTACTTTAAGTTTAATTTCAAGTTTTAAGTTTAATAATACTTTGTCATGCGAATGCAACTAAGTTGATACAAAACAAAAAAAGTGCATGACTGGAGAATAATTGGGAGAAAGTAAATTCCCATACAAAGAATAGTATCTAATATTACACATTCTAAAAACTAAGAGGTGAAATTTAAACGTGGCCCAAAGCTAACCTAATCAAATTAAATCGAATACTTGTCTCTTACAAGTCACCCCTGATTTGAGATTGACACTAAAAGTTAAGAAGTAAAATTTAAATACAATCCAAAGCTAACCTAATTAAATTACATACTTGTCACTCACAAGCTACATCTGATTTAAAATTGACACAAATAATGTATTAGATAGGACTTAAAACTGCTTAAGGAAGGTGCATGCATGATTTTCGATGGAACACCATTCCAGTCTGTTATGTGGCGATTAAAAAAAGGAAAGCTGAAGGCTATATATATATATTTAGCCAGGCCAGGCCTAGAATCGGAGCTGCACAATCTCACCGAGCAACTTCGCATGGCTTTATTTGGGCCAGTTTAATTTGAGTTCAAAACAATTGAGCAGCAGCAGGGAAAACGAAGGGTTTTCGATAGCAAACGTTTGCAAAAAAAAAAAGTAAAGAAAAAAAGACAGACACTCTTGAGTCCTAACTCCTTTCAGATGAAAGCGTAAGGAATTCAAAAGTGGATAAAAAAAAACTCTACAAGTGAACAAAGTACGATGCGAGTGTTTGCTCGAAGAAGGAGAAGGTGGAGAAATTAAACAAGACTAGCTAGTAATAAAAATAGCTTGTACTGATTAAGCTAGAAAAATCGCTATTTCTTTTGACATAAATGCCCCTAGACACACAATACGAATAATATTTCTTCGAAGATTCTTGAAGAAGGTGGAGAAATTAGAAAAGTAACAAAAATATCTTTAAATTTAGACATAAATGTCCGTAGAAAAGACAAAAAAGACGTCCGCACCTGATCGTTAAGAGCAGTGAAAAGGAATCACTGAGGCAGCAATCACTCGGAACGCGACAGAGCTGAATAATGGAGCCATTTCCCTTAAAATCTTTTCTTGACTTACACAAAGAACTAAAGTGCGTTGATAGTTTTACTGTTACTTCCCATGTCTTCCGAAGAACATTCTTCAATTAATGATTCTCAGTGGCAAAACATCATCCAGTTAACGAAGAAAGCGCTTGCCAAACCACACGAGCATTTATCTCGCAGACCCGTCCACTATAAAATTTATCAAAGCCAGCCAGCCAGTCAACCCATTTCGCTGTTTTTAACATCCAAACGCATTAAGACGACGTATTTATAGACGGCGAAACTTAATTGTTGTTTACAGGCCGCTTTCGACGAAGATCTCTAAAAGATTTTTCAAATGACGAGTGAAGCGCTCTGGTTTTTGACATTTTGACAGCATTTTGAAACTTTATTTCAGATTTTGAGACGTACACATGTACATGCATTTGATCGACTTTTTTTTTTACTCGAGCTTGAGTTTCCGCCTTTAATCCTTAATTTTACAAGGACTCATTGCGATTACGTGTCAGTAAGATAAGGGCAAAAGTTTCTTAACGCTGTTGAGGCGCCAAGTTCGAAAAACAGTCAGCCAAGCCAAGTAAAAACACTCGTTCGCATGTAACAAAACAAACAAACAATTCAACTACTTCTTTGCGTCCAAAACGAGTAGAAATAATAGGCCCCTTGCAGCTAGCGATCACGTGGTTAGATACCACATAGCAACGCAGTGCTGGAGAGCAAGCTTTCCAGCGTCCATTGATAAACAAAGCGTTCAAGTGAGGTCAAGCGGGACGTTTAAAAAGAAAACAAAGCGCTCTTTGTCTACCTATTCCTTCTATTTTAGTATTTGAAGGTTATTTTTGGGCAGGTCTTTAATATTTTTGCTTTTTTAACGAGTGTGGAGTGGTTTTTGGTGTTAAAATTGCTCGCTGCGTAAAGCCTGGTTTTCGTATGTCGGGAAAATCCCAGATGGTCGGGGATTTAACTATTTCCCGACCGTCCCAGATTTATGATAACGACCACCGCAGAAATCTGGGATGCATCGGCAAAATAGAAACCTTACCGATTTTCCCGATTTGTCCCCGACCATCCCGGACGATCGTGGATGTCTAGGATCTCCAGTTTTCATTAATCGGCATAATCTGAGATGGTCGAAAAACAGTGAAATCCCCGACTGTCTGGAATTTTACCGACATATGATCGATCTGCCGAGTGGAAACGGGAGCAACAATGGCGACTCAAGGTATTTCTGTTACTTACGTTTAGGCGAGTAATGTTATATCATTTACGACATTTGAGTTATATCGCCGAACATTTGCTAAAGTAGAAGCTGCCTTCGTGTCCTATTAAAAATTCAGTCTAACAAGAGACTTCGATCCTGCAAGCTCGGCAATGCCTCAACCGAACTCTTGCTTTTCTTGGGTGCCATATGTGTAATTGTAACTCATTCAATCCCAGAAAACCTGGTAACTACACCAACAGAAGATCTGTCTCCCCTTCCGGATTTAAGTTTTGCGGATGTGGAGAGATACGCGAAGGACAAATCTGGCTGCCAGAATACAGCAAAGGCGTACACGTTTTTTCGCAGAGCCAGGTTATTTGCATGAAATCAATGGTAAGGACGGTGCATAACAACTGTAAATTTAACTTAATTTCCTTCTTTGGTTGTGTTTATTTTCTACTTCTCATACCTTAATGTTATTGGGTCTAACTTTACTAAATAAATTTAAAAACTTGAAAACTTTTTTTGTATTTGTTTGGAAAATAAAGTCACCATGAACAATGCAAGTCAAGTCATTAGTTTCTTTTTGAACTTTATTGTAGTAACTTACAACCTGGGATCCGCAAGAGTTACCTGTAAATGCTTCAGGTCAATGAGAAAGAATGAGCCGCCTCATTCATTGGAGGTTTCCATTGGCCTCGCTGATAAGTTACTCTCTGGAAAGTGCTCATGTGTTGCAGAGTTAAGTGGATATTGCCACCATGTGATTGGCCTCTTTTTTTATCTGGCCCACTGCAAGCAGCTTGGCTTGCGATCCATTCCTGATGATTTGACATGCAATAGGTATGCAACAACGTTGGAGCATTCCAAGGGGAAAAACCATACATCAGCAGGAGATCTAGGAGGTGTTGGTAAAGAAACCACAAATGGGGGCAGATTACAACAAATTCATCAAAAGTACACTGTACTCTCCAGCATCTCAGTATGACATCCTCACCAAAGAACATTTTAGTGGAATTGAACCAAGGCCCCTGATAGTATCTCTGATTCCAAAGAAAGATCAAGCCAGTCGCCTTCCTGTTGTCCCTAGCAAATTTGGAAATGTCCCTTAAGGTTCTGTACTTTCCTACCAACAGAAGCTTTCAGAGGAATATGTGATAAACGATTTCACCTGCACTGCATTCCCAATTTTACCTTTGGATGATGCTGTTAATCGATTTGAAAACATTGCCATCTGCTTAAACAGCAAGCAACAGGCAATCTTGGACTCTCTTCAGATTACCAAGGAGACAGCTGTTGAACTTCAGAAAGAACAGTTACACAGAGCGAAAGCAATTTATGGCACTTGCTGCGAAAGAAACGAATAACTGCAAGTAAATTTGGTCTTGTTGCTCGAAGAGCAAGCAATTTTGAGAATTTTGTACAGCAGCTCTCCCCCAGCAGACAAGTTACCACTGCTGCCATGAGAAGAGGAATCGAACTCGAACCAAGAGCAGCAATGGTGTATGCAAATTCTGCTAAGGGTGGACGTGTAAATTTATTTCCTTCTGGGCTTATTATCAACCCAAAGTCTCCTTGGCTTGGATGCAGCCCTGACAGAAAGGTGTATGATTTGGAAGCTACCTTCAATGGAAGCAACCCATTTGGATTACTGGAAATCAAAGTTGTTAAAGAGGGTGAAACTGACCTAAACAATGTTAGATATTGAACATTTGATCCCTTGACTAACAAGTTCAGATTGAAAAGAAATGATGTGTATTTCTACCAAGTTCAGTCCCTGCTTGGGCTTACTGGGTTGGACTGGTGTGACTTTTTTTGTTATGTTAGTGACAGTTTGTTTATGTGTGAGAGAATTAGTTTCAATAAGGATTTCTTCCAAGAAGCAAAGGACAAAGTTGACACTTTCTTTTTTAACTATTTTTTGCACTGATTCTTAATCACTGCTTAAGACTGTCAGTATACTTGAAGAATACAAGATTGCCATGGAATGTATTTTATTTGTCCTAGAGACTGACAGAACATTTCACCTCCAGGAAGAGTAACATCACTAGTCTTGCTGTACTACCGGTATTAATAATTAGAGGTCCTTGAAAATTGGTTAATAGACAGGCTACTGTATAAATCTGATTGACAGAGCCTAGGGTGGATAGGGGGACATCAGAATCAAAAAAATGAAATTCCTTTATTCTTCGGATGGCTTTGTCAACGTGTATTCTGCGCTTTGCAATAGTTTTTGTTTCAAGAACATCGGCAGCAGAGAACTGTGCTTGATTCTGAAGAAAAGGGGGAAGATTAAGCCCAACCCCCTTTTCTCTTAGCAAGTCGTCTATATTGAAACCTTTGTCGGCCATGACAGAGTTACCAGGTTCCAGTAGATCGAGAATTCCACTGCATCTAGTTATTTCCTTGTCTGAAACGGATCCTGTGTATAACGAGGAAATGAATGAAACTGCACCATGTGGGGTGATTCCAATTAATCCTTTCTTTGTGGTATTGCTCTTATAACTGGAATACAGCTGTGACTGAAGTTACAGTGATGTTGGAGTCTGCACAAAAATTTCAGTACAGTCTAGAATCACTCTTGTAGTTGGACAAAGGCGACGAAATTCCTCTGGCATATTATCCTGAACTTCATTCTTTGATGGCCAGATACACTGACTTCCTAGAATGAAGTATAGGTAGTTTGCCCATGTTGTTACTTTCCTGCTTACAGACGACATGTGAATCTGGAAACGATGGGCAAGATCTTGTTCAAACAGTCCCAATTTGAGTCGGACCAGAAACAAAAACATTTCATCTATGAGCTGCATAGATCTAGCTCCTGGTCGACTCTGTCTATCCCCTGATGCATAACAATAGACCATTCTTTCAGGATTTGGCTTAACAAACTCATAAAAAACTAAGTGTTTATACGTTGGGAAACCAGTATAGAACTTTATAGAGTCATCATCTGATGAAAATCGCTCTAGTCGAAATGTACTTAATGCTAACTGCTCTTGAGCAAGCCTTCGGTAATTATCAATGTCATATTGTGCTTGAGCCTTCACGTTATTGATTGTCTGAATGGCAGCACTTGTGTCTTGTTTGCTTTTCTTTAATTCTTTATTTGCATTGTGTAGCTCAGCTTGAACAGCTGCGAGTTGTTCTTCCAATAGTTGGATCTGGTTGGTAGGACTTGGGTGCCTGTCTCCCACATCAGTTTCACCTTCACAATCACTCTCATCAGTTTGCGTCTCCCTAGAAACATTCAAAAAATAAATAAATTTACCATAAACTGTAATATCACAACTGGTAAATGCAATTCAAAGACATAAATTTGAAAATGTAGGATAAAATTCATTTAACAGCAGCTAGTGTTTGAACAAACTACTTCCTTGTTACCACTGACTGTTTATCTCAAATAGTTAGAAGTAGAAGAAAGCCTTTTCTTCTCATCTCTATATAGGTAAGTTACTTTGGCAAAAACTTACTTCTCCATGTGACGTATGATCTTTCTTCGCTGTTTTACCTTGCCTGACCAGCAAAACACTGTGGGTATGGCATCATCTTTGAGAAAACACCTCCTGCATTGTCAGGAGGTTTGTAATCTTCTTCCCGGAAATGCTTCCCGCAAATTCTTGTACTACTCGTTAGCTAATGAATAATTACAAAAAATTAACAATGAAAAAATAAGAAAACAACCAGATAAACAAAAACCTTACTTATTGACTGATCATCAATAAATGTATAGCTGGTTCTGAAATGATCCTGTCTAAAATACTAGTAAGAAATGATGTGTCTAACAGAGCATGTAAAAACAATGACCAGTAGGCGAACTGAGAGTGAAAACAAAAACGTTCATTTCAAACAATTCTGCTTACCATTAAGTGTTTCTGTTTCATGCAAACACGATATAATCCGAATAAAGAAAATTGTAATGCTTCTTACCGCTAACAAGCATCTGGAGTGATACAGGCAAAAAGTTGTCTCAACGAAAAAGTGACCATATATCTTTGGAGTCCACAGACTAAACACTCAATCTTCAGGCTAATTTTAAAATATTTGCAAATTATAAAATTTTCCTTCAAACCTGTAAATGGGGTCCCACATCCCTTCGAATTTTCACCAGTCAGGTAGCTCTCAGTTCTGCGTTTGTTTTCTCTGAGGGGATTCGATGAAACCTGAGGGAATCATCGTATCGCGAGTCATTGCACATTGGAACACAGCAGTGATAATAGGACTTTTTCTTTGGGGGACCTGTGTCAGAAGAACGACTCGAAGACCTCGCTGATGATGAAGCTTGTTGATGTTGTGAGGTCGCCATGTTGCTCCCGTTTCCACTCGGCAGATCGTGTTCGCAACGAGCAAATTTAACTCCAAAAAACGCTCCACACGTGTTCAAAAAGCAAAAAGAGACTTTAATATACTAAAAATAGAGCAAAACACTAAAATAAAGGGAATAAGTGGACAAAGCGCGCTTTGTTTTCTTTTTAAAAGTCACGCTTAAACGCTTTGTTTATCAATGGACGCTGTAAAGCTTGCTCTCCAGCATGGCGTTGCTATGCGGTATCCAACCACGTGATCGCTAGCTGCAAGGGGCCTATTGTTATTTATATCCATTCGAGAAAAAATACAAGTTTCATTTCTGAACAAAAGTAACGACGATTAAACCAAATGTTAAGCTTCTCAGTTTATTTAAGCTACTCGTTCATTGTACGCAATAGAAATCTTGTGTTGTGGTAAAACGTTGCATAAACGTGGGCAGTCTGTATGGCTTCAGGGGCACCCAACGAGCCAAAGCAGCCAAAAGCTGTAGAAAGGCATTTTTAAGTACCTTATGGTGTTTGAAGTCTGTTTAAAGTGATGTTTTGGTTTGCTAGAAAACTTTGATCTGTTCGGATTCCCTAGCTGAAATGTTAATTGCCCGAATTTTTTAGGGAACAAAATCTTTCTTTGAGAAAATACTAAGTGAAATGAACTTTCTAGGGAACCTTTTATTCTTTCCGAAAATGCTAGCTGACGTTTTTTACTGCCAAAAACAGTAATAACAACCTCTCCGAAAACCTCAGGGGTTATGATTTCCACATTACGAATCTTTTAGGCCACGTTTTACTTACGAAAATCCGAGTGCACTCTTTAAACGCCGCCGAAGGTCCAAGGCGAACTACCCTCCACCGAACAGATATCTACCGAAACTTGTCGTTGGGTGCCCCTTGTGGCTTGCGCTATGCGAGACCCACAAAGTAAACATTGGCGGGCCGGTTGTGAGTAGTCTATTGAATAAATTTCGTTAATTCACGTTGTAAACCACGAGATGGAAAATATCAAATTCAAAAGTTAAATTTTTCAATTTGGTTATTGTAGACATTATATGCATCTTGAGGGGGCACACAAACATAAAATACATTGTGCTAATATTAAATTTTGAAACAACCACATGCAAACATACACTTACGGCCTGCCCACTGACAAAATGCTCTGAATGCTTCCAGCAAACACAAGCGAACCAATTCAGTGGCACCACTTTCTGCAAATTTCTTTCCATCATTGATGGTTTTCATGCGGCTACGGTCTGCAACGTTTCCAAGCTACAAACTCAACATCGCGGTCCGTTATAACCAACAAGAATAACTTCGCATGCTGTCTTGCGTTACATTGAACGTGACTATGCTAATTGGGTTGCTTGTTGTGTTATGGGATGGGAGGGGAGGTAAAAAAGTGTGTGAGGGGACGGAACAAATAAATAAGAAAAATTTTTGTTTTTTCAATACATGTATAGATAAGTATCTAATCGGTGAATAGCAAAAAAAGGAAATTCATTCAATATTATTTCAGTCCATTAGATTGTCTCCAATAATTATATCGAACACTAACATGACGCGACGATAAAATTGTGGGGTAGGAGTGGCCTGGAGTGGCCGGCAACTACAGATGTATGGACTTTCATTTTATCGGCATAATTAGCATTTTTTGCTTTTTTAGATACTGCATTGATTATATAATAATTTGTGGACACGAGTCTGTCTATTAGAAGTACCTAACCGTTGTCTTTTGTAACTCAGTAGATAAGAATATAGAATGAAGTGCACAGTTTAAGGGCACAATTCTTTTAGACTTTTCTGCTTATTTTTATTCCTTACCGTTATTCTTTCATAGGATAGATGGATTAAAGATGAAAGTGATCTGCACTCAACTCGTCGCAGAATAGTCTGGATCAATTAAACCTCTCTTCAGCAGGCCGCGCAAAGCCTGCATGGAAGGCGCAAGAAAAGAGAATGGAACTGAGGAAGCGGTCGCGCGCAAGCTCCCTCCCGTCCCTTCGCTCCGCTCCCTCCCGTCGCACTCCGTGTTCTTTCCTCTCGCTTTTCCTCTCGCTTTCCCTCTCTAGGTATGCAGCTAGTGGAGAGTTTCAGATTGCTAAACCTTACTTCTGTCATTTTCGAGCGAATCTGCGTTTTCAGTCTTCAGCGTACAAGCTAAAGAATCTGCCAGCTGCAGTTATTATGCTCCTCTCGGGTTCAAACAACTTCTTGGTCCTAAAGAAAATGTCATCAAAACAGGTAAATTCACCGTCCTTCATAGCCTGCGTGACAGGCGTAGAAAGTGGATGGGAAGGAAGGGAAAAGGGAGAGGGGAGTAGCCATCTCCCTGTCCCTCCTTCCCTAACCCCTTTCTACAAGCTTCTACGCCCGCCACGCAGGCTACATCCCTGAAAATTCCCAGTTGTAAACTGAACGCTCCATTCTAACATCGCGGTCTCCGTAATCAGTGCCAGGAAACTGCTGGAAACCCCGTACCCCATTCCTCCATTATTTTCGTTTCCTTAATAGGAACTCGTTCCCAATTTCTGCTTCAAACGTAAGTAGTTCGCGCTGCAATTTTCAGCTAGCTTCCCACGCAGTCGTGGCAGCCGGCTAATTTCAGCACCTTCTTCGCTTGTCATCGTTTCTCCAACATAACCCTTTTCCAACCGCTTTTCAAATATCCTTTCAAGTTCTGTTTAACAATTCCAGATTACGGATATTAAACTCTTTACCTTTAAAGGAGATCTAGTATGAAAGTTTATTCAGTAACGGATCTGTTGGGTTTACCTCGGTGTAAAAACCTGGCGAGGTTTTCTTTGTTTTATAAGGTATTGTTTTGCTGTACGCCGCTTGTTTAGAATGTTTTGATTTCTTTGTTTTATGTCATTCGTGAGTTTCACAGGTTTTTACACCGAGGTAGAGCCAATCTTTTTCTTTGACCTACACATGTCAACATGTGTCGTAGCCTTTGCACAGTTTTGCCGAACAGGCCACTCTTACTGCACATCAAGTTTGTGTTCGATATATTATTGGAGACAATGTGATGGACTAAAATAATATTGAATGAATTCCTTTTTTCGATATTCACCGATTAGATACTTCTCTATACATGTATTGAAAAACAGAAATTTTTCTTATTTATTTGTTCCGTCCCCTCCCACATTTTGTTCCCTCCCCTCCAATCCAATAACACAACAACAACGTAATTAGCATAGTCACGTTCAATGTAACGCAAGACAGCAGGCGAACTTATTCTTGTTGGTTGTAACGGTCCACGATGTTGAGTTTGTAGCTTGGAAACGTTGCAGACTGTAGCCGCATGAAAACCAACAATGATGCAAAGACATTTGCAGAAAGTAGTGCCATTGAATCGGGTCGCTTGTGTTTGCTGGAAGCATTCAGAGCATTTTGTCAGTGGGTTGTTTCAAAATTATTAGCACAATGTATTTTATGTTGGTGTGTCCCCTCAAGATGCATATAATGTCTACAATTACCAAACTGCAAAATTTTAACTTTAGAATTTGATATTTTCCATTTCGTGGTTTACAACGTGAATTAACGAAATTTATTCAATAGACTACTTACAACCGGCCCGCCAATGTTTACTTTGTGGGTCTCGCAAGCCACATAGACTGATCACGTTTATGTGACGTTTTACCCCAACACAAGATTTCTATTGCATACAATAATTTAAGGAAGTTAAGACCCAGTGTTTAGAAGGCCAGTAAAAGAATCTGAACGGTAAAAAAAAAATATCTTTTCGCCATTTAGAAGTATGCAAATGAGCTTTGACATCAACGATAATAGACCATTTTACAGTTCTTTGCTCAGTACCCTGGCCTTTGATTGAATGCGAGGCTAGGGGTGACCTTGTTTTGATAGAAACCTACCAGCTTTTCTTATGGAAATTATGCTGATTAAACACTAGTTAGCATAAGAAAAACATGATTTACATAAGAAAAGTAGGTAGGTTTGTATCAAAACAAGGTCACCCCCAGCCTCGCTTTCACCGCCAACTGTAAAATGGTCTATTATGTGAACACATGGATTTTCGTCAATTTTGAGCTCTTGGTGTGTGGAAGGTAAGGTGATACCCGCCGGTTTGAAGCGATAAACCAGTTCATTGGAGTATAGACTTTGCTCTGATGTGGGTTTTTTGGATGTTTATTTATTTTACCACAAATTACAAATAACAAAGCAAATGAAAGTGGCGAGGAAGCCCAAAAGGACACCACGAGGCTTATAGACGTTGGGCTCCCTCAGAGTAAAAATAAAGTTAACAGTAACGGTAAGGCCAGGATCGAAAGTAAAATACAATGAGGGTAAGTGTAAATTAACTAAATACATAGACTGAGTTGACAAAATATAAAGTATGGTACATGTAACAATGACTATAAAAATAATATCAGACATGTGAAGAAAGATAACCATTTACTACAAGATTTTTAACTAATAATTCACATATAATTTTGTTTTCAATTTCGTTTTGAATAAGTGGAGAGAATTAGATTCTTTAACATCATTTTCTAAAGAGTTATAATAAGTTGGTCCTTGGAAACTGACAGAAAATTTACGAAGGTTTGTTCTACAAAAAGGAAGGTGAAAATCGTTCGCGTACCTCTTCGATTCTTTGTTCATTTATACATATTTGCATTGGAAAATGATACCTTTTCTGTCTAGGCTTTTATCACGATTTAGACCAAACGTTTGAGATTTCTTTCTTTTCATTTGGTTAGTTTTCGATATGCCAATTAAGGCTCAAGAGAAGGGTGTCTTCTAATCACGCTGGAATGTGTAATATTTTTTTGTAAGTTTTCATATTTTGGCTGTGAACTAACTGAAAACACGTTGTAACTTGTAGCAAACAGAATTCAGTGAGCTAATTTTTTGTAGTCAGAGCGCGCTTGAGAAAATCTATGAAATTTACACTTTCGATCGCTATCAGTACGTGCAGGTGAGTCAAAATTCAATTTGGGCCTGTGGCGGCGCAAAAATAAAGAATTGGAAAATAATTATAGCATTTTTTAAACATGTGTACCAAACCCTTTTCATGGTCAAAAAATAAAGGAAAACGTTTTCTCGCCAAGTCGAGAGGACCGTTCTTAGCGGGACTGCCTCTTAAGTGAAGACATGTGAGCGGAAGTTGAAACTCTGCTGGAGAGACGCCATTGTAGCTGTTTAATCTACTTGTTAATAAAATACTCCTCCTTCCGTCAACTTATTGGATCCCTATTGGCTACCATCTGACGTGTGAAGCATTACTGAGAAGCAATATATGACGCCTTCCGCTGCCCCGCATTCAGATTGTGATTCTAGTCTCACTCAGAGTAACCGTCTCTGTTCTGAGCTGCAGTTCTGTCGAAGTTTCGTCAATGAGAACATTTTTCCACCACGCTTTTGGTTTTTATATTTCGCTTGTTATCAAGTTGTTTCTGTTGGTGGGGCTGCAGTAATTGGTCAGCAGTGTTGCACGTGCGGACGAGTGTGTGTCTCTGTGTGTAGAAAGTATGGCCGACAGCCTGAATAAAGTTTGCTCGTTGTGTTGGCCCCAGTTGTTCCTGTTCCTGTTTGCCCCGGCTGGTCAACATGGTGTCAGAAGAAGACGAATCTTCGCCTCAAGTTTACTGTGAGTTTTAGTTGTCCTGTGTCGACTGCATGACATCGAACTGTGATTGCAATCGTTCGATAAGTTCCCGCCATTTTGTTGTCAAGTTGGTTCTTTCCAATTTCGTCGTGTTTTCTGTTATAATGGCGGGCACACCGGTCGGTTTTCCGGTCCCTCAGATGCAAGAAGGTTTGGACGATCGGGAAGCTCTAGACTGTTTTATTTTAGACTACATTGATTACTGTACGGTGATGGGATGGTTCGTTCCGAAAGCTGGCTGCAAATATGACTCTGGCAGCGAAGCAGGAGTGGCTTAGTGGAAGAATTCGGATTTGTGTATGTCTACACTTCGCGCTACGCTTCCGCCGAGGATGAAGAGACTAATAACCCAAGCAACAAGACCCTTGGTTTATCTGCCACGGATAATAGTAACCCAGTGAAAGTTCTTCAGGCTCTTATTAGGAGATTTGGTGGCAGTGTTCAAGCTGAGCGAACGAAAATGGGTCGCATGTTTCAAGCTGAAGGAGAATCAATCAGTGCCTGGGAATGTCGAGTGGTAGAGCGAGCCAAGTATTGTGAATATGGGGACTTTGAGGATCAAGCTTGTCGTGACAGGTTCAATGCTGGTTTAGTAGATGAAACTCTACAAGGAAAGTTGAATACTAATGGTCATCGGACCAAGGAAGGAGTCATTGTTTCGTTTCGTACTGTTGTTGAAATAGCTAAGAACTATGAATCTTCCACTGATGCGAAAAGACTGATGAGGCAAGTGCGGGGGGCCCAAGAGCAAGTCAACTGGGCAGATAGAACCTCTCGTTTGAAAGGAAAGATTTCTCAGCACACAAGTGATAATCAACGCAAAGGATGATACCAAAATGAGTGCAATTATTGTGGAGCCAGGCCTAGTCACCCTAGAGACAAGTGTCGTGCAGTTATATTTAAGTACATGTGTCGGAACTGTGGCAAGGAAGGACATGTCGCCAGGAAGTGCATGAGAAAACCCCAGAAAGTAAATGCAGAGGATGAATCTGGGTCTGCTTGTGAACAAAACGTGTATCACTTGTTTACTTTGGACGTTCACTCTGTGAGAGCTGTTTCAGTGCAGAAACAGAAAAAGTTCTTTGCCGCGATCAAATTATCCGTCGCTAAAAATCATTTTGTTTGGAAAACACTCCAATTGGATACAGCTTCGACGACCAATACCCTGGCAGTGGACGATCTCTGGAGTATGTGTCCAGCAGGATTTGATGTCAATTCCCTGATTCGGCCATCTCACGATACTTTGCACACCTATGGAGGAGGTGTTATCACACCTGTGGGGCAGGTCAAGTTTGTTTGCGAAACTAAAGGAAAGTGTTACCCTCTTGAATTTCAGCTGTTGAGTAAAAAGAGCTTGGGATCACAACCACCCCTTTAAGTGGATCCGACTGTGTGAGGCTGGGGCTGATTGAGATAAAAGGAAGTACTTTGCAGTCAATCCCAAGTGTCCGGAACTGCGAGGACAGGATGGTGCATCAACTTCAATCAAGTACCCAGGGGGACAGTGACACTGCTGACAGCGGGGACATCACAGCCACCACCCTCCAAGACACTGCTGCACTAGAGCTTACATCTGCTGTGTCAAGTCCACCCAGTAGTATTGATCCACTCGGCCCTACCTGTGGAGATGAAGGTATTGCTGCAGTTGTTGCCGAAAATAAACCTGGCGTGAGTAGTGTCAACCAGTTTAGTGTTCCTCGTGTGCCTGTTCCTTGGGGAAAGTTAACCAAGGCCATTGTTTTGGATGCTTTCAAGGATGTTCATACAGGGTTAGGAACTTTGCGCCCGCCCTTGCACATCTCCATGAACCCTAATGTGACTCCAGTTCAAGCTCATCCCCATCGGTGTCCTGTAGCTAAAGAGCCTAAAGTAGCAGAGGCTATACGGGACATGGAAAAGCAGGGTATCTTGAAGAAAGTCACTGAGCCCACTGCGTGGATCTCTACTAGTGTCTACAGAGAGAAACCAGATGGTAGCCTACGGGTTTGCATCGACCCCAGTCAAACCATAAATAAAGCCATTGAGGTCCCAAAGTACCCTATTCCAACTGTTGATGAGTTAGTGCCAATGTTGAGCAACGCCAAAATTTTTTCCTGTGTGGATGTGTAAAAAGGACTCACTAACATTGTGCTGGATGAGAGTTCTTCATTATTAACCACCATGCATACCCCAATAGGAAGATACCGTTGGTTGCGTATGCCGTTTGGTGTAAGTTTGGGGCCAGAAGAGTATCAACGAAGGCAACACGAAGCGCTGGAGGGCTTGAAAGTTGTTGTGAACAAGGCAGATGACATCTTAGTATTTGGAAGTGGAGAAACTGTCGAAGAGGCAGAAAAGAATCATGACATGAACTTATGGAACTTAATGTTGCGCTGCCAAGAAGTAAGCCTTAAATTAAACCCTAAGAAATTTCAGTTCAAAGTTAAGCAAGTTACCTCAGCGGCAATGGGATTTCTCCACATCCTGATCGTGTCCAAGCCATTGTTGACATGAACCCACCTCAAGATGTCAAGGGGGTACGGCGTTTCCTGGGTATGTGCAACTATTTGTCACGGTTCACACCGAATCTTGCTGAAATTGTGAAGCCACTTACGGAGCTAACGCACGTCAACGCAGTCTGGTCGTGGTCCGCGCAACATGACCAAGCTTTCAAAGAGGCCAAACGTGTAATCGCAAATGCAGCGACGTTGAAGTTCTTTGATGTGAACAAACCATGTGTGTTACAAGTAGATGCCAGTGACACAGGCTTGGGAGGAGCATTGTTACAAGAGGGACAACCTGTGGCTTTCACCAGCTCCTCATTGTCAGCCACTGAAATAAACTATGCTCCTATTGAAAACGAGTGTTTGGCCATCAAAGTAGCATGCACTAAGTTCTACCAGTACCTGTATGGCAAAAAAGATGTTGTAGTCCATTCAGACCACCAACCAATTGAAACCATCTTCAAGAAACCATTGAGTAGTGCCCCCAAGCGCTTGCAGCGCATGATGCTTCAGCTTCAACCATTCAAGTTCACGGTGGTGTACAAGAAGGGCAAGTACATGTACTTGGCAGATACTTTGTCAAGAGCTCCTTTGACACAGCCTGCATCCTCTGGCACCCACGAGGAAGTGTTTCAGTGTTACTCAGCAGATAGTCAAGAGCTGTTCAGAGCAGAGCTCGAGTCCCTAGAGCTAGATTGCCCAGAAATGCAACCAAGTACCTTAGAGGAGATCAGAGTGGCAACACAAGGTGACCATACGCTGTCTGCCCTTCGTCAGTTTGTGGCTCATGGTTGGCCGCCAGACAAATCCCATGTTCCAACAGCGCTCCGTCATTATTACCCTTGCCGGGATGAGCTAGCAGTATATCATGGTGTTTTATACAAGTCCCATAAGGTCGTCATTCCCCTGTAATTACAGTCTACTATGGTGAGAAAACTTCACCAAGGCCACCAGGGTGGTGAAAGTATGGTGCGTCGCGCCCGAGAAGTGATGTATTGGCCTGGAATGCGAGCAGCAATTCTCCAAGAAAGTGCCAACTGCTCTGTGTGTGCCAGCTACAGTTCATCACTGCCGAAAGAACCGATGTTGTCTCATGAAATTCCTCATGGCCCTTGGAAGTTCATCTCACAAGACCTGTTCAAGCATGGAGGACGGTGGTATGCTGTTACTGTTGACCACTACAGTGACTGGTTTGAAGTTGACTTGCTAAATGAGGACATTACTGCGGCACATGTTATTTCAGTTACAAAAGCACACTTTGCCCGCTATGGTGTGCCGGATAAGTTTCTGTCAGACAATGGGCTCCAATACGTATCTCAAGAGTTTGCAAATTTTGCCAAAGCCTATGATTTTCAGTTGATCATCCGATCGCCGTATTACGCAAGAGCCACCGGTAAAGCAGAATCTGCGGTAAAAGAAGCGAAAAAGATGCTGAAAAAGTCTGACCTGCTTACTGGTCTCTTAGAACACAGAAATACACCGCCTCAGGGTATGACCTTCTCCCCAGCAAAGAGGTTTCTCTGTTGTCGAACAAAGTCAAGTCTGCCCGTTTCTGAATCATTGTTACGCCAGTCTGTGCCACCAGTGACAGTGGTGCTCGAGGAGCATCTTGACAGAAGAGCTAAAGCAAAATCTTACTATGACAAAACTGCGAGTAAGGAGCTAGCGCCACTGGTTCCTGGGCAATTCGTTCATAGCAAACCCAATGATCATCACCGGGGTGAAAGATGGAACTTTGGAGAGGTCTTAAATGAGGTGAAGCCGCGCTCGTGCCTCATTAAAACGCCCGACGGATTGGTTCGACGGAATAGAACCCACCTAAGACCTGCTGAGGCTCCGCGTTCATGTAATCAGCAACCTCTCACACAACAGGCCGTGCCCGCTGTCGAACTGCAAGAAGTTCCCACTTCAGACAGTCCTGTTATTGCCCCGCCTACACTAGTCGAAGCAGTGCCGACCACTGATCGTTCGGTTGGAGCCACACCTTCACCAGTTGAAAGTCCAATGCAAAAGTCTCGTTATGGTCGACCGATCCGCCCACCGCAGAGGCTGGACCTTTAACAGTGAACAGTTAATGCTCGAAAATGCTGTTGGAAAAATGTTGTTGTTAATGCTCGGATTGTTAACTAACGTTGCTTGTTCCGGTTACGAATTTACTATTAATTTTTGTTTCGTTCCGAAACATATTAGGCGTTAATAGTTTTGTTTTGTTTTGTTTTGTTTTGCTGCAGTAATTGGTCAGCAGTGTTGCGCATGCGGACGAGTGTGTGTCTGTGTGTGTAGAAAGTATGGCCGACAGCCTGAATAAAGTTTGCTCGTTGTGTTGGCCCCAGTTGTTCCTGTTCCTGTTTGCCCCGGCTGGTCAACATTTCCTCGGCACTGATCGACGGTCAATTCTGTAACTCGCAAGGTTAGTACATGTACAGTTTGCGACGACGCCTAGTCCAGGGCTTAAAGCGACATTTCCATTTAAATTGTATTTTTTTTTTCGTGATCAATCAGTGGGTAAATATACTGTGGCTGGCTCTATGTTAATATGATCATGATCACGGCTTAGAAGAGTTTTGAACTTGATAAATTATTTGTTTGCAAGTCTAGTCAGCAAAATTGTAGGTGGTTTGGGGAGATAGCTTTAGCAAAATAACTAGATTGGGACAGGCAAGAGAACCACTCAACTGATGTTCAACTGAAAATAGTTCACTATTAACAAATGACGAAGATTAAGCCGGCGAAACGTCGGCCTAGATAAATATAAAGTAAATATAAACAAAAAATATATACAATGCGAAAATTATTTCCGTTCCAAGATCCACGTCCCATAGGAGAGCATATAAAGAAGAGCTGGGGATTGCAGATTTCGAAATAAATGGCTCCATAATCAGCGATAATAAATCAAAGGCTGACATGTTAAACAAGCAATTTTTAAGTGTTTTTACTCAAGAAGACTTATCAAACATCCCTGATATTGGATACGACAGAATACCAGCTATTAACAGTCTGTCTATCACCATTAATGGAGTTGCAAAGCAGTTATCCTTGTTGAAGACAAATAAAGCTTCTGGACCTGATGCCATTCCACCGTGGTTTTTAAAAGAATATGCAGCTGAGATTGCTCCTATCCTAACTAATATCTTCCAAGATTCTATCGGTAGTGGTACCGTACCCAGTAGATGGAAATCGGCAAATGTATGTGGTGTCTTTAAAAAAGGGAAAAAGTCTGATCCTTCAAACTACAGACCCATTTCTCTAACCTGCATAGCATCGAAAATTCTTGAACACATTGTACATAGCCATGTGATGAAACATTTTGAACATTATAACATACTAACAGACTGTCAGCACGGCTTTAGATCAAAAAGATCTACAGAACTTCAATTAATACTTACTATTCATGACATTGCAAGTTCTCTACAACAAAACAAATCTATTCATGCTGCTGTGTTGGACTTTTCTAAATCCTTTGATAAAGTCCCACATCGACGCTTACTAATGAAGCTGGAGCGTTACGGTATCCATGGAAACCTCTTGTCCTGGATGGAATCTTTTCTCACTAATAGGGTCCAAACTGTCATCTGTGAGGGTGCAACATCTACCTCTTCTCCAGTGACCTCTGGCGTACCACAAGGGACAGTGTTAGCTCCGCTGTTGTTTCTAACATATATTAATGACCTGCCAGACGGTCTAAGCTCTACAGTTAAGCTGTTTGCCGATGACACTCTCTTGTACGGTGTGGTGGTTGAAGACTCAGATTGTGACAATCTCCAAGACGATCTCAATAAACTAGAAACTTGGCAAAATGAGTGGCAGATGCAATTTAACCCTTTTAAATGCAACATCATCTGCATTTCAAATAAGCAAAGACCTCCTCAACGGTCATATTTTTTCTGTGGGTCCAAACTCGAACAAGTAGACTCTGCATCGTACCTAGGAATTACTGTTAACAGTAAATTAAAGTGGTCTGATTACATCTCATCTATC
The DNA here is from genome assembly GCA_016490735.1 of Pachyseris speciosa. Taxonomy (NCBI): domain Eukaryota; kingdom Metazoa; phylum Cnidaria; class Anthozoa; order Scleractinia; family Pachyseridae; genus Pachyseris; species Pachyseris speciosa. Next base: position 133,211 of record JAEMWC010001160.1, on the reverse strand, counting down.
TCAAGCAAGGCGAGTCGATCCTTAGGGTTGATCAAGAGAAATCTCTGGAACTGCCCCAGGAAAGTGCGTGAAACGGCCTATACCAGCATCGTCCGACCCAAACTGGAGTACGCAAGTGCCTCGTGGGACCCACACTATAAAAAGATATTTCAACCTTGGAGAGAGTCCAAAGAAAAGCTGCTCGTTTTTGCCTTCAAAACTTCAACAAAACAGCAAGTGTGACTGACATGTTATCTGATCTGAAATGGGATACATTAGAAACAAGACGAAAGAAAAACAGATTGACTTTAATGTACAAATTTAGTCATAATCTAGTAGACATAAACACAGAAGAACACTTAATACCACACAGTGAATTAAGAACCCGCAACAGCCATGCTTTTAAGTATAGAATGCCAAAAGTTTCTAAGGATGTCTTTAAGTTTTCCTTTTTTCCTAGATCAATAACAGAGTGGAACTCACTGCCCGCTGACCTTGTGAATTGCAAGTCATTATCTGATTTTAAGTCAAATTTAGGAAAGCACGTGAAATAAGTGATCTAAATTATGATTTTGAGTTATCATTTATTTATCTTGTTATTTGACATATTTACTTTTATTCAACTTATAATTAGAATTAGATTTTATATGTATATATATATATTTTTATTTTAGCTTTTATTACAGTTGATGTGATGTCTTACGGGATTTTATCGACTTAATAAATGTAGATGTAGATCAGTTTTTTTGACAATTGCCTTCTGAGTGGCAAGGATACTTCACAAATTAATGTGATCAAGTAAGCTGAGGCCACTGTAAGGGCACTTATAAGGCCACAAGGTAGCGGGCATTACCCCTTAAATTAGCCTCCTTCGCAGACGTCTTTGGGCTCGTCACGCGTTCCTTGCCCACGAACGTCTGCTGAACTGAACTACCACTTCCGTTCGCGGCGTTTAGCCAATCATAGTTCGTTTTCCAATTTATGGAAAGTAAGACTTCGACCTCGGATTATTTTCACAGACGATGTACGTGAATCGGGTGTCGATATCCATTCTTACGCAGCTCGTTATTGGTTTCTTCAAAACAAAGGCTAACCGCCTACGAACGGAAGTGGCAGTTCAGTTCAGCAGACGTTCGTGGGCAAGGAACGCGTGAAGAGCCCAAAGACGTCTGCGAAGGAGGCTACCCTTAAATCTACCAAAGCAAAGATTGAGTCCAAGCATTAGCAGCCATGGACAGCTGTTTCGGCCTCATCAGCATGGCATAGCTAATACTCAGGCTCAAGTACCCACATACCAATAAAAAAAGCAATGAAGGCCGAAACAGCTGTCCATGGCTGCTAATGTTTGGGCTCAATAATGCCCGCTACCTTGTGGCCTTAGTGCCCTTAAAGTGGCTTCAGCTTACTTGATCACATTAATTCGTGAAGTACCCTTGTCACCCCAGCCACATCCCATAAGCTCTACGTTTTCATTCCGTCTGGAACCAGTTTGAGGCTTGTGGGTTGTGGAGTGAAATTGGAAGCAGTTAAACAGCCGCCGAAGACGCCAACTTCTCTCGAAATATTCCTTCGCGTTCAGCCATTTTAATGATGATATGACAGATGTAGATTTTTTACTGTTGTACAAACTGAATACGTCAACAAATCAGTGCTGGAGAACGACAAGTGTTTATCGGAGATTAGATATCACATTTTTAGCCGAGGTACTGTAATAAAATAAAATAAAAATCACCAATATATTACCTAGAAGTAGCGACTAGATTAACATGAACTCAATTGAAATGTTCTGCATCGAAGGCCGGGATTTGCGAGAAACGCTTTAGCAGTACGAGCATGCATGTCAATTTCCATATCTTTACATCTAGGAATTTGGACTGAAAACTACGATATGATAGAGAATTTTGGACGTTAGTTTTGAGCAACACTGATGACTAGTTATTTTTCTCGGCCAGGTTTAGTGTAAATTAACAGCTCTAGTATGTCTTAGTTCGAATGCGAAAAGGTAATGTTAGAGAGAACTGTCGATAAACAGTGTGAGACTCGCAAATCATTTCTAATTTCGGAGGCATCGGCGCTAGCTTTTTGTTTTGAAACAGCCGACTGATCAAATTTTTTAAGCTTATAGTTTGGGAAAGAAAATCAGGCAACAACTCGGGTAACACTAATCTATGGAACTGCAGAGCGCGGAACCTGCGGAACCGCCGGAACCTGCGGAACCTATATTTTTTTGTAATAAAATTGAAAAAAAAAAAAATGAAAATAGTAATAATAAAAATGTCTACGAGTGGTTTAGTTCTTAAAAACAACAGAGAAAGAAAAAAAAAAGAAAAGAAAAGAAAAATAAAAAGGGAGAAGGCAAACAAAAAAGATAGCGTACAACAAGGGGTATTTTTTGTCGGTCACCCATCTAAGTTCTAACCCGGCCGGATTGGGCTTAACTTCGGCGATCGGACGACGAGCACGCTTTCCTTGTGGTATCACACGCAGACAATACAAATTATAAATGGTTCGCGTAAGTTGGAAAAGGCGAAATGATAAGCGAGAAATTACTAGAAATTCTAAAATTCACACAAACAAACATTAGCAACAAGTCGGTCATATCGTAGTCGAAAACTGAGACGGAGATAAATCAACACGATTTAAATCCAGGCTTTGTACGAGTAACAAGGGTAACACATCAAGCGTGAAACCAAAACTGATTACACATACATACTGGGGTCAAACTGATCAAAGGTCTTTCCTAACCTGTTAATTTTCTCTAGGCTTGACATTGCCACATCACTTTTGAACATAAATAGCTGAAGATGCTGTCAACAATTCACATGCCATGTGCGTGACTTGAAGCAAAGCCCAAGTTCCCTACCTTTGGTTAGATCAATCACTTCAGGCTTGGAGTTCTTCATCCTGTTTCAAGCAAGGTCAGAGGCATTCAGTCTATTTGTGAAATGCAACCGATGTAACTCAGCAAACGACTGTTGTACTTACCCAGCATTGAGATAGAAGCGCCATTCGGCCATTTTGGTGGCACTACAGTACCAAGTGACTATGATACCGGAAATAAGAAATTGACCGGAAACCTAAACGGAACACTTGTTGCTAATGTTTGTTTGTGTGAATTTTAGAATTTCTAGTAATTTCTCGCTTATCATTTCGCTTTTTTCAACTTACGCGAACCATTTATACTTTGTATTGTCTGCGTGTGATACCACAAGGAAAGCGTGCTCGTCGTCCGATCGCCGAAGTTAAGCCCAATCCGGCCGGGTTAGAACTTAGATGGGTGACCGACAAAAAATACCCCTTGTTGTACGCTATCTTTTTTGTTTGCCTTCTCCCTTTTATTTTTCTTTTCTTTGCTTTTTTTTTTTTTCTTTCTCTGTTGTTTTTAAGAACTAAACCACTCGTAGACATTTTTATTATTACTATTTTCATTTTTTTTTTCAATTTTATTACAAAAAATATAGGTTCCGCAGGTTCCGCAGGTTCCGCGGTCTGCAGTTCCTCAGATTAGTGTTACCCCAACAACTCATTGATTCTATTCCTTGGTATCTTAACCCATTGACTCCTAGCCGTTTTTACATTTTCGGAGTGATTTTCCACCTATAAACGATGAAAAGCAATTCGTGACTCTTTATTTGAACTACCAGGGAAAAGTGGTGCTGTCCTAAGGCACTGGAGGCTCAAGGTTTCTGAAAACGTCATTTGACGTAGCTATTTTTTCTTCGCGAAGCGACAACAATGGCCCAAGTTCGGTTTGCTTGCGATTTCTGCTAAATTTACAGCCATTTTTCATCTTTAGCGGCTGCCTGATGAGCATCATTAAGCGTGACGGTAGCTAAGAGTCCACTTTCTCAAAGAATCGAGCAAGGTGATGTACTTTGTTGTTGAATTTGGCTCGTTACTCGACGAACTGGGAATTTGGCCGGTCGAACACTTAGTACCTTTGGGACTCGACTATTGATGAATTTCTCGACCTACCGCCACATATTTTGGAATTTCTGTGTACTGAAGATGACTACGAGCAGGAAATTTTGGCGGTAGGTCGGAGTGGCTGTAGACTTAGTTTATATGTGAAAGAATTGGGAGAAGGAACGGGTGCTGTCAAAAATTCTTGTTAGTTCCCAGCATGCAATGCGCTCAAGATGTTGAAAATGTCGGGAAGGCCCGAATACACTGGAACAAAAGGCTGTATCTACGCTCGGGAGAAGAATATCAACAAAAAACGTCATTTCTAAGCTAGAAAAAGGACTGAATTTCGTTATGATGGTTGAATTTTGGCTTTTCGACGATGATTTCCTTAAAAAACATGAAGGCGAAAAGGGGCATTTTTGTCGTTTCTCTTTGACGTTAAAAACGGTCAGTTTCGTTCTTGTCCAAACTCAAAAGGCCATATTTGGTAAAAATCGCTAAGTTTCTTGCATTTATTGGATATCCAAATTTAAAGCACATTCCATTTCGTGCTCACAACTAACAGTTATGGCAATATTCGTGCGATTGGGAAAGTTGCAATGTTTTGAGGCATGGGAGTTTTTTATGGGCGGTTCTGGGCGGTTCAGGTGTCAATGGGTTAAATAAAACACAATTTTTTTTTATGTTGATATTTTTAATTGCTCAGCTACTTAAACAAAAGCCTTTGAGGCTAGTAACATATCAACGCTATTTTATTTGAAAACAACCATATGCTGCAAGATCTGGAGGGGAGGGTACTACTTTCTGGCCAGTACTTAGATTCAAGGTTGAAGTTGCATGAAAGCCAGCTTGAGGGGGTGGTGATTTTAAAAACTAGACAATAGAGGTCGAGTTGGAGCCACTAGTGACAGCCAGAACTCGATGATCATCTCATCTAGGGTAATTGAGTTTGATACTGTGGTTTGTCACGTGACCTGGCCAACTGCAAACCCAGGAGGTAACGTTAAGTGAAGCCTGGCCCTGCTAAGTTATCCACCCCCCTAGAAATTGTTTTAACTGTAGAATCTTAACTCTGACCCTGGATGTAAACTATCACCAACCATGACTTTCACTGGATAGTGTCAAAAGGACCGGTCACGTGACCTCTATGTTTCCTTGTTAAGGTATCAGTCCATTTTAAGCCGAGCGGATGTCTGTAAATATCGACCAGAGGTAGGAATTATAAAATTTTCGGAAAATCCGAAAAAATTCTGTGGACTACCCTAGGTATTCTATTAATGAAAATATAAATTTTGCTTTCATCGGATGAATATTTTGGTCATATGGATGGTGTCAAGTTCGGGCGCCTTATAACCTCTGCCAGATCGCTTTTTCGAGGCCCTAGACCGGGCTACGGAAAGAGCTCGATTTGAATCTAATTGAAATATTATTCAAGCCACAAAGCTTCTAATCACATTCAAGAGGTTTGAACACGCATTTTGAGTGGTCGTGCCCTTGAACTTATTGCGACTAGAATATTTTACAGATTTTTAAATATTTACAAAATTTTGAGGATTTCGCGGGAGGGAAATTTTGTCGAAATTCGAAGGCCAAAAATCACACCCGGTACCTAATTTCAAACAACAAAAACCATTCTACATTAAAAAGCAATCTCGAAGCTTTCAAAATATGTTTTTGAAACTTTGGGCAACATGTGAAATGAATTTTTGGGAACGCGAAATTCACGGAGCACTTGAGTGAAATTTGACCCTACCGACTTGACAGTTTTGAGGTTCGGCGCGACACAAATCAATACTCAAATAAATATTTCAGCCAAAATAAGTGTAATTTAGGCAATCTCAAGTCTTACAGTTATACATACATGATTCATAGACATTGAATACAAAATTTACCACAATTTTCAGCCGAAAAGAACTCATATCCCAGCTTTTAGGAACTAAACATATGTGAACGGGGCGCCAAATGTTCAAAAATTATTTTAGTAAATTATATCGAAATTATTTTAAAATTATTTCAACAAATGTGATTATATCTTACCATACTTTCATTTGTTATGCCGTTTGTTTGAAACAATATCTTGCTCTTTAATCATTTGTTTCATACAATATAAACTTTCCCTCGCATTATTTGAAACCATTGTTGGCCCCTAACACCCGTTATTTAAAACAATCGGCTTCCCCTCCTGACTTTATTTCAAACCAAGTCTGCTAAGCAAATTTATTATTTCAAACAATACAACAATACCTGCAACATGATTTCAAACCATGAATTCTAACACAGACTCGTTATTTCAAACAATACAAGTCATGGTTTCATATAATTCATGGTTTGATACAATTCATGGTTTCATATAATTTCGCGCCAATGGAATGAGCTGAAGCTCAAATTTTCATACGTTGCCGTTGTACCATGATCACAGATTCCTGGTCCTCGAACGTGTCAAACAATCCACTGGTGCAATGTCAATAATTTGTTCTTTTTGTTTGTTTGTTTTAGTTAAGCACTTTTATTCGTCCCGATTGTCTATCAGATGAGGAGATAACTTAATACGTTGTGCAATACCTTTTTAACACTCATTTTATAAAGCATGTGCACAAATAACAACGTCCTAATACAGTCTAATCTTGTGCTTGCGGCATCCATTTTGGTAGCGTAGTTTCGTGGTATATAGTTTTCTCTAGCATTGAAAATAAGAAAGCTTCATTGCCAGCTAGAACACATCTGCTCGCTGATGTGGACGTTACAGCATGCGAATATGGAGCGTTGGTTGGGGGAAAGTGCGGTTCAAGTACCAAATACACTGAGTACATGCGTATCAGAGACTGCAATCGGTCAATTGAGCTCCACTTCACAGACACCCTTCAAGTCAGTATTGCTAACTGTGGTTTGAAGACGGAAGCAGAGCTGATATTAGCGAGGGTTGGTAAGGTTGAGACACACCTTCTTTTTACTCTCGTGCTTAATAAGCTGTACTATGGTGTTGTGCACGCGCGCACCGGAGTTGCAAGGCAGGTAAAAATAAATAGGTTTACCTATTGCCTCATAACTTGATTTATTAATCAACGGGTGTCAAAAGCGTATAACGCTTTTTTGCAAGCTAGAGCTGATGTATAACACTCTACATGCGATTTCCTTGTTCTCAGTCTGATCTTTTTAGTATTTTATCTAGTGAAAAGAGCAATCAGGAATTATAAAGTGCTTGCTGATTGGCCAAGATAAGGAATATCCATGCACATTCCCCGAGAAATTCAGTTTTATTTTATTTGTTTTTTGCACTCTTCCTCTGAAATAATTAATGGCCAGTCCCCACAGCATACTGAGATGAAGATATACGCTGTAGGATTGAAGAAAAATTTTTTTACCCGACCCGGTTTTATGCTTTCTTCAGTTTCATACCCAAGTTCTACACAACATACAACCGGAACTTAGTTCTGAAAAAAGTCAACTTTTAGGCTCAAGGGGCTGATATTCTGTATTCTGAGAGCTGCTCATGAAGATTATTTTGCTGTTTAAGAATAAGGGACTTCGTATTTCTACGGTAGTCCCCGGTAAGACAAGGTAGCCTGCGAATAAATCTAGATTTGATAACATGCTGAGGGAACCAGCACACTTTGCACTCATTCCCGAAGGAGCTGGAAATAAAACAAGGCTGGATCCTTGAGCATGTCTTGAGGATTGTGACTAAACTTGGGACTGAAAATATATCGTGTGATATAACATTTTGCCCATAAATTTTATCTTTACTTCCTTTGCTGACAAAATTCGTGCTATGAACGATCACCTATCAAAGCAATAAGCATCTGCTTCCCTCTATGATGAAAAAAAAAACTCTCCCTTTGGAATGTATTTTGCTATTGTCTCTCGCGTCTTGGAATGCGATCGCGGACATCGACTGCACCGGAAAGAAGATAAGTGCTACCCTTGTCCCTAGGCGATTCATGCAATATTTCCTCAGTCGGGCAATGAATATACCCATGCGCTCCTGATATACCTAAATTGCAGTTCCCATTATGTTTATTTATCATTTTTATTCCAGGTATATTATAACTTCATGACTCGAGCTTTGAAATGTCGATTTGCCCGAAGCACCGCCAGGATTCTGGTAGCGGATGGCGCTGTCGGCAAAAGTTACAGTTCGAATTAGTGCTACGATTCAGGGCGTGGTTTACTTTCCTACCGTGACGTCATCAAATTCTAAAATCAAAATAGCAAGGTTTTCTGAGTTTTTATTTACACCAGGTTGAAGATAACTTACAAATAATTATTTTCTCGAGTTTCCAGTTCCTTAGCGTCTTTAGTTTTTAAAGAACGGAAATTTTCATAGTGCGTGAGCAAGATAGGTCAGCTGTATGGCTGAAAAATAGTTTTCCCTTATGATTTTCAGCAGTTAAAATATTTCAAGAATTCGAATATCTATATGTATAGTAGCTCAGAAACAAAAATAAAACCCCTTTATCGCATAAGGTAATGTACATTGTATTGGTTGATTTGGGGAACCTTACTTGTACATGTACTTACTTCAGTGTATATGGCGTCTGCATACAATTACAAAGCTCTTTAAAGTTGCGTGAAAATTAAAAGTTTAGGCAGATAACTCAGAAACGGTGTGCCACACAGATCTGAGTCTTGTGAAATTGCTCATTTGCCAGTCTTTTGTCGCATCTCATTTTCTTGGCTTCTTTCATGGAACGGTTTCGGAATTTATTCTTGTACGCCGGGTTTTACTACTGTACTGCAAGAAAAAAGGCACCAGACAAGTGAGCAGGGGAAGTCTGCCGAGGTCAGGTTATCAGTGTTCTATTGTGATTTGACTTTTTTTTTTTTTTTTTCAATCTAGAATTTATTTTTTCCTAACAAGCTCACGTACACGAAGTGCCTGTGTCCCTGGTCCTGGGTTTGATCTCCGTTTGTTATGTTATGCAACACAATCTCGAATCACCCAACAGCACCTCCACAAGACTCGTGACACGTCGATTTTCGCTGGTAGTATTTGCGGAAATGAGGACGAACAAGGACAAAAGGTACAAACAAACATATCGTGCATCTGATTATATACTACACAGGATAGATATTTGGTGTAGATTTTGAACTATTGGCTTTGAGTGTAAAGAACTTGGCCCAGTGCATGTTCACATTTATTTGGCGAGGCAAATAAAAAAGTTGGGATATGAGTTCTTTTCGGCTGAAAATTGTTGTAAATTTTGTATTCAATGTCTATGAAGCATGTATGTATAACTGTAAGACTTGAGATTGCCTAAATTACACTTATTTTGGCTGAAATATTTGTTTGAGTATTGATTTGTGTCGCGCCGAACCTCAAAACTGTCAAGTCAGAAGGGTCAAATTTCACTCAAGTGCTCCGTGAATTTCGCGTTCCCAAAAATTCATTTCACATGTTGCCCAAAGTTTCAAAAACATATTTTGAAAGCTTCGAGATTGCTTTTTAATGTAGAATGGTTTTTGTTGTTTGAAATTAGGTACCGGGTGTGATTTTTGGCCTTCGAATTTCGACAAAATTTCCCTCCCGTGAAATCCTCAAAATTTTGTAAATATTTAAAAATCTGTAAAATATTCTAGTCGCAATCAATTCAAAGGCACGACCACTCAAAATGCGTGTTCAAACCTCTTGAATGTGATTAGAAGCTTTGTGGCTTGAATAATATTTCAATTAGATTCAAATCGAGCTCTTTCCGTAGCCCGGTCTAGGGCCTCGAAAAAGCGATCTGGCAGAGGTTATAAAGCGCCCGAACTTGACATCATCCATATGACCAAAATATTCATCCGATTAAAGTAAAATTTATATTTTCATTAATAGAATACCTAGGGTAGTCCACAGAATTTTTTCGGATTTTCCGAAAATTTTATAATTCCTACCTCTGGTCGATATTTACAGACATCCGCTCTTAAAATTATCAATTTGGGGGCAAAAATAGAGCTAAAATATGTGAAATGCTACTCACGTTTTCACTCAACGCCAAACTAAGCTTTCTCACGTCGGGTCCCCAAGCAGAACGTCAAAATATTTCGCGCCACACATGTGCAATGCGATATTTGGGTTTTTCCTCACAGTCTCGCGTCCCCGTTGCCGTTCCCGTTATCGATGCTTAAAGTCCCTAGTGTCAGTAGTGTAAGTACCGCATTGTAAATTCGATGTAAATAATTACTTTAAATAAAATAAATCAGGAATTAGTCAAACATGAGTGATGGCGAGAGAGTACTGCACCAAGTTTACTCGTGTACCGGTCAATTAGGAATAGTTGAGTGCAAATGAATATATTCTAGTAGGCAGTACAGAAATGAACGCTAAAAATAAACTGTTTAGCCATTTTTCAGTGCCTCAGATGTATTCTTTTGTTTTCTCGACAGCTTTTTTTTTTCGTCAAACAGTAAGTCACTCAAAAATGGTGAGCCGTTGTTCATCTGTCAAAAACTAGTAAATTTCCTATCCATATATTATGTAGTTACGATTGTGTTTTGACTTATGACCCTTTTTATAAAAGAGAACTTTATTATGAGCACTGTTTGCATTAAAAACTTCTTCTATATTGATGAGGAACACCGTTAAACCGAAATCAAAAAATTGATTTCCCCCAAGAACAGTGATGAAAGACCCAGAAAATAGGGAAGGTTGAACATGGTTTTTCGTTTAAATTTTAAGCCCTGGCCAAACAGGAAACGTTTGGTGACCAAACATCATCAAACATTGTTTGGTGTCCAAACATGTTGATGTTTCGTACTTATGTCGGTTTTTGATCGGAAAACGTTCGAAAAGCCCCGGCTAAACGGAAGTGTTTGGTGACCAAACATCATCAAACATTGTTTGGTGTCCAAACATGTTGATGTTTCAAGCCCTGGCCAAATGGATAAAAAAAAAAAAAAACACGACCAAACATAATCAAAAACGTTCAACCAAGACCAAACAAGTGGCTGAACGGTAAAATTTTGGCTCACCAAACTATATTTGATGATGTTTGGCCACCAAACACTTCCCGTTTAGCCGGGGCTTTTCGAACGTTTTCCGATCAAAAACCGACATAAGTACGAAACGTTTACATTTATTTTTGACCTGTGATAGTTTTTGTCAAGCAACAAATTACTGTAAGCGCCAGACCTCAGTAATACTCTATTACTTTATCTACAGAGTTTACAAGTTATAATTTATTTTCCTTCTTTCTTCCTTTCCCTCCTCTCTCATACTATTTAATTATAGCGAAACGGCGTGGTAGGAGAGGTAGGATGTAAGAAATGCATATGCGAAACTAGAATACAAGCCCGTGCCCCACGCGAAAGCGCCAAATTAATTAACCAGGCCATCGAAATACAAAGCCAAAATTTATTCCCTCTTTGTCCCCTACCCAGTAGAATATCCTGTCTAAAGAAAATAAGTGGACACAAAAGGAAACCCTTCTTTAAAGAGGTCTGGCACCTGCAGTAGACACTTGTCAGACTTGGTTGTCCCAAGCACTTCAAATTTGCTTCCATACTCTATAATACGACCTTTAATTTGGAATATTTTAACTACTAAAAAGCGCATGACAGTTTGTGATAGCGGATGACAAATAATATTTGCGCTCTCATCAAATCACGCACTCATTCCTTTCTCAGCGACCATGACCTTCTTTCATCAACTTCTTGGATCGGTATTGACTACAATCTGAAGGGTGAAGTATTCGTGGCAAACATAACACCTTCTGCTGCCCCTCAGTCAGCTTATGGACCCACTAGCGAACGTCATCGACCACAGACAAATATACAGCCGTCTAGGAAATTTGCTAAATGATCGTCTTTTGAACGGCCATCACTGAGCTGGCACTCAGCATTATAGCCACACTACTAAATTTAAATGCACCTACCGCCCCAAACAATTTTTTTTTCCAAAATAAATGTTGGCACGTTTTCGAAACGCATTGCGCCTTTTTGTGTCTCTTTTAATCAAATCTTGACGTTTCATAGGCTGTAAATGTTTCGAAATCTAGCCATAATCATGTCACATGACCGACCTGTAATGGGCGTGGGTCTATTCCTGCTTTGAAGTTGCAAAAGGATTTGCATCGCGGTAATTTTTTATAAACATGCATGCAAAGCATTCTGTGACGTCAAATCAGGAATAGACCCGTGCCCCTTCTGACGCGTTCGTGTACCTAATGATGCTTAGTTTACTGTAAGTTTTGAAGCCCATAAAAAGGTCAAAACTGGAAAAGAAGGCTAATTTTTTTATGGAATACCGTAGGTGCAAAGTTTTATATTAGCGGAAAAATCTTTTGGGGAGGGGCACACTTTAAGTGAAACGTGAGCGGAAGTTGAAAGACTGCAAGGAGCGGTTCCTGAAAGGTGTAAAAACTCTATTCCAGGCATAAATCTACCTTATTCCAAAACGTATTCTTAGAATAAGGCAGATTTATCCCTGAATAGAATTATTACACCTTACACTGCTATAAGAAGTATTTCTTTGGAGGAGGAATTCTGAATCCCAAGCGCACAACGTTTTTACGTGTCGTGGTGATCTGCGGCTTGGTCTGATCAATTAAGGCGGCTCGCATTAGTTTTTAGGCTTTGGGGAGTACTTGTTGAAATTCAGACATCTTTTCGACACGTGATCAAACTTTATTTTCTCATTGGTTTCCAAGCAACAGCCGTTACACACTATAGCGACGGTAACGCGAGGCGGCTTATTTTGAAAAAGAAAAAAAACATCTCCAAATTCAAAAATTTGGTTTATCAACGGAGTTGATAATGTAAATTGACCACCGTAAAGGGATTCGATTAGCTGACGTTTCGAGCGTTAGCCCTTCGTCGGAGCGAATCGAAGAATTGTGGGTTGTGTATGGTTTATATACAGAAAAATGGAGCTACGCGATTGGTGGTAACATGGTAACCTGAAAAACAGGAATATATTAATTGAATGAAAAGCGTTCGTGGATACCGTGGAGATTAAGAGTGCCAATTTGAAAGATCAATTTTTGCGCGAGATTTTTACGGCTTTCCGTGGTACCCTGATGTAGGGAAAGGCCGGAGATCGACATGTGTTGTTTGGAATGGCTAGGGAGATTAAAATGACGAGCGACTGGTTTGGATGCATCTTTGTCATCTTTCTCAACATCGCGAAGATGTTCTCGGAATCGGTCACCTAGTCGTCTTCCTGTATGTACATTTGCGGAGGTACACGTGAAACGATCAGTGATCTTAACAGATCGCTTAGGGCCCGATATTTTGTCAGTGTTTTGAATGAAAGGACAAGTTTTGCATCGCGAGCGCTCGAATTTAAAAGTGCCAGGTTGTTCAATTGTTTTGGATGCTCTTCTAACTAGAAAGTTACCTACATTTTTGTCGCATTTGAATGAAATCAGCGGTGGTTGCGAAAAGATTCTAGCCGTTTCCAGATCATTTTGCAGTATCCTAAAGTTATTAGGAATGATGGTTTAAACTGGGTTATTATGAGGGTGAAATGTGAGGGTGAATGGAATTCTGTCATTCTTTTCCTTTTGTGACGTCTGTAGTGCTGACTGTTGATCAATCTCCAAATTCAGACAGTCACTAAAAAACGACACTTGAAGAGTGTACATTTATTTTTTAAGTCCCACAAGTTGTAGGCCATGTTTAAAAGGCCGGTTTTGCTCATTCGCGCATTCTTCATGATGCTTTATAGGCAAAAAGTAAACCTTTACACCTCTTTTATCTGTTCAAGGATTTATCACGGTAGCAAAGCATTTTCAATTTAAATTGACCCTCCTAGGTGGCTGTGATTGTAAAATATTTAAGGACGAAAACGGCACTGTGTGAAATGTATAATTGTAGCTGTTTACTCCACTTGCTAATAAAACGCTTTTGTCCCCATGAAATCTGATTGGATCCCCACTGACGTGACACACCATTTGACGTGTGGAGCATCAATGTATTCAGCTTATGATCCACGCATCGCGGAAATTTTCATCAGAGTATTGATCTGAGCTGCATTTAGACTATCCAACATTTGGCTGATCATGTGAATCCTTCTGCCACCATGCGTTTGGTTTTATATTTTGCATCTCGCTGAAGTTGTTTTCTCGGATCGATGGTCAATTCTGTAGCTCGCAAGGTTAGTACAGCTAGAAACTTAGGTTAGATATTTAAGCTCTCCTCCCTTGTCAAATCAGTTCTTTTCTTTTCCTTTATGAATGGCGTAAGAGATTTGAAGGAGGTTGAATGTCCTATAACATGGTTACGGATCATAGCTTGGACCGGTTTTGAACGTGATGAATTTATTTGTTTGCAAGCCTAGTCTGGAAAACAGAAGGTGGTTTAGGGAGAAAGATTTAACAAAATAACTACACTGGGATAGGCAAATTGAAATTCAACATGAATTACTTCACAGAGAATGGCGAAGATTAAGCAGTCGAAACGTCAGCCTGATAAATGAAACAAATGAAAAAAACAAAACAAAGTACATAAATTTGTAGTGCGCCAATTCTAACCGGGTAAACCCTTCCTGTAGCAGAGAATATTATTGGTTTTAGTACCTTCGAAAATTTTATTTTCCTTGTCGTAATCAGGATATAATCAGAATGGCCACAATCAACGCTTAGATTTGAGTGTTGGCATGTGCAGTGGTTAATAATATTTAAACTTGGTTTTGCTGGAAGAATTTCTTCTAACTCTAAATAAAGTCAATTTCACTAAATCTGTAAATTTATGTTACGCGCTTAACTTTGAGAAAAACATTATGCTACTCTGAGAAGCCTGAAAAAGATCATACTATTAAATCACCTACAGTCTGCCAAAACGGCAAGGATTATATAATAAACAAAAAAAAACGCAATTTATTCCAAAAGCCACTATTGGAAGTAGTGTAGCTGAATTATTTTCTTTCCTGCCAGACCTTTGTTGTATCACTTATTTTTGCAGAGAATACTGCTGAGACAAACAGTGTATGTTTGAAAATAGGCTAAGTTACAAACTAGTGTGAGGGGAAGCCTCCAAATATCTTAGCAACTGGTTTTATGATAAACACCTAATAGCAACAAGGGCTATAGTTGACTTATACAAACGAGCTAGACTAATTATAATTAGGAATTTAATAATCCTCAGAGCTGTTAACCGATTAGAGACCGGCGTTAACGTGCTGGCATCACCGTTTTACAAATTTTTAAAATCATTTGTAATTTGCATTCCTTTTTAGTCAGAGAAATCCAACACTTTGTTTTGCAGAAGTCCTTAGACCGCCTCTAAATTTTTGGTTCAATTCTGAAGTAAAACTAGAGTTACTTTTAGCATAAAAATAGCATTTCAACTTTTCGAAACACCGGGAAAGCTATTCCTATTTTTTACAATAGAAGCCTTTTCGAAGGATCATTCTTCTTTGGCGTGCAGAAAACGACAGAAAACGACAGAAAACGGCTGAATATTTGTGAAAAAGGCTCTCGTTTGAATTGGTGCACCTGTCCTTATTTGAATACATAAACACAAAAGACGACGCTTTGTTTGTATTTAATTTTCTTGTTTAAAACACCTAATTAGTTTTCTTGCTTTTCTTTTAAGATTAAATGTCTTTCTCTCGCCCATCGGTTTGAACAAGAGAAAATTAAGTTTTTGTCTTGGTTTGAAATACCCTTTATCATCTCTTTACTAACGAACAAAAGTGAAGACTACGTGATTCACTTCCAAAAGACGGGAATGATTTAAAATTGCTTTAATTTTCATTAACAAGGGCCTTTCAATGCAATTAGTGAAATGCGATTGGACGATGGAACAGAGAGCTCGTCTGTTTAAATAAATTTTAGGTTCTAACTTCAGAGAATTTATTCTTTAGCTACGACTCCTGAGTTGTAATGTCCTTCTGATCACATGACT
>JAEMWC010001160.1:97500-115000 GCA_016490735.1 Pachyseris speciosa | reverse complement strand
TTATTATTATTATTATTATTATGGCTAGGTCATTGCTCATGCATGAAATAATACAGAACATCGGGCCACTGCCTGTGGCCTAGGATGACCTGCAGCGTCTGATCATACCATGACCATCAAGCCTGTCCTTAGGTGCCCACCACTTTTCTCATGATTTTCCATGTTCCCAGCGAGCACACCCACTGCAGGAGTTCCATGTGGTAAGACATTCCCAGTAGGTTTAGCTAGTTTCCAAATCCCCTCGATATTGTCCTCAGCGCACCAATAACTATTGGGATGACATGGACCGATCGACAGTTCCATATCCGCTTGATCTCGTGCTTCAAGTCGTGATAGCTTTCGATCTTCTCTTTTCCTTTTCTAAGACCTGCAGCGCGGCATTTTGCCACCTTCATAATATTAGGCAGATAAGGAAGTTTCTATCACACGAAGCCGCAGAAACACTTATTCACGCGTTTGTTAGGAGTAAAGTCGACTATTGTAATAGCCTTCTGTATGGTCTTCCCGCATATCAGATCGCTAAGCTGCAAAGGGTACAGATTGCGACAGCGCGCTTGATATTTAAAGAGTCTAGGTTTTGCCAGATAACCCCATTATTAAGACGATTACACTGGTTGCCTGCCCATTACCGCATAATATTTAAGATATTATTGATAGCTTTCAAAGCTATCCACAGGCTGGCTCCAGAATACATTAGTTGCCTTGTACGTATCCGGAATCTGTGAAGATATAATTTACGTAGCCAGGAAGGCATCATCCTTGACGGATTACATACATCTTGCAGGACCTATAAGACACTCGGTGACGGCGCCTTTGTGGTAGCGGCACCGAAACTTTGGAACGATCTACCGGCTACTATTAGGAACTGTACTAGTATCTATAGTTTTAAATCGGATCTCAAGACCCATCTCTTTAAACAAGCATTCTTAGAATAATTCTTTCTACATTTCTAGGTTTAAGTAACGGTAACAAAAGAGCAGGTTGCTGACCTCATAAGGAGTGCTACTAAAAAATCGTGCCCCTTGGATCCAATGCCCACCTCGGTGGTTCTCGAGGTTATTGATGCATTGCTGCCGGTTATTACGGACATGATTAACTTGTCATTTGAATCAAGCAAATTTGCACTCGCCTGGAAGGAGGCCTTAGTACGACCATTGCTGAAAAAAAGTAGTCTCGAGATTGCGTTTAAGAACTTTCGCCCAATTAGCAACCTACCTTACGTCTCTAAACTATCAGAAAAGGCGGCAGCTATCCAGCTATCAGCTATCATATGACAGCTAATGGATTGCATATGCAGCTCCAATCAGCATATAAACAACATCACAGCACAGAGTCGGCGTTGCTAAAGGTGAAAAATGACATTCTCCTTAATATGGAGGCGCAAAAGGTAACTCTTTTAGTGCTCCTTGATCTTAGCGCTGCATTTGATACAGTTCGGCATGAGACCCTGCTGAATCGTCTGAGCTCGAGGTTTGGAGTGGATGGAAAAGCGCTTGACTGGTTCGCGTCATATTTGGCAGATCGTTCACAACGCGTTGCCGTGAATGGAGGTGTTTCATCTACCTTTCCCCTGAAGCAAGGGGTTCCACAAGGGAGCTGTCTTGGCCCTATCCTTTTTACCGTATACACAAGTAAGCTATTTGACATAGCTGAAAAGCATCTGCCAAGCGTTCATTGCTATGCTGACGATTCACAGTTGTATTTGGCGTTCAGCCCGAATGTCCCAGGCGACGATGAGATCGCGCTTAACGCTATGTGTGACTGCATTAAAGATCTAAAGGATTGGATGATCAGGGATCAGTTAAAGCTGAACGACGATAAGACTGAATTTTTACTTATAGGCACCAAACAGCAGCTTGAGAAGGTTAACTGTAGTAGTATCACCGTTGGTGACGCACTCATAGAAGCTAAATCTGAAGTTAGGAATCTTGGGTCATGGTTTGACTCTCATTTTAACATGTCTATCCATATTAGTAAGCTGGTAAGCCGCGCGCCGCGCTATTGTCACGTAACACCCTTTTTGCGCGAGCTGCACTGACAGCGGATTAATTACAAGATACTGCTTTTGACGTTCAAGACCATCCACGGGAAGTCGCCAGTTTATTTGCAAGAGCTAATTTCAGTTAAGATGCCAGGCGCGTATAGGTTAAGATCATCTTCTAAAGGTATCCTACTTGAACCGCCATCTTTTCGAACTAGAGCCACCTAGGTCATTTCAAGTAGCAGCACCAAAATTGTGGAATGCTCTGCCGCATGAAATCCGCTCCATTTCTAACATCAATACTTTCAAGCGCCATCTTAAGACACACCTGTTTAGCAACGCTTTTAATCACGTATAATATATATATATATTTTTTTTATTTTATACATCTTAAGACACACCTGTTTAGCAACGCTTTTAATCACGTATAATATATATATATATTTTTATATTTTTTTATTTTATATTGTACATTATAAATCTTTTTAAATTGTATCATATGTAAAGCGCATTTGATCATATTTACATGGAAAATGCGCTATATAAGTTTTTAAATTATTATTATTATTATAAGTGTTTTTGTAAATATTATTGTAACTATTATTATGCATGTAATTCTTTTTGATAGTATAAGATTGTAAAGCGCATTAGATCATTGCGTCATGGTAATGCGCTATAGAAATCAATAAATTATTATTATTATTATTATTATTATTATTATTATTATTATTATTATTGTAAGCACCCTAGTTTCAAAGGGACTGGCTACGTTTATAATAAGGCAGGATTTTTTTCCCTTATTCAAGAGCACAATATCAGGCTTGTTGTGGTCTATGTTGTAGTCTGTATGGATTTACAGACCGGGTCAGGCTTGTGATTATACCAGTTTTCCAAGTATGAAACGCTCATTTTGACGCTAGAGAAAGTAATCCAAAGTGAAGGAATCTCCCTTCCCGGAATAAAGTGATAAGATCCTTGAACAGTTGAGGATAATGACGGTTATAAGTATCTTGGGATGTTAGAGGAAGACGATATAAAGCATGCGGGGGGTGAGATGAAGGATAAGATCCAAAGGGAATATTTTCGTAGACAAAGGATGATTCTTACATCGAATCTGAATGCTGAATGGGGGCAACACGATCAAAGCAATAAATTCAAGAGCAGTGTAATTGTAAGGTACGGAGCAGGAATTATTGAATGGATTAAAGAAGAGGTACAGATAAAGATCTCAGGGCGGTCGTGGAATGATAAGCATGAGGAGTGTGTGAATGGTATTTAATTATTATTATTATTGTTATTATTTGATGATTTGTAAATAAAATTTTCTCAATATTATTATTATTATTATTATTATTATTATTATTATTATTATTATTATGTACCCATAACGCTTATACTCTGTCAGATGTTGCACCGAATTTAAAACCAAGGAAGCGAGCCATAGAGATTGGCCAAAGATCCTTTGGGTCATTCCTCCTCCTTCAACTTTCTAGCACCTTCCTGAGAATCCTTGCTGTTCCTAGCAAGGCTGTTTTTTTTTTTTCAACTATCCCTCCTAACGGTAATTCCTAGCTTCGCAAGCCATGCATCTAACCTTATCAAGTACAAACTCTCACGAGAGTATCTACACGAATACGGTAGTGAGAGGGTATCTGATTGGGTTATTGAATTAGTTCAATTGGCGGAATTCGCTCTGACGCAGCCACAGGCATGCCACGTCGTCTATCTTTCGGCTTAAAAAAATCGGTGGACTAACTTTCTAAGAACACTGCCGGACATTCAGGATCTACTAGAGCCACTGGAGAATGTAACATCTTAAGTGCCCATTCCTGCGATAACGGAACGCAAGTGTAATCAGCTGGTTAGGGATATCCTAGCACTCCAAGTAAGCCCAGGAGGCATTTGCCTTGGAAAATCCACGCCCGGGAGCAAGTCGGGAGTACCCTTCATCAGTTAAAGTAACAATGCCCCTCCTCGAGCATATCACATCTTAAACACTTCAGCTACCAGATGAGTCTCTGGTTAAGTCAGCACAGCAGCAGTCAAATGCGAAAGAGAGGAGGAGCTCAAGGACACGGCAGCGAGGATTTTAGGGAGAGGGCACCACCAAAGACTAAGCGAGTACAAGACCTGGCAGCAGAGAAAGGGTCATCAGTGTAGTTGACAGTGCTTCATATGCAGCGATGTTGAAGTCGAACCTGTCCTCCAAGACATCAGTGGAGAACAGCTGAGCAGAGGAGCTAAGAACCCACAAGACGCAAGGCTGGACATTCATGCACGTGGTTTCTGGGAACACCAACGATCGGCATTCTTTGATGTCAGGGTCTGCCACCCAAATGCCGAATCGTATAAGGACCTAAAGCCACAACAGGTCTACAGAATGTACAGGAACAATAAGAAGCGCCAATAATCAAGGAGACTTCTCGACATTAAGCACGGAACATTCACGCCTCTAGTATTTACCATAACGCAAAAATTAGAACGCGCAAAAATTAGAATCGCTAAACGATATTAATAATTCATTAAAGCGATTTCTTACTTCGTGCTGCTACGAAGCCTTGGAATAATAATAATAATAATAATAATAATTAAATATTTATATTGCGCAAAATACGTGTAATATATGATCAAATGCGCATTACATGAGATTAAATTATCAACATTAATTATCCAGAATAACTAAAAATATTATAAAAAAACAATGGATCTATAAAAATATAATATAATATATACATAGTATATAAAAAATAATCCTAATAAAAAGCTAATCTAAAAAGATGGGTCTTTAGTAAACCTTTAAACCTATTAAGTAGGCTTTGGGTCTTATTTCTGATGATAATAACAACACGTACGAAACTCTGCTCAACTATCTCGATATGACAATTTTACAAATAAGAAGGATACAAGACATGCTTATAATGGTCTATAAAGTACTTCACGCTTTAACACCTGCTTATATCAGATCCTTACTTATTTCGAGATGTAATACCCAAGGGCTAAGAGGTACAAATAAGTTGTACCAGCCTCGTGTTAATACCGAAAACTATGGCAAAAACTCATTTACATTCACTGCTACTAAATACTGGAATATCTTAACCGATGAACTCAGAACTGCACCCAGCATAACTAACTTCAGGAACAATATCAAATCGTATTTGTTTTAGTTTTTATTATGCCTTATCTTGTTGTACATACTTTTGTTATCTATATATCGTAATATTATATTATCCAAGTTATTGTAATTTAATATCGTAGTTACTGTGTAATTTGTTATTTTAGAGTACATTAGGAGATACTAGCATATTTCTTTGCTACTCTATAATCCGAATTGATGTATGTATGTATGTATGTGTGTGTGTGTGTGTGTGTATGTGTGTGTGTGTGTGTGTGTGTGTGTATGTATGTACGTACGTACTAGTGGGATTGGACATTCATGCAAGTGGTTTCTGGGAACAACAACGATCGGCATTCTTTGATGTCAGGGTATGCCACCCAAATGCCGAATCGTATAAGGACCTAAAGCCACAACAGGTCTACAGAATGTGGAGTCGTTGACTTAAAGTGCTACTATGATCAGAAAATCACTTGTCTTTTATCTTCAAATTTCGAAAGTGTGTTTGCTTAACACCCGACTCGCAAACTTTCAAGCTTCAATTTTAAGCAGAAGACTGTTTACTTTGAGTGGAACTTTTTAATTTAACGGTCCGCCATTACTCACGTTCGTAACTGACCGATTAGGCCTCGGAGAGCTGGATCCAAAATAAAATGACGTCATATGCTCACTGCTTAAAATTGCAGTGTGTAAATGCGGCTTATTAAGTATGCAAAACACGAGTTTGAGAGTCTGAAAGCTCAAAATTACCGTGCTGCATACTAAATCAGCCGGGTTTACAGACACTGCATTCTTACTCTGACTTGTGAGCTTTTTACGTCATTTTGTCCTCGATCCACTTCTCTCAAGATTTTGAAGTTAGTAATGGCGGATCACTAAATAGAAATATTTCAGTCAAAATAAAAAACTAATTTCTCAAAATTAAAGCTTGAAATTTCGCGAGTCGGTTGTTAAGCAAACACACTTTCGAAATTTGAAGAAAAAACACAAGTGATTTTCTGATCGTAGTAGCACATTAAACTGTTGATAAAAAGGTCCACCATGCTTACATGTGTGGCTTACGAAATTTAGCTGCTTCGATGGGAAGCTGACAAATTATTAGTGCCTTTCTGGTCTCTTATAGAGTTTCTATTAGTAGAGCTAATATGTGATTACGGTTAGATCCATATTGTTCCTGTCAATCAATAAAACAAGATAACTAGCATACAACAGACCATTTCTGAGTTCCTGAAATCCTCATTTTCAAGATGAGGGTTATTGGTCAATCTCTGTTAAAGCAAAGTCTCATTTTCACAACAAAGGTTACACATTTAGCGTCGCTCTGAAAGTGAGGACTTTAGGAACTAAAAAATCACAAATCTTGGCATCATCTCCAATAGTGGTCTGATAGATTCAGTGATGATTTTGTTTACGTAACCACGTGGAATTAAGACAGTCTGAAGTTTGCAGGTTGATTGTCTTTTCCAAGGCAAGTGATGTGAAATTAACTCTAGCGAAGCATTTAATTTCATATGAATATCTTTTTGCCTTTGTGTGACAGTACATATAATCGGGTTTGACAGTCTTGTAACACTATGTCTATACCACAATATAAATTGGGTAAACCAAAACATTACTTCATTCCACATTTTGAATTGCCCAACAACTTTTTTCAATGTTGGTAAATAAAAGACATTCATGTAAAACATCATTTGCATTATATTTCAAAAACCTTCCTGATAGATTCAGTCATGATTTTGTTTACATAACCAAGTGGAATTATGTCAGTCTGAAGTTTGCAGGTTGATTGTCTTTTCCAAGGCAAGTGATGTGAAATTAACTCTAGCGAAGCATTTAATTTCATATGAATATTTTTTGCCTTTGTGTATCAGTTCATATAATTAATCGGGTTTTACAGTCTTGTAACACTATGTCTATACACAATATAAATTGGGTAAACCAAAACATTACTTCATTCCACATTTTGAATTGCCCAACAACTTTTTTTCAATGTTGGTAAATAAAAGACATTCATGTAAAACATCATTCGCATTATATTTCAAAACGTTCCTTGAAAAGCGGTAAGGCATCTTTTCTTTTAAGGAAATTGTCATGAGAGTCGATTCTTGTTCGGTATTGTTTAACAGAGATTCCCATATTACTTATATCTGACGAAATCGTGGGCAAACAGACTCTTGTCAACTGTGTGTCGATGGCTCGTCCACTCAAAAGCAACAACAGCAAAGACAAGACAAGCACAGGAGAGTCTCTTTCGCTTTCAAGTAATTTCAGAGGCTTTCAAATACTTTCAGACACTTTCAGATATTCTCAGATATTCTCAAGCAGGTCTGCTGAGCAGATTCAAGCCGTTAAATGTTGGCTTGCGAGAGTCAATAAATGACTCCTAAGTTTCAGTCTGGCGCAACCTGTACGAAAGGTGTAGACCGTGAAATGTTGGCCTGTGAGAGTACAACTCCCCGTTGTAATCCGCACTTAGAAGACAAGCCGATTGTAGGAAAGCCAGCGTGTGAAATCTAAGCAACAAAGAAGAACAAATAACTAGATAAAAAACGATCTTTCTGAAGCTTATGTAACTCAGCCGAGCGTAGATTGGAACCTATCCTCGTTTGTTAACCACATGACAAGCGCTCTGTTCACCATGAAAAATCCCGGAAAAAATAACTTGGATCATGACATTAATTGGTTTACACTTCGTGTAAGTCACACAATGAGATATTCAATATAAATTATTACTTTTATTTGAGTCTGAATTTTTTTTTACCAGTATTCATTTATCTTTTTAAATAGTTGTTTTATATTGTTCTTCATGCTGTTCTTAAAAAAAGGTTGTCATCATCATCATCATCATCATTATTATTATTAGTACATTAGACCTCGACAGCATGAAAGACACAATAATTTTAATTTATAGTTATAGTTATTATTGTAACTGCTGAAAACTGAATGTAAGTAAAGTGACAGGAATCCTTCAATAGGTATCCATCACATGTCGGAAAATGTTTAAAGTTTAAAAGCTTTGTCCTCTCTTTATTGCCACAAGGGACACACAATGAAGGACAAAAAGACCGACGTTTTACGTCCGCGTTGTTATATTCCCTTTATTGTCATATTTGATAACTGTGACTTACATTCTCAGAGAATTGCCGCCAATTGCAGTACAAGCCCGAGCACACCTTTAATTGTAAACTCAGAGTATTTATATCGTGAAGCAAAGGTTTGCTAAATTATAATTACTACTATTATCGATAGTATGAAGAGCTGTTAGCAATACTTTTATATTTATATTTGGTCTTCTTTTTTATTTTTAGAATGCCTGTCTGACGTAACCCTGCAAAAACAACGCAACCTGTCAAACTGGTTTTACAAGCAAAGGTTACCACTGTTTATGTATTGTTGGATTTAAAGGTCCTCATTTCAAGAAACTTAAGGTACAATTGGAGTATTTTTAAGAATCCTAAGGCCTAGTTCAGACGGCATACCGATTCTGTAACAGTCTAAGATACACTAGTTTCCGTGCAGGGCACAACAGATTTTCTAGTTACGTTTATTTGGAGGGCTCTGGGACAAACTTCGGGCTCGCCTGCATTCCCAGGAATCCTCGGTAGCAACGTCGCGCTTTTCAAACGGAATTTCAAAGTCTCAAAGTTGGAGTTCATTGTTTTCACGTTTCCAATTTATCGCTTGTTTTGGGGATCAATCGCGCACTAAGTTTTCTTTTTTTTTCTTTTATTTAATACTTCTTCAATAGCTATTATTATATTACAGATTCTTTTTATATATGAGTGTACTTATTAAATTTCTTACATGCAACGTTTTGTGCATGTTCTTATTAAATTAAATTTTTCGTCAATCTTATTGTTTTCTTTCATTAGTCATTTGCGTTTTCTCCTTGTGTGAATAACTTTTTCACCTTTCCTTTTTCATTCAGTTTCACCACGACACAGATGAACAAGCTAGTTGTTCTAAAGTTGTTAAACATTTGTGCCCTGATTGACGCTGTGCTACAAACGACGCACATTCAATTAATTAAGTTTGATTACGCTTCGATGTTAATGAACGTTTGATTCGAACGGTGTAATTTTAATACGTCGCGCAACCAGATCGAACCAATAATAAAAAATATTTCAGTAAAGCAAAAGCACGAAGCAACAATAAACGTCGCTCTGATGTATTCTTACAATCTGGTAAGCCTAATTGGTTTAAACGCACTACCGCTAGGTTTAGATCAGCCATTAGGAGTTTCGTCGTGTGAACCCGGGTCAAAAGACAGTTCTCTGAATATTAGCTAATCAATGTATGCATTCTTTTTTTTTTCTTTTGGTCGTACAAGTTTCAAACTTCGTTTGTATTGTGCTGTCAACAAGAATAATTTTCCTATTGGCTCGTTTTTCTTTGTTCTTTAAGAAAAAAATACACTGCATAAGCCATGGCAATTGTCCACCATTAGAAAAGATTGTAGTATTTTTCATTATGAGAAGGCTTCATTAATTTAACCCCAGGTCAATAACCCTCACTAACAATTACATTGAAAATTGAAAATAGTGATCGCTTAAAGGCCCACATTCACCACGGATAGACTTTGCAAGCGTTTATTTTTGTTTTGAAAAGGTTCTTTTGTTGAACTCTGCAATCTGATTGGCTAGATTTCGATGTGGATGGAGTTCATATACAGAAATTGTACCCTGGCATACAATACATTTTCGGTGAATGTGGGCCTTTAATTTTAAACTTACCCCTTTAATTTGATAAGTGAATGTTTGACAACTTTATGAATGCTACCAAAGACTAACTTTACTCAAGCAGCAAAGTCACTGCATTTTAGGTCTTAAGTGATTTAGTCATAGGCCAGTAGTTTCGTCTCTGGGAAGGCGGGTCCTCGCTAGAATTATGTTATAAGCTCTTACCTGTCAGTTCAAGACATGTATATAATACTGGTGATGCAATGCTTTCGAGAGGTATAACATTGAATATTCCACAAGTCACTTGTATTTTCTTGGTATACTCATGGGAAGGTTCCTTCGAATACTGACGAATATACAACGGCTTTCCTACTTTCTGATTGACTGTATTTTGCATGGCATGGTATAAAGTCCGATTTAGATTTTATTTTTTATTTTTAGATGGCCCAGCAACGCGCTAGACCACAATGCGTCACAAGTATATCCCATAAGACCTTACAAAGCTCGAAGTACACGGACTCAATGTTCCAAGAAGCCTAGTAGAGGGCCACAAAGGTCATCAGTTGTATTTAAACTGTTAAGTGTTACCCTCTTAAAATAAAGTCATTATTATTATTATTATTATTATTATTATTATTATTATTATTATTATAGTGTATATCGTTATGGAGGACGTCAACGATATGGATGTTTGGAACATTGAGTCTGTGTACTACGAGCTTTGTTACTTTGAGCTTGATATATTCATGACGCATTGTGGTCTATGGTGTTACTGGGCCTTGCATATTTTCGTTTTCCTATGACGTTGCTGGGCCGTGGAAAGTTTTTTTTCCTTCTTTTTTTTCCTATGGCGTTGTTAGGCTATGGAAAAGGTTTTTTTAATTTCGAAAGAAACTGTATCAGAAATCAAAAACAAAAACAAAAACAAAAAACAAAAGAAATGTAAAAAATAAAAGAAAAAAAAAAACAGAAATTAAAAACAAAACAAAAAAAAAGCTGAAAAAAATCTAAAATGACCAAAAACGTTGGGGAAAAAGGGGGCGGGAGGTGGGGGAAGAATAATAGAAAAAAAAAAAAAAAAAAGACAGAAATTTTTACACAATGTTATGGCGTTGATGAAAGAAATACTATGGCGCTGTACACCACAGTGCGTCAGAGTCAACTCGTAGACGAACTGATTCGATTATATGCAAACTTAAGCCAGTTTAAGCCGAGTTTAAGCCAGTATTATTCAGCTATAGCCCTGGATATCTTCCAAGTCATTAAAGCGTCAACCAGCTTATACTTTTTCTTTCAGACATTGACGAATGCGCTACAGGAAAGCACAACTACAGCGTTAATGCTTCTTGCAATAACACCAAGGGATCTTATAACTGCACTTGTAATCCGGGATATCATGGAGACGGAAGAAACTGTGACCAGTTAAAAGGTAATCATGAAATGCCATTTTTTACATTAAAATATTAAACAATGGAAAACAATTCTTACATTAATTCTACTAACCAGAAAACGTAAAAATTACATTTTCGCACCGTTAACAATCACCGGAAGATTTCAGTTATCTTGTTCATTATCGAAGAAATCCAAAGCATTCTGAACAGTATATGTAGCCACGAATGGCTAACTGTATTTTTTTTTTCTACGCATATGATTTCTTCTAATTTAACATGGGTTTTAATTTCGTTAAGCTGTGTTACCTTTTTCACTGCCATCAGTATAATTTTATAATCAACCGTTAACTTGTCTTTTTCTTTATTGTTGATGTTGGCAGTTTCATCATGCAAGCAAATTTATGAAAACAACAGGTAAGTAATATTTGTAGAATCAAGCAAACATTTCCCTTAAAGTTAAAAGGTAAATGTAGGTTCTCTCTGTTCTGCTTAAATTACCTTTGTGTTAAGAACTGCACTGGCTACCTATGGTAGATAATTATATGAGGTTAACAGGATTTGGTACGTTGTAGTTTAGACTACATTCCCTTTTTGATGATTTAATTGCAGGATTAATTTAAAACTTGATTTTGTATCAGCAATGATTGGTCGTGAAGTGACTCGGAAGGATCTATGTAATTTTGATCATCCCAATTTTCAAGTTCCAGTGAGAGCAAAGCCTACCCCCTGATTGTAGAAATCGAAGTTGTAAATGTCTACTGCCACATGAATATGAAAACAACTGGGAATGAAGCATGCGGAGACGGCGGGTGGACGCTGGTCATGAAGATTGATGGTAGTAAGGTACAGCAGAAAAAGCTGTTTTATTAAGATATTTTAAAAACAATTTGGCACAAATTCCACCACAGAGTCTTCTTCACAGAGTCGTCTGGCAGTCAGCGTTAACACTGGGATAAACCTGTCTCATTTCTGTCGTGTTGAATTCAATACAATTAAGGCAGCGCACAAACACTTAACCTCATTACGTATGTATTTATTTAAAGAGTATGCACGAACCGTGTGACTGATTTCGACGATGCACGGAATATTCATGAGCAGAGTTTTTACATTCTAAGTTTATTCAATATATTGTGTGTTTGGCGTATTGCTAATTGTACGTGTGGTTGAAGTCGCGAAGTATGAACTTAGTATGCTATATTGTGATGTGACAGAAGCGTAATTGCGAAATCAAACTTCCCAAAGAAGATCAGACGCTTCAAAGTCCAAGATTCAAGGTTTTACTCCTATGGAAGCCAATAACTTTCACCGAGTCTTGGAACTGAGACATCTGCTTCTGTCACATCACATAAAAGGTTAACCTTTATCACTAAGTAATAGAAACATTTGCTTTACTGCGTTTTTAAATCAGAAAACTCCGGACATCGTAAATTGCTATCCGCTTATAAAACGACAAACACGATGTAATTCTATCATCCGCCAAGATCTCTGTCAGATTTCGACCCTCAAAATTTATAAATTTGAAGCTTAAAAATGAGACACCTATTCCCAAAATTTGGCTCATAAATTTGTTCATAAACAAGTGTCTTGCGCAACCTTAGTGTGGCAGAAATGCGACTATTAATTCATACGTCGCACAGGTGCCGCACTTAATTTCATATTATAAATTATAGTTCTGATTGTCCTTCTTTTGTCTCGAGAAAATGCGACAATAATATACCGATTTTGCTTAAGGCCCGGTATGTAAATGTGTACGTTAGATTCAACACGGCAGAAATTCAACGTTTGAACAGATGACGCATTTCTGCCGGATAATGCGACAAGACCAGTCGAACCTGCGGCAGCAATTCGGCAGTTGATTCAGGCGTCGAATTTCTTTAGAATTTAATTAGTTTACAGCCAAATTCATTGCATTGCGCTACGCGTTCTCGAAAACCATTGGGTTTTTTCTCTTCCGCCAATCAACTGAGTGGGGGAGGGGTTATGCAAATGACAACTCAAAGCGTTCTGATTGGGCTAGTTACATAACTCCGACCCCAATCAGATGATTGACGGGGCAGAAAAGCCCAAAATCTCCGTCGAAGTTTACTGAACACGAAACGTGAAACAACGAATTTAGCTATAATTGAATTCGACACGGCAGAAATTCGACGTATGAACCGAACCTAATAAATATTTCACGTGTTGTCGCAAGAAAAAGGAATTTGTCTTTTCAAAAACCTGTACACAATTAAATCATTTCTCGTGGGTGTTTAGATCTGGGTACGACCTGATGCATGCATGCACTACGAGTAAAATTTGAGATTTGGTGTCGTTTTGAAAGTGGAAGCGCAACAACTAACCAGGAATAAACTTCAATATTTTGGGTAGTTTATCGATGTGTATTCCTGATTTATACTTCAGTATTTGCCCTCGATTCACGTACATCACACATGTAAATCGCTTTAAGAATTTACAAATATTAAGACCGGTACAAGTGTGGGCCACAAGTAGCAATTTTTACTCCAAATTGATTGAACAAGATGTAACATTCCATAGCAATAGTACTTAGTACTCATAGTTTTCATTTGAGACAATTCAAGGCGTTACATTTTTCCTGTGAAATGATGAAGTGGACAAAAATTTAGCCCAAAACGTAAGCCTCATATTCCGGAAACTTCTTTGGAAAACCAGCCACCTAGAGGGTATTGCACATTCCAAATAGTAGCGGATATTAGCCCTCCATAACCGACTCAATTGCCGAGCGAACTGTAAGCAATTAAAAGAGTAGGACGACGGTTTTGTCTTTCTGGATGGAGTGATCTGTGTTTAAGGCTTAGGCTTTAAGCTTTTAGGTTTGTGTTTCGAAAGAGCGAAAGATGATCTGAATTTATCTTTTAAGAGTCAACATTTCGCTATAATTCCAGCCTCTGGAGCAATAAGCAAACCTTCAACCTTACAAGAGGAGAGGCTGGGTTCCACGCACAAGAAACAAAATTACCAACTTATTGGAACACATCCTTCTCCAAGATCTGCCTCGGGAAGAAGGTTGAAAGGCAAGAGAACTTTTTTGTCATACACAAGCAAGCCAGTTCTTTTTACTCACTGATCGCCGACGGGGAATACCGCACCACCTCACTGGGTCGTAACACTTGGAAGACGCTGATTGGTTATGAAGATTCTCTCCAAAATAACTGTAACAAGGAGGGGTTTAACGTTCTCAATGGTCACCGTAATTTTAGCAAAACTAGAATCGGTATCCTGGGTAACAACGAAAACGACTGCATAAAGTGTGACTCCAGAATTGGGTTTGGTACTGGAGGGTAATTTGACAACTCCAACACGTGTGGAAACGAGGCTACATGGAGGGCATACAACGGAGACAAACACATTCAGGCGATAGGATATATCTTTGTACAGTGAGAGAGAATCCTTTAATTATTGCAAGCAGTTTATCGTCATTTAAAAAGGATGTCCTATTAATCTACGGAGGAGAAGATCTGATTGACATTGAAGACTCTCTGCGGGATCCACCAACGCAAGAACACGACGATGCTTTCACGATTCTATTACGCAAGATCGACAACCACTTCATGCCTAAGAAAAACAAGGATTTCGCGCGTTTCCAGATGAGCGAACTTAAGCAGCAGAATTACGAGCGACTAGCGGACTACTACGCGAAAATCAGAGAAATAGCTAGGAAGTGTGAATACGGCGATCATGAAAACGACGCGATTCGTGATCACCTCACACGTACCATGCTCAACCACCGCATTCGTAGCGAAGCCATTCGAGAAAACTGGACTTCGAACAAAATTCTCAATGAGACGGCACTGGGGGAAGAAACCGAACAACAAGCCAAAGCGATCAGCAGCAAAATTGATGCCAAGCGTTCAACAGAGTGTTACATCACAAGAAACCGGGTCAACCCAACCAGCGATGCCTGCGATGTGGCTACGATCGAAAACACGCAACATGCCCAGCTATGGGAGCTACATGTGATTACTGCGGAAAGCTAAATCACTACACCAGTGTATGCATTGCGAAATCAAAAGCTGAACAACCGCGGAAAAATCGAAATCATCAAGGGCGAAACCACGGCACAATGCGTCCGCGAACCACACCTCGAAGGCAGGAAAAACGTGACGCCCAGCAATTCCCGAAGAGAAACGTGGCCGCCAGGGCGCATACCACCCCACACCCAGTCACCAATCACGGACAAGATTTGTACAAGAAATGAGAAGCGATGATAGCTCAAGCGAAGATGACGCATTCTATTTGCAGCATTTAAACATACATCACACTAGCCGAGACAATCAGAAATCGCAAGGGAAAACATGCCTTGTCCGATTCAATGGAATAGACGTCGAAGCCAAGCCAGATAGTGGATCCGATGCGAATATTATGGATGAACGTCAATTTCAACAGTTGCAACAACAAGCGCCACAGCATGTAGAAATCAAAGACACAAAGATAAAGTTAAAAGCACTCAGAGACGAACTTCCGGTCATCGGAGAAGCCGATTACATCATGTCAAATCAAACGAGATCTATTAACACCACCATCGTGATAATTCAAGGAACAATCGACTCCCCACTTCCTTATCGGAAGGAAAACACTCGAGGAATTAGGAATGCTAATCATTGATGCCACTGGTCAACTTAAATCACCAAACAAAGATGTCAAGGCAATCACCGCCGGAAATGAAGACACAAGTGACGGAAACACCGAACTCAATGAAATCCTAGACAGATACAAGGAGTGATTTCAAGGAATTGGGAGGGCGATGCGAGACGGAGAAGACATCAAGATCAAAGTACCAATGAAAGAAAATGCCACTCCTATTGCTCAGAAACCACGCAGAGTGCCATATCTACTGACTGATCCTCTCAAGAAACAACTGGAAGAATTTGTCGAAAATGACATTATCGAGCCAGTCCCTCAGCATGAAGCAATTACATGGTTTTCACCTCTTGTCGTCCAACCGAAGCCCAAGAATCCAAACGCCATCCGAACACGTCTTGATCTGAGATTGATCAATAAATCCATGCTACGCACCAGGCGAGTACAAGCACCCATTACAGAAGACTTCATAACATAATTCATAGAATGCAAGGTCTTCAGCAAGTTAGACCTCAACTATGGTTACCACCAATTCACACTGGATGAAGAGTCACGCCGGATAATGACTTTTTCAACGCCATGGGGAAATTACCATTACAAACGTCTTGCATTTGGAGGACTGAACATCCAAGACTTGTTCGGCGCTGAAATAGCTAAGATCATCTCTGGCATTCCCCGGGTACTCAATAACAGAGACGACGTAATGGTTGGAGGACTGGACTGGGCGGACCACAACGCAAACCTTAACGCATTGCTTCAGCGCATTGAAAACCACAACCTGACTCTTCGAAAAGAGAAATGCGAATTTGGGAAGTCCACCCTAAACTTCCACGGGCACCTATTCACAAAAGATGGATTGAAACCTAGCCCTGACAAGATAAAAGCAGTACAAGATTGCCAACCTCCGAAGAACAAAGAGGAACTTATTTCATTCCTCGAGATACTGGCATACCTATCACGGTGCATAAGCAACTTCTCAAGTAAATGCGAACCACTGCGACGGCTAACGAGAAACAATGCGAAATTCCACTGGACGAACGAGCAACAACAGGCCTTCACGGCTTTGAACAGAGCAATAACTACCACCCCTGTGCTCGTATCGTACTACCCAGAGAGAGACAGTCTCACCCTAGTCATCTGTGTCGGCAGTTCAACAGGGCTAGGAGGAGGCTTGTTTCAAAGAACACAGCACGGGTACCAGCCAGTCCACTACGTAAGCCGTACCTTAACAGACTCCGAGAGCAGATACCCCAGACAGAACGAGAAGCCTTAGCCGCAGAATTTGGCCACATCGCGACTGCAAATGTACCTCGTGGGAGGTAAACACTTCCAACTGGCGACAGATCATAAATCATTGCTACCTCTCTTCAACAATCCACAGGCAAAACTCCCTCCACACTCCCTCCTCACGAATGGTGATGAAAATGAAGCATCTGGACTTTACGATGATCCACATCCCTGGTAAAACAAATGCCACCGACTACATGTCCCGACACCCGCTCCCCGAAGTGAAGAAGATAGGACATGATAAACACGTCCGGGCAATCACGCAAATGGACCACGCAATCGTACTCCATGCAGTCGCTGCAGAATCCAAGGATGACATGGAATTACAGCACCTAACACACGCGATGCACACTGGTATTTGGGACAAGGAAGAGCCGTGTTGAAACCATACATAGAGATGAGAGTATCAAGCAGAAGGAGTCGTACTACGACTGGACAAGATCATTCCGCC